>OY856409.1:1292188414-1292788414 GCA_963693085.1 Alisma plantago-aquatica
TATATATATACGTATACGTACATATATATATATATATATACGTATACGTACATATATATATATATATATACGTATACGTACATATATATATATATATATACGTATACGTACATATATATATATATATATACGTATACGTACATATATAAATATATATATATATATATATATATATATATATATATATATATATATATAACCCTTATTTTCCCACTTTTTTTGAATAGTTGACCATACTTTTACCGTACGTTGACCTTTTTTATCCGATTTTTCTGCGTAATTCCCCTTTTCCGAAATTTTCGGCTTGACCATACATATCCCGAATGCCAAATTTGTGACTATGCTCATAACTATTGATCAGAATATGACCCATGATAGAACTGAATGGAAATGAAGGATCTATGTAGCCGACCCTAACATGGTTGGGATTGAGGCTTAGATGGTGATGGTGATGATGATTTCATAACTATGGTCAATTAGCGATCAAACCTCGTTGCGTACAATAGAGCATGAGCAACATTTGCACCAGTTTAGGGGGAATAACATGATATTGGTCCAAAGAAATCAACCGGCTGGTTCTGAAAACCATGACCTTGTTCCAATTCAGCTTGTTTGCCCAGTAGGTTCACCGATTCTGGTCAATTTTCAGAGTTGTAGAAAGCAATTAGGAGATAATCTGATACATTATGTAGACAAATCTCTCCTATATATGGGAGAGGGATAACACGATGACTTAACTAAGCTGTAATGGGCCTACAAACATTAACCCGTAATAATTTAGGCCCACATACTAATAAACCATTTGAACCTCATAACACTCGCTCTCAAGCTGGAGCATGGAAGAATTGCAGGTCCATTCTTCACGCTTACATAAACAAGACAAACAGAATTAAAGATGCAAAACTAAAGGCATAATAGCATACCCAACACAGATATGTGCACTCCCCTTTAAATTAATCTCCCATGAATATGGCATTCTTGACGCTTCCCCTAAAATAGATGACCGCCTCCAACAAGTACAATTAGATACAAACATTCTGGAGCCTTGATCTTGTTGTAGCGTGCATCTAGAATAGCAGATGGTGGAAGGCATGTGCTTGAGTCATCTGACGTGCAAATTCGGTCTCCATTCTCATCAAAGTACTTTCCCATAATGAGCACCATTAGGGAACGATGTGCAGTTGAGATATGAGTGTGAGCCACTAGGTAGTCGGCGTGCTTGAGATAGATACACTTCTATAGAAAAGATAAACTGCATTTGGTGGTCAACGTGCTTGACGGATCACGAACGTATTTGTGGGTAACTGGACGTTTGTAGCTGGATGAATGATTTTCCATGAACAATTATTCTAGACAAGCACAGAACCAAATACACAACTCTTGGATGCTCATCAACAACCTACTAGATCCTCTGATGCACCTTTTGAGAGTAGAAAGATTACCCCATAACACCCAGCCCATAAAAATATCCAATCTCCCTGAACCTCACAATTCTACAGTCACGCACTCCCTTTGAAGCATATAATATCAACATCATGTATTAGAAGGTAACGAGAGCTTCAAGTAGACAGAATGAACGTCTAGAGCAGCAGTAGATTGCCCCTAGTTTCTTCATCCTAGTTGCTAGCATTGTCGAGTAGACTAGAGAGTGTTGATGCACAATAGTAAGTAGTCAACATGAGCTAGAAAGCACAATCAAGCAACACAAAGTCAACAGACTTAGCATGGACATGAGATGACATAGCCGGATAACATTGCTTCAAAAGAAATAAAAATGCAACACACACATAGGTAGGCCAAAAGCATAACTCCACATGCCCTTTTAGATATCAAAGTAGTAGATAAAACCTGCGTAACAAATTTGTCTAGAAAAGAAAATCTTATTTTCTTTGTTCATATCTTCCTCTCCTAACTTCATCTCTTCCTTCTTGGAGAGATATCTCCCACTCGCACATACCACAAAAAGATTCAAGACAGTGGTTGGAGGAAGGGATGGGGATGATAGCAGGATAGGGACGTCCCGACCCTTAAGGCCATATCAGGGATGGCCGATCAAGGTCAGTGTAACGTCAACAATCTTTAACGGGGTTGAAAACAACTACAATGGTAGTTGCTAGAACCACACATAAGAATATGGTGGTGGCAGGTGTACTTTCCTAGGCAAACCAGGGAGCAACAACAACAATGGACATGCATTCTATGCAGATAGAAAACAACAAATTTGGAGAAGAGGATGGTTATGACAACATCTATAACATCTATCCAAGAACATCGAAAGATGCAAATGAGTAAAGAAGGGTAGGGGTGGTGGAGCAAGGGTTAGCAAGGAAGGATGTCAACAAGGAGAAGGAGTCAAGCAAAGGGGCATGAGGGTGGCGTACAGATGGAGAGGTTGCCCACCCACCAACAAGGATGTTTGTTCTCTCTCACTTTTTGTTTGATCTAGGGTTTGAGATCAATTTGCTCTGATACCATGAATAAACCAATTAGGAGGTGTATAATACATTACTTAGGCAAACCTCTCCTATGCATAGGACATGGAACAAACTGACTTGACCAAACCGTAACGGGCCTACATACCTGCAAACCATGTTATCTTACAGTCACTCAGTAATCTCTATTCAAACCTCTAGTAAGAGTAAACCAATTCTCAGTGGTGATTAGGACATGGTTCCTCACTAGTTCAACTCGGTTCATATAACTCTCTCTGTTATGCAAGAGCTCATTACTTTATAATGTTAGCATCAAAATCTAAGTTCTAAGTGGGATAAATTTATCATTAAACATCACTTTCTTTTCTCTTGTAAAATTATACCAATAAATTCTTCTATCTTGGTTGCCTTACGTTTGTTTTTGTTGATCTTCATGTTAGTATCCAAAACTACCAACCTATGTAGTGTGCTAAGTTCTTATCCACAAATCACTTTACAATCCTTGCATACTTATGATCTACCCGCCTTGTAAGGAAGTAGTTAATTTGACTACAATTGTACCACTCTTGAAAGTAATCAGACGAGAAACTCTTTTCTTGAAATGGGTGATTGACAAAATCATATTATATGCAATTGTAAATTTGATCTTTTCTCTTTCTGCATTCCTACCACCATTTCCAAAACCATCATGTACTTTAAAATGATCAAAATTACTACTTCCCACCTAGGAAGCATAAATACTTCTCAGAGGCTGATATGGCCGTCTTGGACACATGCCCAACTTGCACACACCATGGACACACTTGGACACGCAAGGGACACACGGAAAACATGTCTACGACCATGTCAGACACATGCTAGGTCGGCTACAACAACCTCCTAGAAGTGTCCTTATTCTACCTCCTTTTCCTATTCCCCGCCAGCCCCTCTTCTTCCTTCTCCTTGCATGTCTTCCCTGCTACTTCCTCATGATCCACTGATGGCTTCCTCTCCTTTCTCACCACCACGGAAATATGTCCAACGGTAGCACACACCCTCCACTATGTCTAATGTAAGCTTCCACTCTTCTAGAAGCTACTTCAAACACGCCATCGTGTTGAACCACCACAAGCATGATGAAACTATGATCCAACTCACGCCCTATTCTCCTACGACATTCTTGTCTCCTCTCCTCCCTTCACTTAACTATTGTACACACATCCTCTTCACCCTCTTTCTCACTATAGATTAGTCATTCACTATTCTCAGTAATACACAGTTCTTCCATTTTAATGTCTGTAAATTGTAACTGCAACTTTTGTAGGTTATAAACTGTTCATATTTTGATTTTATGAATATATTGTTGGCTTGATTTTGTTATGATTTGCAATATGAGCTTGATTTGTATGCAAATATACTGTGGTATTGATTATATTATTTATTTGTGTCTGTTTCTTGGATTGGGAAATGAGTTAGGTATCTTTGGAGTTTGAAGTAATGGATGAATCCACTCCCACACAAAGATATATTTTTGAATTAGAAAATGATAGACTTTCTTTATAATCTTGTATATCTTTTTGTATTTCTATATTAATTCTATTATATATACGTACACACTCATATATATGCACACATATTTTATTTTTCCATGTTCGGCGTCTGTGTCCCATATTTTCCAAAATCATCGTGTCCTATGTCTGTGCTTCCCGGCTTCCCACATGATTATTCAAATAACTCCCAATTATGGCCTTCTGATATATATTATTATTCGTTGTATCAACTCATCCATGTTATCACAAAAATCTTTCTTAGCCTACTCGCTAATACCAACTTAGGGACATTAACACTAATAATATTAACACCCCTCCCGAGCTTCATAACTATGATTCTATCACCCATCCTTTTAATCTTCACATCATCATGAATCTCACTATGATTCTATCACCCATCCTTTTAATCTTCACATCATCATGTTTCAACATCTTATCAACAATAATCCCCATGTCATCTCTATGTTTGTCAATACATGTCCACTAAATTTTAGACACTGTGTCTTCAATCTTACATCATTTGGCTATCACTTAGTTTCCTGCAAGCAAAAACCTATATAACAACTATTGATTTCTAATCATGGCATCCATTAATTCCCAAAGACTTTCCTGTAAAGAGTCGATAATTCAAGATCCCACTCTAATATGTTTTTCCCTTAACATGCTTCTTTATTTGATTCCGTCCAAATGATGCACTTGTACATTTTTCATTACGTTTGGGCGAAGATGCATTAAGACTAACTTTTGTACGCACACCCGTCCAAGGTGTGACAATGATTGCTTGTTCTTTTGACACTGTCAGACGTTGATATGTCAAAATCCCTTGTGTATTAATCATTGCACCTAAATGTGAATGCAACATCACTTGGTAGGAATACTCCAACAAACATACTTGTTAAGGCGTCAAGGCGACACGACGTTCCAGCTGAATGCCTTGTGACTAGGTGCGACTAGGCGCGACTAAGCGTTGCCTAGGCGACCTTTAAAAACATTAATTTATGTATATGTTTTATGTATATATACTTATGTGTCACGGTTTTTATCAACATTACCCACTCATATACACACATTGTATAGTTATATATGTAGTTATATACATATTTATGATCGATCTCCGTTCTAATATATTACCATTAACAATAATGTCAAGAACAAGAAAATAATTATTGTAAAGAATGTAAGAGAGTGATCAACAAGTAAATATATATTTATTGTCATACATAGCTACAATTACTAAGCAATGTAAACACTTTCCTTCATAGAATAGCTACTGAATACAATCTGAATTGAAGGTGCAAAATAAGAAAAATCAAAAGATGCGTATTAATAGTATTAGATCCAGGTCAAAACAAAAAAGAGTATTAGATCCAATTAAAAGTGATATTTGGCACATAACATAGGCAACAATATTAATTTTGAACATTAGGATAGCCACATTAAACATTAAAATACATAAATATAGAACCAAATCCATAAAACTAGGTTAATGTGGTATTATAACTAGCTTCTATTTGATGAGAGGATAGACATCTTATCGAGTTTCAAGCAAACACAATCAAGTCATGCGAGAAAAATCACCAACAAAGGTGAGTAAATATCCCCATTATAACTATAGTATGAAATGGGTCGCAAACATCGCTATGTATTACATAAAAATGATTACTGATTGCTTATAAGTTCGAGAAGGAAAAAATGAGATGGTTTTTGTCTAATGGAATGCCTCACAAAGAAGTCAGGAGAGGTAAGAAACATACATGTCTAAATTTATTTTTGCGCAAAGAAGGGTGGCCCAAATGATACTGCTAATGTAGAGGCGTGTTGGTAACAAGGTCAGTACACCATGGCATCAAAGGTGCAAAGAGGTAGTAGAGGTCACCAAAGCGCCCCCACTAGTCCACTCATCCTCAAGTTCCTCAAATCCTAAATGACAAAGTTAAAAGGACCAAAAGTGAGATAGTAGTAGAGTGATTAACTAGCTTTTCCATAGAAAGTAGAATGTGCGGAAAATTGGGGACGTAATGTACGAGGGTAGTGTGGTGGTGGATGTGAGCAGAACATAGCTACTTCGTCTAACACTTTTGATTCGGCCATCTGTTAGTGTGATAGAGGCATGAGGGATGTTGCGATCAGAGGTGGTGAGAAGGTGTTGTAGTCCACAATCCAGTTGGAGTGGGTAGCCAACATGGATGACTTGATAACCTTCAGGTGTGACAACAAGATGAGCTGGGGATAAAGCCTGAGATAAATATACTTGAATGGAATAGTCAGAGTTGGCAGAGTTGGCTTTGAGTGATTGAACATGGAGTTGAGAATATCCATCCTTGCAAGGCGGCACATAGGAGCATGTTCTCATATGCCCCGCATGGAGCTAAATATGCGGTTTGGCCACCTCTCTGAATCACATATGTCTGTGCAGTCTATTATGTGATCCTAAGTGCATATGTGGCACATATGGCCGCTTATGCTTCCGCTTTTTATATATAAACTATGTGTATTTTTTTATAATTGATTATCTTGTTTAATTATTCACTGGACTACATATACACAAGCACACACCCACATTTACACATATGCCGTGTATATAACATATAATGCATGCACATTTATATGTTTATATATTGATATATATACAATATTTTACATGTTAAATATAAAACTTTAGCTCATACATGTATATTTATATGTTTACATACTAAAATATATATAGAATATTTTATATGTTAGTTCTAAAATTTTAGCCCACACATATATAACTCACTCAAAAACTCCGAAATTGCATATGCCATGCATATGCACCCGCATTCAACATATACTCTATTCAGCACCCTAGTCGAATTGATACTGCATACAGTGTTTTAAAAAGCGTGTGAGGCGCCCGCCTGAGAGCCTGCCTGAGCGGATGACATGGCCAGGCGGCAGGCCATTAAGTGCCCGCCTAAAACCCGCCTGGCCCGCCTATGCGTCCGCCTGAAACCCTACTTCGGGCGCCCGCTTATGGCCGCCTATTTTTTGGGCGCTAGATTTAGCCCATCTGCTGTAAAATAATACAAAAATATGTCTATAGTAATATAATAAGTTAGTATAATATGTAACATTACTGTATAATACATTCTATACTATAATATATTAATATATACACCATGTATCCAGTTATTCGTTGCATATTATATTTCTGTAACTTTCTACCTTATATATAATAATACATTAGTACATATTATATTCTACTGTTTATATTAATACATTCTATATATTCTATAGTTTACTGTATAATGTAAACTAATACATTATATATCTTCTACTTTTGCTTACTTATTAATAGTAATACATTAGTGCATTAGATCGACATGGTGTATTCTACTGTTTACTGAATATTAATACATTCTATATATTCTATTGTTTATTGCATAATATAACTTAATACATTACATATATTCTACTGTTTGCTGCATATTAGTATATAAAGTTGTAATTCTATAAATTTACTATAATAAGAGTAAGAGAGAGACTAAAAAGTGTATTTCTTATGTCTTAAACTTGTGTAATTGAATTGTATTTGCTTATTCATTGTTTTTTGTTGTGGTATCAACTATTTAGGTGTTTTATTTTTATGTGTAGAGTGTTTAGATAAGTATACTTTTTTTGAAAATGTGTTTATTATATACTAATGTGTATAAGTTTCTACAAAATTACCTAAAAATTTCTGGGCTCGCTTTTTCAAAAAGCGCCCGCCTGAGTGCCCGCCTGGCGCTCAAGCGGCCACAAGGTGCTGTCCGCATGCCTCCCGCTTCCCGCTTTCTAAAACATTGCCGCATACTGCTTTTCAAAACTTTGCGTAGGAGACGCTTGTACTAATTATTGTCGAGAACGACATGTGAGAGAGCACCAACTATAGTAGTATACTGAGTAGCTTCGCCTGGTGGTACCACTGTTGGATGAATACCACCCCTATTGCCACCATGGCCGAGTCGGGATACCTTCTTGATGCTGTTACTTCCTCGATGTGACGAAAACATTGAATATGCACATCAAGGAGGTTGTTGATGCCTGCATCCGCGATCTTGAGCCGCTGTAGTGAATGCGACCTGAGCTTCTAGAGGCTCCACATGTATGGAGGTCAAAAGGTAGCCATGAATAGATGAATCACTACTTGAGTATTTCACTATGACACCTAAATTGTAAACATGTGGGATTATGGTTTTGAATCAGACAAATCTAAGGCCATAAGCATGCAAAAGGTTAGGGAGTTCCCCCAATACAAACACGGAGCCAATTAAATAACCTTTCCTGACTACATGCATCAGTGAAACATGCTCCTAGTCACCTTAGAAATGTGTGATTGAGTTCCACTTTCCAACAATATCACATGACTCAATTAATAAGGGAAAATAAAGGAAAAGGAAATAAAAAAAGAATAAAACTATTTTTTTTTTGAGAGAAAAAAAGAATACAACTAGAATGCACAACGACATGCTTAATTATCATATGAAATCTTAACTTAATTTTGAAGGATAATAGGGACAAATATATGGAAAACCTTAGAGTAATGAAAGGAAATCCTTAAGCAGTCTTACCTAGGTTATTAATAAAAAAGTTTTATATAATAGATCATTTATTCATTCTTTACAAACCATATGAAGTATGCCTATAATCCCACAACATACAATACCAAATCATACTAAATCATGCTTTTCATTGATATTGATATCAAAGATCATATAAGAATTGAAAACCATACTTAACTATAACTAACCATACTAAACCCTACTTTTGAATAAATGGTGATATTAGACTTTAAGTCAAGAAGTGAAGACCATACCTTTCCCTGAATTGTGATGTTGAAAGACATTAAAGAGAGAGTGAGAAAATCAAATCGCTAGAGTATTTTGATAGAATTTTTGGCTTACAATAGATTCTTATCAAAAGGAAGATCCTATGGTTAAGAGAGAGAGAGAGAGAGAGAGTCAGTACTTCAAAATGATATTTATAAATTATAGGCAAGGGTCAAACCTTTGGAGATGATAGACGCTATGCTGCCAAAGTAACTCTCCTATTGAACATCTTCTCCAAGCAGAAATTCTTTTAAATGGTGGAAGTAGGAAAAGTTGATGCTTTTTGTTAGAGAGTCAGTTTATTAGTTATTTATATTGTCCTTGTAATATGGGCCTCACTGTATCTTGGCCCATTAGGGTTTAGTTAAGTCTGTATGCTTCCCTGTTCTCCTATTTATAGGAGCAGGGTTTCTCTTATCTAATACAACGATTAGCCGTCTTTTCTTATTTGACATGGTATCAGAGCAGTGATCCAAAAAAAAAAAACCCTACTCCTTGAGAGAGAGAGAGAAAGAAGTGCTCCGCCTGCGGGCGGCCGCTGCCTTCTTGGCCTGGCTTGGCTGCCCGCCGGGCATTGCTTCATCGACTCCTACAAGTGTCCACCGTGCACAAGACTCCTTGCCAACTACTACTCTCATGGGTCCTGCCACAGCAACCCTCCACTCCCGCAGCCGCTAGACACCCTGTCGCTCGCGTCCGATAAGCTTGCTCCCTTGTATGCCACCGCTGGCACCTTGTAGAGGGTCGCCACCGCCATCGGCTCTCGCTCGACGCCCGTACCCCCCTCATCGAGTTTGTACCGGCCCTCCTCCGCCGCTTTGACTCCGTCAGCAAGCTGACCCTCCGTTGCGAGCGCCGCTCAGTCAGCATCGACGACGACGCCCTCGCCCTAATCGTCCGGCGATGCCCTCTCTTATCCCGTCTCAAGCTCCGCGCTTGCCACCAGGTCACTGACCAGGGATTGTTCGCTGTCGCCGCGAGCTGCAAGAACCTCCGGAAGCTCTCCTGTGGGTCTGCCAACTTCGAGATCACAGGCATCTCCGCCATCGTCTCTGGATGCCCGCTCCTGGAGGAGCTGTCCCTCAAACGACTCCGTGGCGTTGCTGTCTTAGCCGGCTCCTGCCGTAGACTCCGCAAAATACACATTGACGGTTGGAAGACTAACCGTACAGGGAACGAGGGTATCTCTGCTATTGCCAAGTACTCCTGCAAACTTGTAGAGCTCATCTTGATTGGGGTCAACCCAACGGCTGTAAGCATTTGTGACATCTCGGAGAACTGCAAGGTCCTTGAGAGGCTTGCTTTCTGTTGGAGTGACACTGTTGCGGCTCCCCTACCTTGGTTTTTTCTGCTGCAAATTTATATGTTTTTTTATGGGTCAGCATATTCATCTATAAAGATTTGTGGTGAATTCTCTTCAAAAATCTGTGTAGACCTTTTTGGGCCAACAAACCCCCTTTTCGGGTCGGGACATAATAAATATGGGAGTAGACATAATTGGGGGGCCGCAATAAATGGTGTCGTGTATTTGTAGGAGACAATGTGGTTTCATTTAAAAACAAGAAAATTGTTGTGTCCAACTCAAGTGTGGATTCCGAGACGTGTGCTACAAGAGCTTGGTTTTCCACAATCAAACACCATGGAGCTAAGTGTGACAATCAAGCCACAATACACAATGCTTTCAATCATGTATTTCATCATGAGAGGACAAAGGCACTGATGTGGGATAGGCGTCGCCTCTACGCGGCGGTGTGTCGTTAATTAGGCTTTTATTAGCTTATCTTATTTTATTATGCATTTCCCTTATTTTGGGCTTTTTGTAAAGTCATGTGGTTTAGTCCTACATTGGCTAATGCTTGTTTAGTCTTTCTTTTAGAATCCTATATAAAGGCTCTATTGCGTCTTATTTAAACATAGTTGATGAACGAGAAATATTTATTTATATTAGTTCAGTAGATTTACATTTAAGTCGTATCAGAGCCTAACCCTGACCTTGCTTAGCGATTTGCTTCTATCCTCTGTCCTGCAAAACCTAGTAATCATCCTTCCTTGCCCTACCTAACCTCCACCCCCTCCCCTATAAAACCTAGCGGCCACCCTTCCCTGCCCTACCTAGCCACTGCCCTTTCCCATCCACCACATCTTCCAGCCGCCATTGCAACTGTTTCCAATCTCTGCCTGTAGCAGCAACAACCTCCACTTGTAGCAACAACATCCGTTGTCGCCGCCAACAGCAACAAATCCTACCGTCGCCGCATCCCAAGGCAACAACATACTTTGTTGCTGTCAATAGCAACATTTTTTGCTGCCACTACCTCCCGAATCAACAACACCCTCAGCAATAACCACAAATAGCAGTTTCCAGTGCTAGTAAGCAACTACCACCCCCAGTCAACTCACCATGGAGTTGGATCCGTGGATCTGCGGGCAGATATCTTACTTTCTCATGAGATATTCCCTTCAACTACATCAAATTCAAGGAGGCAATCGACTAACAACAATTTGGGTAAGATTTTTCCATCGTTTATCATGTTTTTCCTTGGCTACTACAAATTTAGTACATTCGCAATGTTCATAGGGTGTGTTTGGTTCGCTCACCGCAAGTTTGCCAAGTCTTGTTGTTAAAGTGTCTAAATTAGTCTATTAGTTAAATACGCTAATTAGTTTAGTGGGCCTTTATCTTCCGGCCCGTCTAGTTTAGATTACTTGGGTCCTAAGTAATAGGGCGTCTCTCCTCCTTCTATATAAAGGAGAGGCCGTCAGTCTTTGTATTACAATCCATTCATATTCAATCAATTCTATTATTTTCAACATGGTATCAGAGCGGGTTCCATCCTGAGAGAACCCTAGCCGCCGCTTCCCTCTCTCTCTCTCTCCAAGACCGCCGACTTCTCCCTTGCAGCCGCCACTCCTCTCTCCGAAGAGAGCAACCGCGGGCTCTCTCCGCCTGCGGGCGGCCGCAGCCGCCATCTCCATGGCTTGGCCGTCTGCCCGCTAGGCATATTCCGGCCTCCATGGTCATCTCCATTCATCTATTCTTTCATTCTTTCCATACAACACCTCCGCTGCCTATCATAGCAGCCGTCCTCCATCATCATCCGCAACAATCGCCGCCGTAGGCATCCGCCGCGGTAATCTCCTTCCGCCATCTGAAAGCAACAACGCCTCGCCACCATCAGCAGAAGTAGCCGTCAGCAGCCATCTCCACAGAGTCGTCGACCATCAGAAATTGGTTCCCATCCGCGAGGAACAGCCATCTCCACCTTCCGGAGCAGCCGCCGCCCAGACCAGACGCAAACAGCCGCCGACCTCCCATGACGCAACCCGCATCGCCGACGTCGATACTATCGACAGGAGGTCGATGGTATCGACTTTATCACAGCGACGGAAGAGTATCTACGTCGATACTATCGACAGGAGGTCGATACTATCGACTTTATCACAGCGACAAGGAGAGAGTCGGTCGATACCATCGACAGTCCTGTCGATAGTATCGACAGTTGATCAGCAGCAAACGACAATCCGTCGAAGGATCCATCTCATGACGTCTTCAGATCAGCCTTCATCGTCGCTCGTGGAGAGGCTCTGCCTTGACTCCGCATGCATCTTCTTGGCGTGCAATATCTCCGGAGTCACGCAGGAGACCCTTTTGTCATCTCCTATGATGCGACAAAGTGCTACACCAACGGACGTCATATCCAGCCATCATCCGCAAGCTGCTGCTCCTCCACTTCATCATCATCCCGACGATCTTCATCTTCCGTTTGCTGCTATCTGCATCATCATGCTACTGATGTCCCTACGCCATCACCTGCTGTTTTCATCATCATCACTTCATCATCATCACTCCATCGTCACCTCCCATCTATGTCTACTCCCATATTTATTATGTCCTCTATTGCTATTCGGATCCTTAATCGGTTCTATCTTTTGCTAATCGGATCCTATTTAGAGCCCAATCGGGACCCCCTAATTGGGGGGCCGCGCCCCCCAAGCCCCCCGGCAGTGCTACAACCTATATTTCTTTATGGGGTGTTCCTTTATCATTATCCACCCCAACCACTCTTGGTTCTTTCCGTGGTTGGTGTGGGGGAGAAAAAGAGAAGAGATGAGATGAAGAAGAATTTTATTCTGTTGTTCTATTTGGTATATTTTGCTGCTAGATTGTTTATTCATCATCTACATCGACTGCTGTTGTGAAGTTACATACTTGGACGTCATTGATACTACTGCCTGCTTCTTGGAGTTTTTCACATCTGGAGTTTATTTCTTTTGCCTATTTAGTTGATGTCTTCTATCCGGCTACGTCTTCTACTGCTGTGTTGCCAACACTCTTTGGCTTGTCCATGCTTTGTGCATGTCGACTCGTTCGTGCTCTGTTTTGCACGTCGACTTCTACTGCCTACTACTGTGTACCAGCACTCTCTTGCTTGTCCTTGCTCTGTTTTGCACGTTGACCCGTCCGTACTTTATTTGTACGTTGACCTCTACTGCCTGTGATCCAGCACTCTCTGGACTTTGCTGCCTGTGACCCGACACTCTCTAGGATGTGACGTTAGCCACTATGTTGAAGACCATGTTGTTGTGATGCTTACTACTGCTCCAGATTCTACTATGATGATCAAGAAGCTTCTGTGACTTACTTGCCTGCTTGCTTGGAGTATCTACTTGAGGGGGAGTGCATGAGTTTCTGAGTGTTTGAGTGCTTTAATGTAATATTGAGGGGGAGAAATTTTTTTGTATGTGCTTGGTTTATCCTTTTATTTCTGTCTATTTGTTTTCTAGTTTGACTCTCTGTGTGCAAGCTGATTTGGGATTCTCCCAACTTCAGCTTGAGGGGGAGTGTTAGAGAGTCAGTTTATTAATTATTTATATTGTCCTTGTAATATGGGCCTCACTGTATCTTGGCCCATTAGGGTTTAGTTAAGTCTGTATGCTTCCCTGTTCTCCTATTTATAGGAGCAGGGTTTCTCTTATCTAATACAACGATTAGCCGTCTTTTCTTATTTGACACTTTTCTATAGTGAGGGAGAGGGATTCTTGTTTTTAGAGGAATGGAAAGGGACAATGGACGTTTTCTTTTAAAGAACTTGAGTGGTGCCACCCTCTATTCATAAGAGTGTCAAAGGGTAGTATGGTCCTAATTGCAAAAAGTGTGTGGATGACACATATGTATATGTGTGTCATCACAAGGGAGATGATTTAAAGTTCAATGACACATGGATGCATGTGTCATATTAAGAAAGATATATAATGATTAGATGACACATGGATGCATGTGTCATCTTGATATATCTATCAAAGGCTAGTTGACACATGATAAGATATGTGTCAAACATTAGGGTGTGGTAGGTGTTTAAGAGAATAGCATGACATCGACCTATTTGCTTTACCAACTAGTGTGCTTGCACAAGCTATCTACTTGGCACCTGGTTACATGCTTGCCTCTGTAAGCATCTTGCTTGCCACCTAACTACCTGGTTGTGTGTTTACCTACAAAATTGTCATTTTATAAAAACTGACAAAAATGACCATGTTTATATTCACAATAAATAAAAGCTTTTAAATCAATAATAATAGGTTAATTTAGTAATATAATTGATTTTACTAACAAATTCAATGCTTTTTTTAACAAATAACCCTAAATAAGAAAATTTAGCTTGGGCAGGAGATCAGGATGTCACACACACATACGCACACACACACCCTCATGCGCACACGCACACACACACACACACACACACACCCTCATGCGCACACACACGCCGCACGTACACACAGATCCTCACCCTCACGCACACGCAAATGGGCGCCCACGCATGCACACACACACATATATTTCTCCACTTTTTCCTGAATTGTTGACCGTACATTGACCGCTTTTTACCCGGTCCCACATAATTTCCAAATTCTGAAGTTTTCGGCTCGGCGAATTCCAAATACGGAATTTGCGACTATGATTGTGATTATAATGTTGCAAGAAAATAAATATTAAAAAAAATGGATTTGGCTAAATTAGAAGTGTACAAAAAATATGAAAAACGAACAAGTAAATAATATGCAAGCATAGTTTAGCTAGTTTATGATAAAATATAGATAAGAATAGCCCCTAGACCCTCACAATGGCGAGATTGGTCTTGCTGAAGTAGTACGCATGAGAAAATTGTCTTCTATCCTACATTTCCATGATTGTTCTTTTCCATTGATTTTATGCCTGTGCTACTGTGTCTCAAATTGATGTCGACCTTTTGAGAGTAACCTAAATTGACACCAACATCAAAGTGCAAATGTTCCTAAGTTAACAAAACGAAACAGTTAGTTTCCTAGGCAAGGATGCAACAAGAAGAGCAGTAGGAACCCAGCTCATGCAATATAGCTGTATCTAGCTAGTTGGCAGTGTGGCGACTGGTGAGTATTATTTTATGCCTAACTAGTGCGCCAATTCTAGTTGGACCAAACAAAAGGTGTGGTATAGGTCACACATCCAAATCCACGTTGGTTTGGGACATGGAAATTTTGAATGATTCAGATCAATGTATGAATTTAGGATGCTGTGGACATACTGTATTTGAAGTAATTTAAGAAACATGTTTATGGCACATGCTGTGGTCAGTTTGAGTTGGTCGGATTGATTTGTATTTTACTTGCTTAGATGAAAACATATCTACACTCTATTTGCAGAAACCTCTAGGAGGAAAAAACAGCATGTTGTGTTAATATAGATGAAAAAAGTTTTCATCTATTTGAGAATCGGATTAGCAGGTTTTTCATATTGTAGTATGCCATCTAAGAACAAAGAATTTATAGGTATTACTCTGATTTCTGTTCGTTCCCGTCATTAAACTTGTATCAATTTGACAACATATTGGGATATGTTAGATCATGTTTTCTTCGAATCAGAGCTCATGTTTTGGTTACTTGAAATGAGAGCTCATGTTTTGATTTTAAAAAAACTACACGATGTTTATCTAGGTTTTGCTAATTATGTAGAATTTAAGTTTGTTGGGGGTATGCCCTTATAATCTTCTGAATTCTCAGCCACTATTTGCTAAGGTTTAATGAAGTGGTGGACCACAATTTCTTTTTAATTCATACTACAACTTTTCTAAAGCTGTGGGCTTTCTAGCTGACATGTCTATTGTAAACAGTTTTCCCATGGAACAGAAGCAAGAAAGAAAAGAATGAAAGGAAACGAATGTTTTTGCACTCTTTTAACTACAATTCTGAAGTCGTAAGCTTGCCCGCCGTGTCGCTGGCAGAAGACAGCTAGTCTCCGGTCTTCAGAAGCAAAATAAATTTGCCGGCATTGTGGATAACTTCTGTTCTCATAGTTATTTCTTCGTCACTGTAAATATATGCATGGTTAGTTGTTGTATATAGTAGCGAAGCCAATTTAATGAAACTATACAATGATATTGGATGTATTCTAACGAATAATATTGTAGGAAGTTTGTCACTGAGTAGACACGCATTGTATGACTACTTAGGCCTAATTTGGTTGGATGTAAAACCAACAAACGGTGTGAAAACTAAAACAGGAAATTCAAAGCAATGAATTTGAACAGAAGCAATTTCGTTTGGTTTTAAGGAGATTGAACTTATACAGTTGGTTTGCACAAGTTTGGTTGGATGCGGATGACAAATTGTTAATATGAATCTGTCACAGAACGACCGGTGTTGTCTGTGAGAGAACAGCTGGGCTGAAGGCTGAGAGAAGGCGCCGCGCAATGCTCTCAGTAACAGTGACTGGAAGATTGGAAAAGAAATCGCGCCAGTTTCTGGTGCGGTCTGTTTCCTATGTTTTTATTGGAGCCTATAGTCACGGTGAAGTTTATTTCCGCACAGTGGGTTGCTGCTGCGTCCAACCAAACGAAAGAAAATGAAAAACTTAAACAGTTGTAACCGCACGAGTTCCTCCACGGTCCAACCAAACGAGCCCTTAGGTTAGTTCAATGACTGGTTCCTTTTCCTGGATACTTAATTTTCTGCACACGCTTGTCGATTTTCCATGCCCGCCAAAAGGCTTACTATTGCCGCAAACTGTGGATTGATAACTCTGTCGAATATGAACAATTCGAAATTCCACTTAACATATTTTGATTTTACCAATGGATAAAAGCACCACCCTTCATATCTGTGGCATGAGTATTAAAGTTGATGTTGCGGATTTCCCATTACCAACTGGTTTTCAAAATGTAATTTGGTGTGCACACACGCACGATGTGGACACATACATATACATACACCCATGCACACATTTTCATAGAAAATGCCTCATTAAATGGCATCATTACTCGAAAATAGTGAATGGACTTGTTTCAATATGTGAGTTAGATCTGCATTCAATTCTGATTCTGAGTTTGAAAATTTGAAAAAAAGCTAACATTCGCTTAATTTGGATCGAATTTTGGATATCAAATTTCAGATCTGAGTTTTTTGAATTGGATATCCAATATTCCTATATCCGTTCCCAAAAAATACGAATTTGACATATATATACATATATTATTATATATATTATTTTTATATAAAAATATAAATATATAAGCACTTCCACCATATAAATTTAATGTAATATTGATATTTCATGCATATAATATATTTATTAACATTAAATGTAAGATTTTTGGTTCGGATTGAATATTTATCTGAATTCGGATATTATCCGTTCGGATCGAATTCGGATGTTGTCATATGATATCCCTCGGATATTGGATTAAATATTCTTTTCCGGACTCGAATATCCAATATAGTAATATCCACTCCGCATTCAATCCGTTTACAGTCTAACACCAGTTCATCAAACCACGTGATCCAGATCACAGCTAGGCCCATTTTAAAAATGTAACAGACCAAATCGGATTCAGGTCAAATTTTAGGTCAGAGTTCCTATACAATGACAGACACGATTTGGGGAAGGACTTTTCAATCTGATTCCACTACAACGAACTTTGCCTGAGGTTCAAAATCGAAGTCTGGTCAGTGCTACGGGCATAGTCCTAATCGTCACTGAGAAAATGGGTATATCGAGAAAGTTACCAATGATACGAGAATATTGAAGGAATACAAAATTCTGGAAAAAATCAAACTCGTTCGTCTTTTGACCTGTTTGGTTGGGTGTAATACCAACCCGTAGCTGAAAGATGAAATAAGGAAACCAAAGGAGACCAATTGAAACCTAGACATTTCCACTTGGCTTGATGTAAATGAAACAAACAATATCATTTGTTTTCATTTGGTTGGATTGAGTTTTAGCGGGTTGTTCAGTTTTTTCTCCAACAAATTGTGTTGTCCACATCGTCCAGTGTCCAGGCTGGCAAGAAATAACTTGACCCAGCTGGGAGGAAAATGAACTGCGCCCAAATGGAGCACAGTTTGTTTTTCCCCATTTTGTGCATAACAAGACTGGACAAGGCAGTTGGTATTCACAACACGGGTTTATATTGCAAAGACATGGTATCGTCATGACTTGTTTTTCTCTCGAATAATCCTTTTTTATCCTAGAAATGCTCCTTGATGTGATTTCCACGTCTCACACATAAAACTGATTCAAAACTAGAACAGTATAAATATTTGATCAGCTAACATGAAGTACAAGTTACACACAGGAAGAATATCCAACTCACTTCCCCATTAACCTTAGGTTTATGGGTTCGAAGAGGTTTGCTAATCCGCACCTTGTTTGTCAATATCTTAATGACAAAAACACTTGATGTGCTTATGTACTACAACTCACCAGTTTCACCTCTATCGCGTGGGCTGTAGGTCTTATGTCTAGATGCTTAACACAATATAACATCCTTACGTCTAAATGAGACATTAGGAAAGGCAAACTATTACTTCTATTGGGTTACATTTGGTAACTGATAACATCCAATTTTATGGACGTTTTTTACTTAATTTTGTCCTTAATTTCTTTCTATAGTACAGACTTACTTTAACTTTCTCACATTTTGTTCATATTTGCCACTTGTGCCTTAATTCCGGATTAACTATTCCTATTTATGGAGCAAATTCGTCAAACGATGGTCCTAATCTAGAAACCAACTTGAGGCATGATTCTCATCAGTTTCTATAGTCGATGGTTGCTCTCCGTCGACTTTCAATGTGCCATCTAAATCATCTACTTATAACTCCTCTGATCGACCCTTCATGGGTTCTCAAAACCGATGGCCTTGTCCCTCCCTCTAGAAAGAACACTGACTGACCTGTCACTGGAAGCTAGCTACATTGCCTTACCATCGGAAGCAAGGGACCGAACACCCATTGGCCCCCCTTGCCCGAAGGTCACACCTAGGTGGCCTTCTGATGGTGAGACAAGAAGTACAACTGCCAAAGGCAAGGACACACCATCTTCCTATGGCTGCTGGGAGCCACCAGTCAAAAAACTGATGGCCAATATACCCACCATCTTCCGATGACTTACCTGGAGGACTACTCTTCCGAAGGCTCAGCGAGCTCACTTCTACCGGTGGTGTGCCTACTAGCGCCAATCAAAGGCCAGACATACACAACATATCAACCAATGGTGGCGCTGCGCACACCAATCACCCAGTTTGTTAAGTGTTTGCCCCAAGGCATGTTCTCAGAAGACTTGGGTACAAGTGAAGCTCCCCTATGAGCACCTCGAGTCCCAGATCAAACTCTATAAGTAGCACACCCATGTTCCAGTGGGTGGAGGACGAAGTGCTGCCGCAACGCCATATCACCATCAATCTACACTCTCGCCATTAGTTCATTGCATCATGAGGACAAGAATATGAAGGTTGGCATACCTCCATCATCCTCGAGCAGTACTTGAACCCTTCTTCGAGAGAAGGAGGAAGACAGAGCCAACCATCTTCACACGCCACTGCCAGATTCAAAGAGAAGGAGGAGGGAGGTCTTCATCGACCTTGACTCATTTGGGTTTCATTTGGTGTATCTTCCTTCTTCTCTGAACTGTTCACCTTCTCCCATATCCATTGCCATGCCTCACCATACTTGTAATTTCACCATGTCACTCACTACCATGAGTGGCTAGTGATCTAACTCGGGTTGGGAGTAGCCATCAAGGCTCTCCCAATATGTAAATACTTTTATCCATTGAATATATATTCTTAGCAATATTTATCTTCATATTCTTATTCTTAATGCTTCACTTGCATGATTAGATACCATCTTGTGTTATTTGATTTTTAATACCTCAAGAGAGTAGTACTAACCTATATCTAAGAGTTATGGAGTTTCATGAATACATGTAAATGTTGAAATACTTAAGATAATGATCAAATGTTTGTATTTTGATTGTTTGTTTACCATCTCGAGAAAGAGAGAATCTTATAATCTATATCTATTGTAAGCTCGAGAGAGGAGAAAATATACACTTATGCCGATTGCTTGTAAACTTGGTAAGGGTGTATGAAGGGTGAGAGTATTTTTTATTGATGGGAGATCTTAGATGGTGAAACCCAATCTAAGTTTCTTTCCATTCTTATATTCAAAACCTTTAAACATTCATGTCCCTTTGTTTGATTCTTTGTTATATTTTTTTGTTGTTACTTTGCATTACAGTTCCAAAAGGAACACTTACCTTACCTTACGATTGGTGTAACTAAGCCAAGACTTTAAGGATCTTGACACTTACCACCCTTGACCCTGTGTTTGATCCCGATTTACTACATTGGGCCCCATTACTATTGTTGCGGGTGCCTAAGTATCGGATTATAGATTTAAAGTCCAATACTCTACATCCGCTCATTTGAAAGTGCAATTTAGGCGACCAATAACTATAACTTTTATCTTTCTCAAGAAATCAAATGTTTCTCAACATGACAATAATCCTGAAAAATATACTTCTTAGATGATCTATTTCTTATAGGAGTAGTTTTGATATGCATCTAGCTTTCATAGATGTATGTGCTGAAATCATAAACAAAACAACATGCACTATAAGAATACATGCAACATCAATATTATAGCATGTTGGTAATAAACAAACACATATCTATAATAAAATGCATATAAATACACACCAATTGAGGTACATAAAAAGAACAAACCAACGAAATAATATGTGAGAACTTGATTATTTTTCTTGAAAAAAGTACCCATCATTGTGTAGATTGTCTCTCTTTTCCATCTAGTGTAGAACTTTCACACTTTCAAGACATATACCATAGTTTGGACAACTTTAGAACAAACCTTATTGCTCTAAAAAATGAATAAACCTTGGTCACTATGAGTTGCAATGAGTATTCACTTATTAGAGTCAATATGAGAAAATGAATTGCTCATGATAAAATCTCCTACAAAAGGAAGCTAGAGTGAACAACAATAATCACGAATACTGCATTTACATATAAGTAGTTTCCAACTTCACCCACCCATTCACACCTTTTAGAGAAAGGGGAAAACACTGAACTTATCATGCTCTATGGTGCGGTATTGATCGGATGACTATACTCCACCAAATGGGCCGTACCCAACCGAGTGGCCATACATGACAATCATATCCATCTCATTGCATATAAACCATACTCGTCAAAGTTCATTTTTTCATATCCACATTTAAGTGCATTATACTCAACCATATTATATACATATCAGATATTATATGAAGTATTACGAGCATATATATGATCATATAGATTAAAAGTGTTTTAATTTTTGCAACAAAAGTTATCTCTCGAGGCCTAAAGCCAGACGCAATGTGGGACAATGTGCACATGTGGTTTTCGTACAAATCTAGTTCTTGTGAATAAATGCCTTTCTACTTAGAGGTGTGCAATATAGAAGTAAACAATTTCCCCCTTTCACACAACATTTACAACACTGCATCATACATGGATGCTACTTCTAAATCAGACACTAGGCTCCACTATTCTGTACGTGAAGAAGTAGAGAATCCAGATTGTGGATTGTGATGTTCACGTCTACCTAGTATCCACATAATTATGAACTTTTCGGTTTCTCAACTCTAATTGATTCAACCAATAAGAAGCATTGATCCACATGGAATACTATCGGGAATACGTGGGCTGTAATTGTATCCGTTAAGTGCTACATTTAGTTAGTGCATTGCCCTTCCATAGACAAAGCCTTTTCAATTGATTTCATGTTGGATTTATATGAACTTGTGGCATATTTCTATGCTTAGTTACTAATGATTTTGGATCCACATTTGTATGTCAGTTTTCCCAATTATTCTTTTTACCTATGACCAAGCTCATGTATACAGTTTATAGTCATCTTGATTGTCATTTTCTTGGATCCGTATATATGAATGATAATCATCATTATCATCTTCGAAAGAAATTTTTATAATAATTTCGCATATAATAAGTATTTGCAAGATTTTACATCATTCTTCCATGCAATCATCCAAATAGAACCCTCTTGTGTTACATTGAAAAAAATATTGCTGCAGATAATAATCGGAGCTAATATATTATTGTATGACCAAATGTTAGTAGATTATGACCAATATAAACTAAATCTTTTTAATGATACAATGTGTATTTCTTATTCCAATTTTATGTGAATATCATATTTGGAGTCTATATGTATTGTATGCTAAACTGATAGCTTCATCATTAATTAATAAGACATATAACTAACATAGATAATGCTATATACTTAACGTGTTTCCGGATTTTTTTGAGTGAAGAGATGAAATTAAGATAATAATGAAACAAATGGGCCATATGAAGTCATGAACAATTGTGGAAATTTTAGTTTCTTTTTCCCAAAATCTGAAAGGAATACATACATACATACATACATACATACATACATACATACATACATACATACATATGCCGACAAGGAGCGACTCAAGTAGTCAAGCACGGTGTCCCCTAACAAAGGGACCCGGGTTCGAATCCCAGTTGCCGCCTTGATTTATCACCCTCTTGGGCGTTCGACCTCGCCACAGACATGGGAGAGGGGGGATCTTTCTCTCTTATTCCCATACATACATACATACATACATACATACATACATACATACATACATACATACATACATACATATGCCAAAAAGCAGAGCGCATAAAAACTATCTTCCTACTATGGAGAAGGTGCTTAAATGGCGTCCTACTGCTGATGCGACATGTTGTCTCTATCGAAAGGAGGAGGAAACAACTACTCTCTCACCTCATGTTGCAAATGGTGGAAGTATATGTGGGGTAGATCGGAACTCAAATGTGGGATCTCTTCATCAAGTATGCAAGATTGTCTTCTCAAACTTGATAGCTTCAAGAAAGATGATAGGACAATCATTCTATGGGCTATTACATTGTGTTTCCGTGCTATATGGAACGAGAGAAACTCCAGAAAACATGGAGGCAGAGTTAGTGATGAACTAGTAGTTTTTAGCAAGACGGAGAAAGATTTATAGATGCATTACAAGATATATCATAAGACGTTAACTAATGTATCTAATGATGTGATTCAACATTGGGCTTTTTGTAAGTACTAATCCTAGTACTAGTTATTTCTTGTAAGGCCTTGGGCCTAAGGCACAATATCCATGTAACTACACTACTAGGGTGTAGCTTATAATTTTTTCCCTCTTTGAGGGCCCAGAATATACTTACCAAGGATTTTTGATACATATTCTGAAAAGGAGTGGTTCAAGTGATCAAGCACGGTGTCCCCTAACAAAGGGACCTGGGTTGGAATCCTAGCTGCCGCCTTGATTTACCACCCTCCCGGGTATTTGGCCTCCGCCAGGGGCATGGGAGAGGGGGGAATCTTTCTCTCTTAATGCCATACATACATACACACAATTACATACATACATACATACATACATACATACATACATACATACATACATACATACATACATATGCTGACAAGGAGTGACTCAAGTAGTCAAGCATGGTGTCCCCTAACAATGAGACCCGAGTTCGAATCCCAGTCACCACCTTGATTTACCACCATTCTGGAAGTTCGGCCTCCGTCACGGGCATGGGAGAGGGGGGAAGAAATCTTTCTCTCTTAATCTTATACATACATAAATAAATGCCAGTAAGGAGTGGCTCAAGTGGTCAAACACAATGTCTCCTAACAAAGGGACCTGGGTTTGAATCCCCGTTGCTGCCTTGATTTACCACCCTCCTGGGCGTTTGACCTCCGCCACGGGGGTGGGAGAGGGGGGAGAAATCTTTCTATCTTAATTCCATACATACATATATAGACATACATACACCATGAAAAGAATCACCAAGCTTCTTCAGGGTGATTCTATTTGGGCTCGATGGATGAATAGTAGATACAATGATAGCCTTACAACAGAAACTAAACACATCAACAGAAACTAAACACAGATGGGGATTATCTACTACTTAGATAAGGATGGTGGAGGTATGGCCTAAATGGAGAGCTAACCTTACAAGTACTGGAAATATCTTGGGGGGAGAGCGAACTTGAAGATGAATAGAATATCCTACCAAAGTCTCTGTTGGCTTCTTACACTAACGAGTTTCAATCCTTAGAAGGATATTTTACTCAACTAACCAATCTCTGCAAGTATACATAGGTAGTTGTAGTCGAGGTCAAACACAAGGAGTTTGGTAAATAATTAAATGCAACAGTACTAAAGTTCAACAATCTAGATCATTTTAAAAAGGATGGTGATGTTGATTTAACTATAGAATTTTAGATTTAAACAAAGTAGTGAAAGGGCTACTAAAAAGGGTTTTAAAACATATATGAATGGATCTTGGACATTAATATTTCACCCACACATCATAGCATTTTATGGGAACACGAAATTTAAACATACTAAGTACTGTTTTAAAGGGGAGGTGTATGTTGCACTTCACCTCCCGGTGCAAGTGCAACGATCTCAACTCAAACCCACATTCTCATGCATGATTTCCGTTTTGATCACATCCTACTCCTCAAATCCATAATCTCCACTCTCGTGGTAGAAGAGGAGTTGCCAAGATGAGTACCTCCATATATTCCTACCTATCTTCTCATATCAAGCAAGAAAGCATAACACAAGCATATAAAGTGGCCAACCATACATGCAAGAAATGACAAAACTGGTACTCACAAGGTAAAAAAACAAGCAACATAGTATTTAGTATGAAATTAACATGTTCCATACATGCTATGACATGTGAGCTATTCTCCCAGGTCCAAGAAAGGTAGTTTACTCATCCATAATCATGTATTGCAGAATTGCTACAGAATTTTCAGGTTCAAGCATGGTCTAGGCAAAGAACAATGAGAAGAACCAAAGATGTAACCAAAAGAAGGTAGAATTCTGGCTTTTGGACAAAATTCTACTTCTCCATCTACTCCAAATTGGACTAGCTACTCTCTCGAGAAACTGCGTGGAGTGGGGAAGCTCTGCTGCACCTTTGGAGAAGAGAATGGAGAAGAAAAGAAGAAGATTTGGGGTCTTTTGGCAAGAAACCACCTCCTTTCTTCTCAAAATTTCCCTCCCTTTCTATAGACTTGCTCTGGGATGAGAGAACTTCAAATTATGACCGTGGATAACCGCCTCATAGGTTCCCTCCTTGTTTTAAACTGAGGGATCGTATTTTTCAATTTTCTGAAACTGACAGAGACACGTCGTGCATTTCCAGTGCACGGCGTGTAAAGCCTTCGCCAGTTGCTCCAGAATGAACTTTGCATGACGTGTGCTGAATTAATGCATGCCGTGCAACTTTCCAAAAACTTTCAGGTTGCTCAACGCACCCAGGTGCACAACGTGTTGGTGAAAACACATTGTGTCTTTGTCTCATTCTACACTTTCTAGAAACTCACACATCGTGTTCAAGGATGAACACGCCGTGCATTTTGTAGTCTGGGTGAATGCATGGTCTTCTGGAATCTCGCACGTTGTGTCTTTAACAGACACGCCGTGCAAGATGCTGTTTTAGTAGAATTAAACTCCTAATAGCTGGCTGTATGTGGGGAAGTCCAAATGACGTGAAATTTGAGTCGGGAAATCCCCAAATCGGTCCATTTAGAACATCTCTACAATGCACATCATGCGATAAGTAAAATAACAAAAAGATGGAAATATTAATATGAAAGGAGGCTAAGTGAGATCAAAATGAACCAAATTTGTGTGTGATATCATGTGAAAAGATGATGTGAAAAACACACAACAAATCCCCCTAAGCTTGAACCATTGCTTGTCCTCAAGTAAAAAGAACATGGCTACATACAAGGTGAAAGAATATTCAAACTCATGCATGTATTTAATGAAAAGAAGATATGCAATCAGCTCAACCAACCATGTACATTGTGTTTGTGTTCATTGTTATCTTCTCAACTTAAACATCTAAGATAGAGAAATTTAGTTAAGCAATGGTGGTTATAAATCAAACGAGATAATAAACTAAACAACACTAAATAGAATTTGGATAATCGAGCTAAACAATTAGTGGATGTACATTACAAAATTTTCAACTAGTATGGATATAAGATGATGAAATCAGTGCTAACATTAACAAACTTAGTTGTACTCTTTTTCTCAAAGGATATGATGATGGAAATTTTTGGGTTTCCGACACTCGACTGCTAATTTAGGCTTATGCTCACGTGGAATGCCGGTTGGGGTGTTGTTTTTACCCTCTTTTGATTTTCATATCACCCAACCATCGTTGCCAGATCGGACTCACACTAGGCTAGCATGATATGTGGGCCATCTGCCATCTTTTATTGGGTAAAGATAAATAAATGATAGCGCAAGTATGGTACAACACCAAAGAGTCAACAAGAGTGTTAAGATTAGCAAGATTTCAATCATTCTTTTGAAAAATTTTCACTAAAAAATTGATTGTAAATGCACTAAGAGTTTGGAAAGATTATCTCGTATTCTAGTAAGTGTTGTAAAGTTGATTTATTTGCAAAAATGTGGAACCACTACATGTATTGAGAAATCAAAGATGTAAAAATTGAGATTGCACACCACAAACACAAAACAAGATCATGTACATGAGGATATTCTTTTTTCATTTGATTCATGCATGCTCTTGAAAATCTTTTCATATAGCAACAAGAAATACAAAGGACATGATAGATCAAGCATGGAGTTCATTCTAACATTGTAGCCTCAAGTCGTATTAAGATTTCTGTGGCAACACATCCCACTATCACACAGACAGTGAGGTGTTACGCGAAAACGTGCGGAAATCACCATAACCACAGATTACCAAAATACGGGTTAATCAAAACCGATTGCGGAAAGCTGATAAACTGAGAAAACTATTACATTCCAGTCCACATCCTGCAAGAAAACAGATTATATAAACTTATACAAGCCCTTGAAACTTGTCCACAACTTAGAACAACAGCTGTCTTGTCATCACGTGAGTTCATCACCTGTCATATATACATAAAGGCCCACATCCGGCCAACAACAGGATATACAAAACATCAACGATCATACATCGTGAAACAACGTCAAAACACCACCAAGGACCTGAGAGTACATGGATGACTCTAGACTCTACTACCAAAACATCCAAAACAACAACATATCCATCACTTGCCTTCTACTGCTCATCTAGCTGCTCGGCCGCAACACCACGACCACCACCACGTCTAGCTCGACCACCTAAAAAGGATGTAACTCAGCGGAGTGAGACAATCGAACATTGTCCCAGCGAGAAACATAACTCCCCACCGTAACTACAGAACCTCAGACAGATAAGCTATAACAACAGGTAACTGATAACAGATATAACAAGAGCAGTTTATGTAAGGCAAATCTATTCTTACCGACAGGCTTACCAGATGTATAAAAGGCATATAATCAATACCTCTTTATGGAACATGGTTAACAAGATATAATATATGCATTGCCACATAACATGAGGAATATAGAAGTAACTGCAGGATATCACAGATTAACTACACAAACAAGGCCTCAACCAATGTTCTGTGTTTTTCCTTAAGCAGTAAATAAAATACGGCTGAATTACGTATTTTGTTATGCCCTGAGGAAATGAACCGTACCATTCAATTCCAACCTTCGGCTGCGAAGCCCATAGCCGGTGCCATACAAGGTTAATGGAAGAGCCGGACTCCACAACCTCCCCCTCGTAGTCAGTGTATGAGAACAACACAAGCAGGACCACAGTCTCATGCTCAAGTGGCCTCAGCCACAGGGTCAGCTCCTCAGGCTACCCTTCCTCTAGCCCGCCTCGGTACATGTCATAATGCTTGTATATCTGAGCCACAGGCCTAATCACCGTGCTCTTAGCCATGAACGCATTCATGCTCTTCATATCACATATCTGGAGCCATGGGCCTGTTCACCATGCTCATCATATAATCGAGTCTACAACCGAAGTTGCACTCTTACCTCCTCACTTTAGGCTAGGAGAAACCTCACATATTCAACAATATGCGCTCCGGGTTAACCCGTAGGAGAACCTATTTCACCATCACCAACTCCTGACGATGATGGATCTATGGCCAGGGCAAACTACATGATATATTCCACTGTAATTATTTAGTATCTTTTAGATGGATTGCAAGATTCAACCAAGTTGTATAACATGCAAACTATAACAGAAATAAACAACATAAAACTCAACATTATACTTTTATTGTAATCACATCAGCCTGATCCATCTCAAGGATCCAACATCACATGTTATCACTTGGCCTCTTGCCAACCATCTAGATCCATCTCAAGGATCATCACATACCATGGGATCTCAAACCCTCATCCTGTGTTGCCACGGCCTCTCAAGGCTTACATCATCATCATGGGACAAACACATCATATATGAAATCTCTTCAACAAGAGTAATTATCAAAGTAATGTTACTCATCACGTATATCTCATAGCCTTATCATGGCTAAGCATCACCTGCATGGTTAGTGTACTCAATGATCATAGTTTCAACATAAGGACTATGCTTACTATCATGAGATGACATTCAAGATGCTATACTAATCAGTTATACATCATCTGGTGATCACGTGCATAAGACACATCATTAAGCAACTATTTATGTACTTATCCTTGCCTCAACATTACACAGACATTCAAGGAAATCACTCCATACATATGGTCACGTTTAGATATATAAAAGAACAAGCATTACCCTTGCCACTATCATTGCCATTCTTAGCATTAATAGATAATCATTCCCATACATGTAGCCAGGCTAAGATAAATGAACCATCTTATGATAACGAGCATCATTTCTATATAAGGAGTTACCATGTTTTAAAACAAGGATATCAACTACTACACTACTTTCATGATACGAGGAATAGTCACAAAAGGATAACAAAACCCTCACTAAAAGGGGTGTAACGGCAGCCTGCCCTCACCCAAGGATCAACGCATTAAATGGCAGATATAAGCAAGAAGCAACATTGCGTTGCCACCAAGGCAACCAACGCGTGACACAACATCACAAGGAGAGGGTAACACATGACAGGGGTGGGGTGTCGGGCACTCCACACATATCGGGCAACACCCGTTACCACTAGGCCTGTCAGCCGATACAAGGGCAGTGTGACGCCCATCACACACCATCCAGCAACGCCCGTTTCAGAGTCTATCTCGACCAGGTCAGCCCACTAGAGATAAAAACCAAGAGAGAGAACCCAACCCTATAAACGTGCAACCACAGATCAAGGCCTAACGACCGACACAAAGCAAGAAAAGGGCGTGACGCCCATCACAAGAGCAAGGTATATCGCCCGTCACAACAGCCTGTCGCTCGAAACCCACAACCTATCGACCAACACAGGCCTGTCGGCCAACACACATGGTCGTCTTCCTCCTCAAGCACAAGGTGCTCAAAACCCTAGAGGGTGAAGGACACAACTCACCAAGAACCCTAATCCACAAGAGGATCGGCCAACGAGGATACTAAAGCAAGATACACAACTAGAAACAATATGCAAACGAGATCAAAGAAAAGGAGATAAAGTAGCTAGGGTTAGGAGTTATGCAACCCACCTTAAGCTCCAAGGAAGAAGAAGAGCTCCAAGCTTCAAGGGATGTCAGCCACCACCTTCTCCTTCAAGGGAGGGGTATCGGCCAACAAGCTGCTCCTTCCAAGGGAGTATCGGCCACCACCATCAAGGAAGAGGGCTGTGTCGTGCAACCAAGGTAGAGGAGGAAACTAAAGGACCAAAGGGACTCAAAGCAAGGAAAGGAACCACTTATATAGAAAGGAAGGGAGGAGAAAACAAGGTTGGTCCAAGCAAGGTGTCACTTGCCTAGGGACACTTGTCCTAGAGCACAATCCACTACTCTAGCATGCTCCATCCACATGTCTAAGATGTGCTCCAAGTGTCCACTAAACAAGGTCAAGGCTAGACCAAAGAGCATGGGCGACACAACATGTTTCTCCATGGGCGAAACACTCCATGTTGGGTGACACAAACATCTCTTGGGTGACACAAGGCTCAACCAAGCCCAAACAAGGCACCTCAAGGCCCAAACAAGCTCAACCAAGGCCCAAAGAACTCAAGCAACAAGCCCAAGACTTCCTCTCAACCTTAGAGGAAGAAAAAAGAGAGAGGAACACCTCACAAGGTGGCAAACTTGCCCACAAAACCCTAGACTTGGGTTATTTGCAAGCAACACCTCCAACTCTCAACAAAGCACAACTAAACCCTAATCACCACTAAAGGTGATTAGCAAGCACCAAAGCATCAAGGTTAAGCAAAACAAATAGGGTAAACCCTAAACGAAGGTCAGGGTCCTTACAATCTAACCCCCTTCAAGGGATTTCGTCCCCAAAATCCGAAGAGAAAAGCGAGGGATACTTCCTCCTCATCTCTTCCTCAAGCCCCCACGTGGCTTCCTCAACGCCACGACACTGCCAAAGAACTTTCACAAGAACCAGATCCTTTCTCTTTAACTTCTTAACCCTTCTGTCGAGGATCTCCACAGGACCTTCCTCGTAGGTCACATCTTCATCAAGATCAACTTCAACTGGCCGTATCACTGTACCCGAATCCGGATGACTTTTCTTCAGCATACTGACATGAAACACTGGATGTAACCTGTGCAACTCTAGAGGCAACTATATCTCATAAGCTACCTTCCCAACACGTACTATGACTGAGTAAGGCCCCATATACCTGGGTGCTAACTTACCTTTCCGACTAAACCTTAGCACAACTTTCCACGGCGAGACTTTAAGATACACTTTGTCTCCTTCCTGGAATTCCAAAGGTCATCGTCGATTGTCTGCATAGGACTTCTGCCTGTCCTGTGCCACTTTCAACTGTTGCTTTATTACTTTGATCTTTTCTGTTGTCTACTGTACTAACTCAGGACCTAACAGCTGATACTCACCAGACTCATACCAACACAGAGGAGATATGCACTTCCTTTCATACAAATCCTCATAAGGAGCCATGTCAATGCTCCACTGAAAACTGTTATTGTAGGCAAACTCTATCAAACTAAGATGTACATCCCAGTTGCCTAGAAATTGCAAAACACAAGCTCGAAGGAGATCTTCCAAAATCTGAAGAGTCCTTTCAGACTGTCCATCTGTCTACGGGTGAAAGGCTGTACTGAACCTCAACTGCGTTCCCAACGCTTTGTGCAACTGTTCCCAAAAATGACTCGTAAACTGAGGACCTCTGTCAGAAACTATCATTGTTGGCACACCATGCAAACGTACTATCTCATCAACATATACTCGAGTGAGTTTCTCAGCCGTATACGTTGTCTTCACTGGTAGGAAATGGGCAGACTTAGTCAATCTGTCCACTATCACCCAAATGGAATCATGATTCCTAGTTGTCCTGGGTAGGCTAACTACGAAATCCATGGTTATATGATCCCATTTCCACTGTGGTATCGGCAAAGGTTGCAACGTACCTGCCGGCTTCTGATGTTCAACCTTCACTTGCTAACATATCGCACATCTCGCCACGAACTCAGCTACATCTTTCTTCAAGCTAGGCCACCAATACAAGTCCTTCAGACTATGATACATCTTGGTGACACCTGGATGCATAGCATACATCGACATGTGTGCTTCCTCGAGCACCAACTTCCTCAGCTCATCATAATCAGGAACCACCATCCTATTACGATAGCAGACTAATCCATCCTCAGACTCATGAAACCCATCACGCTTGTCACTGCCAAACTCTGATCTGATCAACTGTACCGCATCATCTGTCTACTGTGCATCTTTGATCTGCTGTCTCAACGTAGGCTTGACTTGCATCTGTGCTAAAAGTCCAGCTAACGAGGAAACTTCCATCTGCACATTCATCTGCCGCAAAGAGACAAACATATCCCGCCTATGGCATACCAGGGAACTCAACTGTGCCTTCTTTGAAGAAAGAAAAGAAGACTTTCTTCTAAGCGCATCAGCTACCACATTCGCCTTACCAGGATGATACTCGATAGTGCAGTCGTAATCATTGATCAACTCCATCCATCGACGTTGTCACATATTCAACTCTTGTTGCGAAAAGATGTACTTCAGATTCTTATGATCCGTAAAGATCTGACACACTTCCCCATATAGATAGTGTCTCCAAATCTTTAACGCATGAACCACTGCTGCCAGCTCCAAATCATGAGTCGGATAGTTCTCCTCATGTTTCTTAAGCTGTCGCGAGGCAAAAGAAACCACATGGTCTTCCTGCATCAGCACACAACCTAAACCTTTCTTGGAAGCATCACAGAAAACAACATTGCCTTTCCCAGGCTCTGGCAAGATCAACACTGGAGCGCTGGTCAGATTCTCCTTCAAACTCTGGAAAGCTTGCTGACATCAATCATCCCAAACAAAAGGTATATCCTTTCTGGTCAACTTCGTCATCGGCAACACGATCACACTGAAGTCCTTGATAAACCTCCAGTAGTATCCCGCTAAACCAAGGAAACTACAAACTTCTGTCGGTGTCTTCGGTTGTTCCCAGTCCGCAACGGATTCCACCTTCTTTGGATCTACTTTGACTCCTTCAGCAGATATCACGTGACCCAAGAAAGTCACTTCTTCCAACCAGAACTCACACTTGCTGAACTTGGCATGCAACTGATGTTGGTGAAGAAGAGTCAACGCTAGACGAAGATGTTGCTCATGCTCTTGCCTGTCCCGGCTGTAGATCAAGATGTCATCTATAAAGACTACAACAAACTGATCTAAAAACGGACGGAACACTCTGTTCATCAGGTCCATGAAAGTAGCAGGTGCATTGGTTAGCCCGAATGACATAACCACGAATTCGTAGTGACCATACCTCGTCTTGAAAGCTGACTTTGGTATGCCATCCACCTTAATCCTCAACTGATGATATCCAGACCGTAGATCGATCTTTGAAAACACTTTAGCACCACACAACTGATCGAACAGATCATCTACCCTCGGCAACGGGTACTTATTCTTGATCGTGACCTTGTTCAACTGCCGGTAGTCTATACACAACCACATCGAACCATCCTTCTTCTTAACAAACAACACTGGAGCACCCCAAGGAGACATACTCGGTCTGATAAAACCTTTCTCCAACAACTCTTGCAACTGCTTCTTCAGCTCTGCCATCTCTACTGGAGCCATCCTGTACGGAGTCTGTGCGACTGACTGTGTTCCTGGAACCAGATTGATCTCAAAATCAATCTCTCAGGGTGGACGAACACTAGGAAACTCCTCAGGGAACACATCGGCAAACTCTCGAACAACTGACACCTCCTCAAGGCTAAGACCCTTCGCCTTGGTATCTACAACGGTATCTACCACGTGCGCTAAAAATGCCTCACATCCTTGTCGTAGCAACTTCTCTGCCACCATGGCTGATACTAAGCACGTCGGAAGAATCTTCCTATCTCCCTAGAAGATCCACTTCTCTCCAACATCATCAAACACTTCCTGCTTGGAACCACAGTCCAAAACAACCTTATACTTCTCTAGGGTATCCATCCCAAGGATAACATCGAAACCGTTCATATCAAGTGGTATAATATCCACTTGTATACAGCGTCCCGAAAAAGACAAAATACAAGAGGGACACACCTCTCGAAGCAATAAGGAACCATCAAGAGGGGTTTCTAACAACAGGCTATCCTTCTTACAACTAACAGGTAAACGATAGTTTTCAAGCATACTATAGGCGATAAAAGAGTGCGTAGCACCCGGGTCAACCAGAACAGATATAAAGCAAGAAGACATATCAGAATGAAATAACTCCATCTGACCTGTCATCACTTGCGGGTTGACTATCGCCTCCGACTGATTCATAGTGTAGAATCGAGCCATTGCTTGCTGTCCACGTCCTCTACTTCCTTGAGCAGACAATCCCGCTTGAGACGCTTGACCACGTCCTCGCCCTCTGCTACCACTGGGCTGTTGTCGATCTGATCCCTGTTGGTTCTGCCTTGACTGCTGCGTCACTTCAACATCTCTATTCGGGCAATGCAACTTGAGATGCCCGGTCTGACCACAAAGATAGCATGCCCTATCTTCAAACCTTGGCCTAGATGGCCCTGTCACTGCCACTGAAGCTGTACTATCTGCTTTAGACGGCGAAGAAACATAACTTCTTCCCTTACTCGGAGACCAATGCGAAGGTACACTAGAACCTCTCATCACTGAAGGTGGTGAAAACCTGGGCTTCTTGAAGCCACCAAACCTCTGTCCCTGGAACTGAGCAGTCCTTTTGTGAGACATGGACTCTCTTTTCTCCCTTACTGATTGTTCAATCCTCTGGACAGATTCCACAAATGTGGCAAACCGTTCTTGATTCTCCAACGCAGACACAGGTGTTGTCAACTCAGCACTCAAACCCTTCTCGAAACGTCTGATTCGCTCTTGATCTGTTGCTGCCATATGAGGGAAAAACCTCAGCAAGTCCATGAACTTGGCCTCATACTCGGTGATGTTCATTGTTCCTTGTCGCAACTGCTCAAACTGACTGATCTTATCATCCAGATACGTCTTCGGGAAGTATCTGCTGACGAACTCGTGCCAGAAAACTTCCCAACAGATCACCTCACCAGGCCGCTTCTCCTCCTCGATGGTCCACCAGTGACCAGCACTACCCTTTAGAAGGTAGACAACATGCTTTACCTTGTCTGCTTCGGGGATGTCGAGGATCTGGAAAGACTTCTCAAGACTTGTCAGCCACAGATCTGCATCTGCTGGATCAGCCGTTCCAGCATAATCCGAAGCTCCGACTCGGCGAAGCCGCTCGAAGGTCTTCCCAATACCCGATGCTTCTCCATGGGGAACATGTGCTCGCGGAGGAGGCACTAGTAATCGTTCAACCATGAGATTCATCGTAGCCATTATCTGCCCCATAAGATGTTGGTAAGCAGGATGTTCAAGTATGGCTGGGTCAGGTTGGGGGACCTCAGGCACCCGATCTTCATGTGCCTGTCCTTCAGCTCCACCAGCTGAACCATCATCGCTGTTCTCGCCAGCGTGTTCTTCATGGTTTCCAGACATCTTGACTTTTCTTCTTCTACTGAGGGAAGAAGACGATCGTAAGAAAATATGGACAACACACAAGAACAGACACAACCTAGTCCTAAATCCCTGTAGACTCAGCGAACCTAGGGTTCTGATACCAAACTTGTGGCAACACATCCCACTATCACACAGACAACGAGGTGTTACGTGAAAACGTTCGGAAATCACCATAACCACAGATTACCAAAATATAGGTTAATCAAAACCGATTGTGGAAAGATGATAAACTGAGAAAACTATTACATTCCAGTCCACTTCCTGCAAGAAAACAAATTATATAAACTTATACAAGCCCTTGAAACTTGTCCACAGCTTAGAACAACAGCTGTCTTGTCATCACGTGAGTTCATCACCTGTCATATATACATAAAGGCCCACATCCGGCCAACAACAGGATATACAAAACATCAACTATCATACATCGTGAAACAACGTCAAAACACCACCAAGGACCTGAGAGTACAGGGATGACTCTAGACTCTACTACCAAAACATCCAAACCAACATCATATCCATCGCTTGCCTTCTACTGCTCGTGTAGCTGCTCGGTCGCAACACCACGACCACCACCACGTCTAGCTCGACCACCTAAAAAGGGTGTAACTCAGCGGAGTGAGACAATCGAACATTGTCCCAGTGAGAAACATAACTCCCCGCCATAACTACAGAACCTCAGACAGATAAGCTATAACAACAGGTAACTGATAACAGATATAAAAAGAGCAGTTTATGTAAGGCAAAGCTATTCTTACCGACAAGCTTACCATATGTACAAAAGGCATATAACCAATACCTCTTTATGGAACATGGTTAACAAGATATAATATATGCATTTCCACATAACATGAGGAATATAGAAGTAACTGCAGGATATCACAGATTAACTACACAAACAAGGCCTCAACCAATGTTCCGTGTTTTTCCTTAAGCAGTAAATACTATACGACTGAATTATGTATTTTGTTATGCCCGAAGGAAATGAACCGTACCATTCAATTACAACCTTCGGCTGCGAAGCCCATAACCGGTGCCATACAAGGTTAATGGAAGAGCCGGACTCCACAACCTTCCCCCTCGTAGTCAGTGTACAAGAACAATACAAGCAGGACCACAGTCTCATGCTCAAGTGGCCTCAGCCACATGGTCAGCTCCTCAGGCTACCCTTCCTCTAGCCCACCTCGGTACAGGTCACAACGCTAGTATATCTGAGCCACGGGCCTAATCACCGTGCTCTGAGCCATGAACACATTCATGCTCTTCATATCACATATCCGGAGCCATGGTCCTGTTCACCATGCTCATCATATAACCGAGTCTACAACCGAAGTTGCACTCTTACCTCCTCACTTTAGGCTAGGAGAAACCTTGCATATTCAACAATATGCGCTCCGGGTTAACCCGTAGGAGAACCCGTTTCACCATCACCAACTCCTGACGATGATGGATCTATGGCCAGGGCAAACTACATGATATATTCCACTATAATTATTTAGTATCTTTTAGATGGATTGCAAGATTCAACCAAGTTGTATAACATGCAAACTATAACAGAAATAAACAACATAAAACTCAACATTATACTTTTATTGTAATCACATCAACCTGATCCATCTCAAGGATCCAACATCACATGTTATCACTTGGCCTCTTGACAACCATCCAGATCCATCTCAAGGATCATCACATACCATGGGATCTCAAACCCTCATCCTGTGTTGCCACGACCTCTCAAGGCTTACATCATCATCATGGGACAAACACATCATATATGAAATCTCTTCAATAAGAGTAATTATCAAAGTAATGTTACTCATCACGTATATCTCATAGCCTTATCATGGCTAAGCATCACCTGCATGGTTAGTGTACTCAATGATCATAGTTTCAACATAAGGACTATGCTTACTATCATGAGATGACATTCAAGATGCTATACTAATCAGTTATACATCATCCGGTGATCACGTGCATAAGACACATCATTAAGAAACTATTTATGTACTTATCCTTGCCTCAACATTACATAGACATTCAAGGAAATCACTCCATACATATGGTCACGTTTAGATATATAAAAGAACAAGCATTACCCTTGCCACTATCATTGCCATTCTTAGCATTAATAGATAATCATTCCCATACGTGTAGCCAGGCTAAGATAAATCAACCATCTTATGATAACAAGCATCATTTCTATATAAGGAGTTACCACATTTTAAAACAAGGATATCAACTACTAGACTACTTTCATGATACGAGGAATCGTCACAAAAGGATAACAAAACCCTCACTAAAAGTGGTGTAACGGCAGCCTACCCTCACCCAAGGATCAACACACCAAACGGCAGATATAAGCAAGCAGCAATGCTGCGTTGCCACCAAGGCAACCAGCGCGCGACACAGCGTCACAAGGAGAGGGTAACGCGTGACAGGGGTGGGGTGTCAGGCCCACCACACATATCGGGCAACACCCGTTACCACCAGGCCTGTCGGCCGATACAAGGGCAGTGTGACGCCCATCACACACCATCCAACAATGCCCGTTTCAGAGTCTATCTCGACCAGGTCAGCCCACTAGAGATAACAAACAAGAGAGAGAACCCAACCCTATAAATGTGCAACCATAGATTAAGGCCTAACAGATGACACAAAGCAAGAAAAGGGCGTGACGCCCGTCACAAGAGTAGGGTATATCACCCGTCACAACAGCCTGTCGCCCGACACCCACAACCTATCGCCCAACACAGGCCTGTCGGCCAACACACATGGTTGTCTTCCTCCTCAAGCACAAGGTTCTCAAAACCCTAGAGGGTCAAGGACACAACTCACCAAGAACCCTAATCCACAAGAGGATCGGCCAACAAGGATACAAAAGCAAGATACAAAACTAGCAACAATATGCAAACGAGATCAAAGAAAAGGAGATAAAGTAGCTAGGGTTAGGAGTTATGCAACCTGCCTTAAGCTACAAGGAAGAAGAAGAGCTCCAAGCTTCAAGGGATGTCGGCCACCACATGCTCCTTCAAGGGGGGGTATCGACCAACAAGCTGCTCCTTCCAATGGAGTATCAGCCACCACCAGCAAGGAAGAGGGCTGTGTCGTGCAACCAAGGTAGAGGAGGAAACTAAAGGACCAAAGGGACTCAAAGCAAGGAAAGGAACCACTTATATAGAAAGGAAGGGAGGAGAAAACAAGGTTGGTCCAAGCAAGGTGTCACTTGCCTAGGGACACTTGTCCTAGAGCACAAGCCACTACTCTAGCATGCTCCATCCACATGTCCAAGATGTGCTCCAAGTGTCCACTAAACAAGGTCAAGGCTAGACCAAAGAGCATGGGCGACACAACATGTTTCTCCATGGGCGACACACTCCATGTTGGGCGACACAAACATCTCTTGGGCGACACAAGGCTCAACCAAGCCCAAACAAGGCACCTCATGGCCCAAACAAGCTCAACCAAGGCCCAAAGAACTCAAGCAACAAGCCCAAGCCTTCCTCTCAACCTTAGAGGAAGCAAAAAGAGAGAGGAACACCTCACAAGGTGGCAAACTTGCCCACAAAACCCTAGACTTGGGTTATTTGCAAGCAGCACCTCCAACTCTCAACAAAGCACAACTAAACCCTAATCACCACTAAAGGTGATTAGAAAGCACCAAAGCATCAAGGTTAAGCAAAACAAATAGGGTAAACCCTAAACAAAGGTCAGGGTCCTTACAATTTCCATCAAAGAAAACAGAACATAGAACAAAATGGAATGAAAAACTGACACAACTGACTCTAACAAAAGGCAATGCAAAATGAAAACTACAATTACGGGCCGGTTGTGCCCCCCTAAGCTTGAAATTAGTAGTGTCCTCACTACATCAAACAAACTCATAGAGTTCACAACCGGATACCTATCATGGATCAATATCAAAAAGAAGGGCCACCACCCTCCTAATTAGGGAAGTACTGGCTGACGAGCTTTGGAATGTCCATTGGCTGGGCTATGGAGTCTTGTTGCTGAGGAAACTTGGGTTGCTGTGGTGGTGGTGACTGATACGACAGCGGGATGGAGTAGTGGCCCTGAGAGATATGCCACAAGTCTATCCTGTGGACCATGTCATGCATCATAGTGTACTGTGTGCCCATCTGGTCCAAATGACTGTCGATGTGGTCAAACCACTCCCGAACATATCCATAAAGATGCCGCACATCAGGCATCGCCCAAGTGTACTCAGTCTGAGTACCGGTGGAGGGTGGTGGTGCTGCTGCCTCTGTTCCTGATGGGGCTCTGGAGCTGCTCGCTCCCTGGGTCACTGTCTCCTCATCATCTTCAGGATGTAATTCAACCTTCCAATTGGCCTTGTTGCTGAGATCATTACGAGCTACGTCGGGGACTTCAATATATTGTGTCTTGGTGAGAAAAACATTGAACTTTGTAGTACTATCACCATGCTTCAATATAAGACCACAAGAGAGAAGGTAACTAATATCCACAAGGTTTTTTCCTGGTGCAGCTGCCAAAATAGCCAAATCCAACCCAAGATTCGTTACAAGAAGTGAGATGACCCCACCACACATGATATCGCATGACTCCCGCTGCTTCTTCTTTGTTTCTAAAAGTTTATTGACAATATAGTATCCTGAACTGATTTCCTCATCGTTTACCATACACCACAAAAAGAAAAGGTATGTTTTTCCCACAACCTCTTGAGTATCCTTTTTTGCAAATATACTTGTACTGAGGAGGCGATGTACATAGTGGAAAACAGGGCTATGAATAGCCGAGGCTCTTGTATCTCTAGCCTTGTGCACCGTATCATTGGAAATCTCAGACCAAAAGGTATCACTATTGAAAGCCCCCGCATAATCAATGTAACCACCGTAGTTGCACCTGAGAAAATCACAAAAATGACGAAGATCCATGTTAAAGGGTTTTTTAAGCAAACAGAAACTGGTCTTTGGATATAGATCATGACGGCGTTGTGGATCCTCCTCCACTTTAAAATTTGTTAGAAACTCATAAATGAGTCGTGGATAGGTTTTGGTAACCCTTATGCAGACAAAATACAGACCCAAAAACCTCAGGTGGCCCATTACCTCATCTTTGAAGCCCAGTTTGTTTAGAGTTTCCTCACATGCATAGAGGGAAGGTAACACCCGCCTAGTAATCAGAAATTGGTAACCGAAATCCTCTTAGGGTGTAACCCATAATTGAGTAGAGGGGACATGTTCCACCTCAGATGGTGTGGAGGAAGAGTTGGCACCACCACAACATTTGCCAGATCCTTGCTTGAGTGGAGCCATGGTTTTTCTAGAAGAACGCACGACATGCAGTCGATGGTCACGTCGTGCACCTGGAATGAATACTTCAGCCCTGTAACGGGAATGCACGGCGTGTATCCTAGCGGAATGTCGTGCACCTGGAGGTTTTAAGCAGTCTGAATCGGTTCCGAGAGATGAGAAATGGAGGGGAAAATAGAATATCGACGAGTAGGAAGGAGGCGGCCTTGCTGCTCGTGAGCTAGGCGGAACGTTGGAGGCGGTGGTGGTGGCTTTTGAGGTTGATGGTGGTGGCATTGGTGGCTATTCAAGGTCGCCACTATGGACGGAGTGCATGAGGGAAGCTTGGTCGGCCTTTGCTATTGTGAGCGTGCACGGTTCTGGGCATGCAGTTGCCGACGTGCATGAGCGGGATGGGCGGAGGTGCGACGATGGCTATTGGCAGTGCAAGGGCACAGAGGAGCGTGAGATGGAAGGAGGGAGGTTGCTTCTAGCCAGTGTGCATGAGTTGGCAGGCGTGTGACAACTCGAAGACGATGGATGCACGACGTGAGGTCGGAGGCTCCAAGATGGCTGCTGCATGGCGGATGAAAATCACACATGCTAGGGTTCCTTTGCTCACACATGACTAAGTTCTCAAGGGAGTTGAGAAGTTAGGTCATGCACCCCTCTTTTAGGCTAGACTTTATGAGAAAAGATACGACATGTATAAGATATGCACGACATGTTCTTATTTAATTGCCCCCTTTTCAGATTTGCCTTTATGCCCAGACACACGACGTGTAGGAGACATGCACGACATGTTCCGCTTTAAATTTTCTTTTGTAGATCTACCTTTGTGCCCAGACACACGACATGTACTAATTAATGCACGTCGTGCGAGTTTCCAGAAACTTTTGCTTCTAACTCGAGTGATGAGTACACAGCGTGAGCTGAAGTAAGCATGTCATGGAACATTCTAGAAATTTCTTTTGTGAACTGAACACGACGTGTTGATGAGAAACACGACATGTACCTAGAGATGTAGTTTGATTTCAGTATCTTTCTAAATGATTACACGTCGTGTCGGAAAAAGAGACACCGTGCAATATAGAATTTCTATAGAAATAGCATTCAGTCAACACAAAAATAATGATAGATGTGGTGAAATCTATGTCTAAATTATTACATTCATCCATGACAAGCTTATTGATGAAATTAAAGAGTGTTCTTAACTCAAATAATAGAAAAGAAATCTATCCTAATGTGGGTTCAACTCCCACGAGGTCCTCCACTTAGAGTATGGAGTGAGACTCTTTAGTTCTTCATTCATGCATCTTGGAGGGAGAAAGAGGCTCCCTTGTCTACTTCATCTCCACAGGTGTATAGCTTGCAACATTGTCCATTCACTCTGAATGTGCTGTCCTTGCCTTGGAGTTCCACAACTCTGTATGGAAAAATCTTTAATACAAGAAAAGGGCCTGACCATTTAGACTTCAGCTTTCTGGGATAAACTTTAATCTAGAGTTAAAAAGCAAGACTTTATCTCTTTCTTTGAAGTCCTTCCTGTGGATCCTTTTTTCATGCCAAGCCTTTGTTCTCTCTTTGTATAGCTTTGCGTTTTCATAAGCATCAAGGCAAAGTTCCTCAAGTTCTTGCATCTGCAAAAGGCTCTTCTCACCTGCCTTCTTCATATCAAAATTCAAGAATTTGATAGCCCACAAAGCACAGTGTTCTAACTCCAGTGGAAGGTGACAAGATTTACCATAGATCAGCTTAAACAGAGTTGTTCCTATGATTGTTTTGTAAGCTGTACGGTACGCCCACACTGCATAATCTATCTTTAAAGCCCAATCTTTTCTTGAATTAGAGACTGTCTTTTCAAGAATGTTTTTCAACTTCCGGTTGGAAACCTCTACCTGCCCAAAAGTTTGAGGATGATAAGGTGTAGAGATCTTATGGGTTACCCCATATCTAGAGAGAAGATTATGGAATTGTTTTTCAGCAAAATGTGTGCCTCCATCAGAAATTACAGCTCTAGGAACTCCAAACCGAGGAAAGATGATCTTTTGAAAAAGTTTTACTACAGATTTGGCATCCGAAGCTTGGGTTGGGATGGCCTCAACCCATTTGGAAACATATTCACAAGCTACAAGAATATATTGATAACCGCAAGAGGATGTGAATGGTCCCATGTAATCAACTCCCCATACATCGAATACTTCAACCTCTAAGATAGAGTTGAGGGACATGTCATCACAGAGATATATACCTCCAGTTCTTTGACATCTATCACAAGATTTGACAAATAGATTGACGTCCTTGAATAATGTGGGCCAATAGAAACCGGCCTGGAGTATCTTTGCAACAGTCTTTTCTCCTCCAAAGTGTCCTCCATAAGGAGAGGCATGGCATTCAACAATAATAGTAGGGATTTCTTCTTCAGCAACACATCGGCAGATCAACCCATCACTTCCGTGCTTGAATAACAATGGATCATCCCAATAGTAGAATTTCACATCATGAAAGAATTTCTTCTTCTGTTGATATGTCAAATCAGGCGGGAGTTTTCCTGTAGCAAGAAAGTTAGCTATATCTACAAACCACAGTGCTTGTATAGATGATGACACATAAAGATTTTCAATAGGCAAATGATCTTCAATGGGCAAAGGATTTCCAACCTCTGTAGTTAACCTAGAAAGGTGATTAGCAACATTGTTTTCCGTTCCTTTCTTATCCCAAATTTCAAGATCAAATTCTTATAAAAGTAGAATCCAATGAATAAGACGAGGTTTGGCATCCTTCTTGTTCAACAGATATTTAATTGTAGTATGATCAGTGCATACAACCACCTTAGACCCCACCAAGTATTGTCGTAATTTGTCGAAGGCGTATACTATGGAAAGCATCTCCTTCTCGGTAGTTGTATAGTTGAATAGTGCTTCATCAAGGGTCTTGATTGCATACTATATGGCGTGGAGTTTCTTGTCTTTCCGCTATCCTAGAATAGCCCCTACTGCATAATCACTTGCATCACACATTAATTCAAAAGGGGCATTCCAATCTGGTGGTTGAATAATTGGGACCAAAATGAGGGCCTCCTTGAGCTTGGAAAAAGCTGCGTGACAGTCATCATCAAACACAAATTCGGCATCTTTTGCAAGTAAGGAACACAACGGCTTTGTAATTTTTGAGAAGTCTTGAATAAATCTTCTATAAAAACCTTCATGACCAAGAAAACTGTGGATGTCTTTGACTGAAGATGGAGTAGACATCTTCTCAATGGATTCAACTTTTGCCCTGTCAACTTCAATACCCTTGTTAGATACAACATGGCCTAATACTACACCGGATTGTACCATGAAATGGCATTTCTCCTGGTTCAACACTAGGTTAACCTTTTTATAGAGGGCTAAGACTAATGACATGTTACATAAACATTGATCAAAAGAATCTCCATATACACTAAAGTCATCCATGAAAATTTCCATTATGTTTTCAATGAAATTTGAGAAAATGGCCATCATACACTGCTAAAAAGTCGCAAGAGCATTGCAAAGACCGAATGGCACGCGACGATAGGCGTAGGTTCCATAAGTGTAAGTAAATGTGATTTTCTCTTGGTTGGGAGGGTAGATAGGAATCTGAAAAAATATGGAATACCTGTCCAAGTAACAAAAATAAGAATGCTTTGCAAGGCGTTCAAACATTAAATCAATAAAAGGCAATGGAAAATGATCCTTGCGAGTCTCCTTATTCAAGCGATGGTAATCAATACACATACACCACCCCGCGACTATACATGTTTGTATCAACTCATCATTGTCTCCTTTTATGACAGTTGCACCCCCCTTCTTAGGTACCACATGAATGGCACTAACCCAAGGGCTATCACTTATTGGATAAATGATTCCGACATCAATCAATTTGAAAATTTGTTTCTTAACCACTTCAAGCATGTTTTGATTTAAATGCCTAGGTGGTTCAATAGTAAGTTTGGCATCATCCTCCATGTTCATTCTATGCATGCAAATGGAGGGATGAATGCCTTTCAAATCATCAATTGAATAACCACTGACATATTTATACAAACGCAATTTGACAAGCAATTTATTTTCTTGGTCATTGGTTAATTTATCATTTATTATAACAGGGGAAGTAGAATTAGAGTCAAGAAATGCATACCTCAGCCCAGGTGGAAGGGCTTTAAGTTCTACCTTTCTCCCGAATGTACTTCCTTCAACTTTATCATCAACAAGTGGAGTGTCTTCATTGGTAGCCTGTACTTTAGTAATGGGAAGTACTCTAGAATTTTCAGACTTGTTAATTGCAGCCTCATCGTCATCAAAAAGGTTTAACATCAAATCAGCAATACCTTCATCATCCTCCACAATTGAATCAATAGTATCCAATAAACAAATTTCTTCAACACGTGAAGGTGCTTTCATAACATCATAAATAGAGAATTCCATGGTTTCTTCATCAACTCGGAGTGCAAGTTTTCCTTCCCGAACATCAACAAGGCATTTGACAGTTCTTAAGAAGGGTTTTCCAAAAAGAACAAGATTGGAAGGAATTTCCACTATATCTAAAACAACAAAATCATAAGGGATATAGAACTTGCCAATCTACACTAACACATCTTCCACAATACCTTTCAGGTACTGATGGAATGATCTACTAGTTCAATGGCCATCTTTTTTAGTTTTAGATCTCCAAGATCTAGCTCTTGCAACAGGGTAGATGGAATGAGACTGATGCTAGCTCCAAGGTCTACTAGACCCTTGTCAAAAGTGGTGTTGCTGATCTTGCATGGCATCCCAAATCATCTAACTTTTGTGGAATTCTATTTTGAATAATAGAACTCATTCTTTTCGAAAGCATTACTATTTCAACTTGATCCACCTTTCTTCTTTTAGTTAAGATATCTTTTAAGAACTTAGCATAAGATGGCATCTCGACAATAACTTCAGCTGGAGGAAGGTTGACATGGAGCTTGTTTAGAATGTCCATAAACTTCCTAAACTTTTAATCCTCCTTCTTGTTTGCAAGACTTTGTGGAAATGGTGCATTAGCCTTATAAGAAGGTGGTATTTCAACTGTACCTTTATGTTTGCTGCAAATAGGAGTGTCAGACTCCTCCTCATTGGCTACCTCAGTGTTCTTCTCCTTAGGTGGAGAAGGTCTCTAAATCTCAGCTCTACTCCTCAAAGTTATGGCGTTTGCTTGTTGTCTTGGGTTCACCTCCGGTTGTCTTGGAAGAGAACTAGATTGTAGACTCCTTTGCTGTGCTATTTGATTCTCCAACATCTTAGTATGAGTGGAAATGCCATCCACTTTAGCGGAAAGTTGGGCAATAACATCTTTCAATAGCTTATTATTCCCCCGAAACTCTTCATTTTGTTGCATTTGTGTAGAAACAAATTTCTCCATCATGGCCTCCAAAGAAGAGCTTTGGGGTTGTTGTAGCTGTTTATAAACCCTATTATTGAAACTCGGTGGATTCCCTTATCGGTTGAAATGTTGTTGTTGCTGCGGTTGCTTCTATCCTTGTTGGAAGTTTTGAGCGTTGCTTGTGTTCCGGTAGGAGAAATTAGAATGATCTCTCCATCCTGGAGTGTAAGTGTTGGAATAGGGATTGTACTGCTTGTTCCCTTGCATTCCAATGACATTGACTTGTTCAAAGCTCCCTTCATTTTCCTTAGGAGCAAAGCATGAAGAAGAAGTATGTCCCACATTGCCACAAGCTTCACATATCACTTCAACTGATTGGATTTGCATAGTAGTCATCTTCTCAAACTTCTTTGTAAGAACATCAAGTTTGGCAACAATAAGATCAACTGCATCAACAATATGTTTCCCTCCTTGCTTTCCAATTGAAGAGCCAGCTGTAGAGACTGATTGTGCTCCCCTATCTGATCCACATTGGCAGTGATTAAGCGCTATGTCTTCAATAATGTCATAAGCCTCTCTGTAAGACTTAGTCATCAATGCGCCATTAGCTGCGGCATCCAGTGTCAACCGAGTGTTGTAGAACAGGCCATTATAGAATGTTTGAAGTAGCAGCCAGTTGGTCAAACCATGGTGAGGGCAAAGGCGTTGGAGATCCTTAAACCGTTCCCATGTATCATACAAAGTTTCTCCATCATTTTGAGAGAAATTGTTGAGATGATTCCTTAGCTAGGCTGTCTTGCTTGGCGGGAAACATTTTAAAAGGAAAGCATTTAGGAGTTGATCCCAGCTTTTTATTGACTTCTTTGGAAGAGACAAAAGCCACGCCTTGGCTCTATCTCATAGGGTGAAAGGAAATAGCATAAGTCTCACTCCTTTGGTAGATACCCCGTTGATTTGAAAAGTATTTAGATACTCCAAGAACTCGGCTACATGAAGACTTGGATCTTCATTGGCTGTACCTCCAAAATGATTCTGCTATATCATTTGCATCATGGAAAGAACAATAGAGAAATTGTTCGCTTCTACTATAGGTAAATCAATGGCCCCACAAATGTTTGTGGCGACTGGCATTGCAAAATCCTTCAAAGGACGGTCGTCCTCCATGGTTGGATCACTTGGTGTAGCTTCTTCAAAGGGTGAAGAAGATGGCAATGGTGACGATGGTGGAGTACCTCCTAGCAGTGGTGGTTCTACTCTCCTTGCTCTTCTTAAGCTTGAAAGAGTACACTCGATCTCAAGGTCTAACAACACTGATGTTTGAAGACCCCTTTGTGAGCGACGCATACAACCTAAAAAATAGCAAGAGGAATTGAGAACACAGCTAAAAGGTACAATGAAATTTGAAAAATGTAAATGGTGATCTAGTCTCAAATACTAATTAGCACTTGTTACTCCAATTAGATTACCATAGCTCCCTGACAACGGTGCCAAAAACTTGTTGGCTTCTTACACTAACGAGTTTCAATCTATAGAAGGATCTTTTACTCAACTAACCAATCTCCGCAAGTATACAGAGGTAGTTGTAGTCAAGGTCAAACACAAGGAGCTTGGTAAATAATTAAATGCAACAATACTAAAATTCAACAATCTAGATCATTTTAAAAAGGATGGTGATGTTGATTTAACTACAGAATTTCAGATTTAAACAGAGCCGTGAAAGGACTACTAAAAGGGGTTTTAAAATAGATATGAATGGATATTGGATATTAATATTTCACCCACACATCATAGCATTTCATGGGAACACAAAATTTAAACATACTAAGTAATGTTTTAAAGGGGAGGTGTATGTTGCACTTCACCTCCCGGTGCAAGTGCAACGATCTCAACTCAAACCCACATTCTCATGCATGATTTTCATTTTAGATCACATCCTACTCCTCAAATCCATAATCTCCACTCTCATGGTAGAAGAGGAGTTGCCAAGATGAGTACCTCCATACATTCCTACCTATCTTCTCAAAGCAAGCAACAAAGCATAACACAAGCATATAAAGTGGCCAACTATACATGCAAGAAATGATAAAACCGGTACTCACAAGGTAGAAAAACAAGCAACATAGTATTAAGTACGAAATTAACATGTTCCAAACATGCTATGACATGGGAGCTACTCTCCCATGTCCTAGAAAGGTAGTTTACTCGCCCATAATCATGTATTGTAGAAATGCTACAAAATTTTTAGGTTCAAGCATGGTCTAGGCAAAGAAAAATGAGAAGAACCAAAGATGTAACCACAAGAAGGTAGAATTCTAGCTTTTGGACAAAATTCTACTTCTCAAGCTGCTCCAAACCGGACTAGCTCCTCTCCCGAGAAGCTGTGTGGAGTAGGGAAGCTCTGCTGCACCTTTGGAGAAGAGAATGGAGAAGAAGGGAAGAAGATTTGGGATCTTTTGGCAAGAAACCACCTCCTTTCTCCTCAAAATCACCCTCCCTTTCTCTAGACTTGCTCTGGGATGAGAGAACGTCGAATTATGACCATGGATAACTACCTCATAGGTTCCCTCCTTTTTTTAAACCGAGGTATCGTATTTTTCAATTTTTTGAAACTGACAGCGACACGACGTGCATTCCCAGTGCACGACATGTAAAGCCTTTGTCAGTTGCTCCAGAATGCACTTTGCACGGTGTGCGCTGAATTAATGCACACCGTGAAACTTTCCAAAAACTTTCAGTCTGCTCGACGCACCTAGGTGCATGACGTGTTGGCAAAAACACGTCGTGTCTTTGTCTCGTTCTGCACTATTTGGAAACTCACACGTCGTGTTCAAGGATGAACACGCCGTGTGTTTTTCAGTCTGGGTGAATGCATGGTCTTCTGGAATCTCACATGTTGTGTCTTTAACAGACACGCTGTGCAAGATGTTGTTTCAGCATAATTAAACTCCTAATAGCTGGCTGTACGTGGGGAAGACCAAATGACGTGAAATTTGAGTCGGGAAATCCCCAAATCGGTCCTGTTAGAACATCTCTGCAATGCACATCATGCGATAAGTAAAATAACAAAAAGATGGAAAGATTAATATGAAAGGAGGCTATGTGAGATCAAAATGAACCAAATTTGTGTGTGATATCATGTGAAAAGATGATGTGGAAAACACACAACAGTCTCGCAATACAACTCAGAGAGATATATGGTATGCATACAAAGGAGAGAATAACGCGCCTATGGTGCTTCACGGTGTGTGTGCTGGTAATATGGAGAGAAAGGAACTCAAGAAGGGATACTGGGAAGAAGAAGGTTGGAATTCAATTGTTTAGCATCATTGAGAAGGACATACAAGGGCTGTATGGCAACCTTAAAGAGAAATTGAGTGGTCAACATCAAATTGTATTGAGAGATTGGGATATGTTGTAATGTCTATTATGATAGATTAGATTGTTATGGTTTAACCAATGTAAGTCACAAGTAAGTGTATGTCTTGTAATTTTTCACCCTTCATAGGGGTTCAGAATATATTTATCCAGGATTTAGATACATACATACATACATACATACATCCTGGTCGAATTGAAAGTGGAGACTGAAGCACTAGAGAGAGTTTGGCTAAACATACGAGGTTGTGATCCAATCCTAGTGGATATCTACTATGATGGGACGCCGATGAAGTGTAGTCGTTGCTATGCTTTCGGGTATAGCAACCAATAATGTGAGATAGGCAGAAAAGAGAAGACAGAAAACAAGGCAGAGAAGAAGACACAAGTTCCTACACAGGTCTGGAAGGAGAAAGAACCTAGTGTTTTGCCAGACACTGGACCTTGTGGTGGAACAATAGGGACACATGAAGAGGCACACACAGAGGTAGAAAGGCAAGAAGCTCCTGACACTGAGGTTGGCCTTGATTCCATGGATGACAATGACACGCCAAAGATGGGTTCGAATAACCCAGGATGAACAAAAAGGGAAGAAGGAGCTTTCATCTCTACTTCTAAGAAGAAAGGACCTAAGAGATCTGGTATTCCTTAGAATGTGGGGGTGAGCACCATCCTAGATAAAACAAATAGCTTTGAATCTCTTTCTGACTCCGACAAGGAGGATGGAGAAAAAAAGAATAGAAGGAAAGGGAGGTGAAAAAGAAGGACCAGAGGAAGGAGCCAGGCAGGCATACTAGGGCAAACAAGAACCTTTGATATGCCCATGCTCCTGTGGAATATTAAAGGTGGGTGCGACAGGTACAAAAAGAAGGAGATCTGTGAGTTGATCGCTGCTAGTGGGTATTCCATGGTAGTTTTGGTGGAAACAAAAATAAGGAGGCAAAATAGTAACAACATTAGATACTTGTTTCATCATGGATGGGAGCATGTGTCTAATCTGGAGCATTCTGAGTTAGCCAGAGTTTGTGTTGCATGGAAACCAAATGCTTGGCATGTTACTGTGATACAGATGTCATATCAACATATTACAATGGAGTTCAGGAATGTAGGTGGATGACATATGTGGTTGACAACTGCCTATGCTCATAATGTTGTAAAGAGGAGACAAAGTTTATGGCAGGAACTAATAAATTTATCTAGACAAATATCTTATCCATGGTAGGTGATTGGTGACTTCAATAATGTCTAAATGTAAGCTGAGAAGATAGGTGGAAGACCAATAGTGAATGCAATGATTAATTCTTTCAATTATACCATTGATCCGACTGGATATTTGAATTGCCCATGGTTGGTGGGGACTTGTTCCCTTGTAACAATGAAAGGAAGCTGGAGGACATAATTGCATGCAAGCTTAAGAGAGCTCTAGTAAATGAGAAGTGGATGCAGATTTTCCCTAATGTGTAGGTTAAAGCTGGTAGATCCGAGTTGAGCAACCATGCCCCAATTTCAGTGCAAATCATAGAAAATCAACAAAAGTGAAGACCTTTCAGGTTCCTGAACTATTGGGCTTATTGGAAGGGATTCAATGATGTCATTAGAGAAAGCTAGAACATCAAAGTGAAGGGGAATCCAATGTATGCGTTTCCAAAGAAACTGACTAATACCAAGTGTGAACTCAAAAGTTGGGCCAAGGAGAAGGTGAAAATTCCCAATATGCTGAAGGAAACCAAAGAAGAATGTAAAGAGGTCAGAAGATTTCTACTACATGATCCACTAAATGAAGAGTTGATAAAGAAAGGTAGTGAGCTGAAAATGATGCTGGAAGACTTAAAGAAGGCTGAGGAAAGTTCTACTGGCAGAGGAGTACAGAGAAATGGATGTAAGATGGTGATAGAAATACCAAACTATATTATTTAGCTGTTAAGAGGAAAGAGGCCGACAACATCATCTTAGAGCTTATTAATAGTGATGGGAATGCTGTCAACAAGCAGGAGGACTTGGAAGAACATGCTATACAATTTTATTCTTCTTTGTACAATAAGGAGTTTGATGATGAGCTGGAAGAGGAGGTATGGTGTGGAAGTTTAAACTGGCAAGTACCCATAATAATATACTCACAAGGGAAACAAATGAGTAGGAAGTCAAAGATGCACTCAAGAGTATTGGCTACAACAAGTCACCAGGTTCAACTAGTTTTGATGCTTTTTCCATAAGAAATCATGGGATATCATAAAGGAGGATATGATGGCATATGTGAGATGGTTCTTAGCAGGAGGAAATATGTTCAGACAGGTTAATCACTCTTTCCTTATGCTCATTCCCAAGAAGAAAGTTACTACTTCCCTTACTGATTTCAGATCTATTGCATGCTACTTGGTACAATATAAAATCATTCCAAAGATCTTGGCTGCTAGATTGAAGACGATACTTCCCTATCTTATTTCTGCAAACCAAGGGGCATTTGTGATAAGGAGCATTAGTGATTGTGCTTTTCTAGCAAGTGAGTTCTTACAAGACTACAATGTTATGAGAGGGAGTAGGAAGGCATGCTTAAAGCTTGATGTGTCTAAAACTTATGATAGCATGAGATGGGATAAACTATGGTGGATCATGAAGCATATGGGGTTCAACGAGCTGTGGATTGGCTGGATTAAATAGTGCCCGAGGACCACTAGCTTCTCTATACTGGTTAATGGCACTTCTACATGTACGTTCAAAGGAGGCAATGGACTATGCTAGGGGGACCCACTCTCTCCTTTGCTCTTTGTGATTGTCATGGAGTACCTTACCCGAAAGATGCAAGAAGCACAAAGAAATAAGGTGATTAGACCTTATATAGTGCACGACACTAAAGTGATGACACACTTGATCTTTGTGGATGACATCCTTGTCTTTGTGAAAGCCAAGAAAAATACTCTAGGGAATTTGCAGGACCTATTTAGGAGGTTCTGGGAACAGACGGGGCTGCGTGTTAACACTCACAAGACTCATCTTTTTCTGTCCAAGAATTGCTACCTAATAGAAGATCGACTGAAGGAAGCCATGGCAGTAGAGTTGGAGCCTACTAAGTATTTGGGATTTGCTTTGGCGGGAGGAAACCTACATGTCAAAGACTTTGCTTATTGCATGGATAGATTGGAGGAAATGACCAATAGATGGCCAACGCAATAAACGTAAATGGCTAGAAGACCCACTCTTTTGAAGGCGACGGTTGAGGGACTTTCGATCTTCTGGGTACAACAAGGAGAGATTCCTAAGGTAGTGTTGGATAGAATGGAAATGAAGATGGCAAACTTCCTTTGGGCTAGTACACACCATCCAATGAAATATGAACACTTGGCACTCCCAAAAAATAAAGGCAGGATAGACTTAAAAGCACCAAGAGACATAACAAAGTGGGGAACAATGAGAAGAATTATTATATATCAAGAGGGAACATCTACTTGGGTAAAATGGATGAGAGAAAGATATCTTAGAGGACTGGACTTCATACCGAAGACAAGAGGAGGATATTCACACACCATCAATGTTATGACAGAAATGTGGCAACATGTTAGACATTTGTTTGCTCCACATGAGGCAAAAGGATGGAAACTCAAAGATACAAATATCAATCTTTGGGAAATAACATGATCCATAGAAACAATGGATAGGCACATGGAAAAGGTATGGGCTGGTATTCAGGTTCCAAAGTGGAGCATGTGCGTCTATAAAATTCTGCACAATGCTTTAGATACGCTAGATAAAATACATGAATGGTATCAAGATGTTGCTGCTGTTTGTTTACTCGGTAAAGAGGAGGATGAATCCCATATGCACTTGTTTGGGTGCTTCATGTTTACAAGGGAGGTATGGGAGATCATATGTTGAAAATTCAGCTTGAACATGCAGTTGAAGGAAGAGCCATGAAGAATGCTGTCTAGCTGTGGGAAAAGTGATAGAAAGAGGATCTTGTTTGATTCTCTATGCTACCACATATGGGAGGAAAGGAATGCATAGTGACACAAAGGCTCATCCACAAATCCAACTACAATTGTTGTAAGAATTTGTAAATTTGTCAAACGCAAGTTGCACATTAGGTAGGAGTGTGAGTTTTAACTCTTTTTTGATGTATGGGGATGGGCTATATGTAACTCTTGACCCTCTATAATTTTAGAGTGAAGTCGGAATATATTTATCTGATTCTGATACATACATACATACATACATACATACATACATACATACATACATACATACATACATACATACATACATACATACACACACACATACATACATACATACATACATACATACATACATACATACATACATACATACATACATACATACATACATACATACATACATACATACATACATACATACATACATACATACATACATACATACATACATACATACATACATTCATACATACATACATACATACATACATACATACATACATACATACATACATACATACATACATACATACATACATACATACATACATTCATACATACATAGATACATACATACATACATACATACATACATACATACATACATACATACATACATACATACATACATACATACATACATACATACATACATACATACATACATACATACATACATACATACATACATACATACATACATACATACATACATACATAAACACCCAGCCCCTCCGTCTCCTAGGGTTTCCTGGCGATCAACCAGGTGACCGGAGAGGATCGGTGGCCATGGCGGCCACATCAGGCCGCCCCCACCGACCCTTCCACCAAGCCAACCAACACCACCACAACTAACCCTAACACCGGAGAAGGTTCAAGCTCTACAACGATACCACCCAAAGACAAGAACCCATGGACTCGGGTTGTTAGGAGGACCCCTACGTAGGAGAAGGAATGCTCAACCTTTGCTTTTCCAAAACCCATCCGCCGCGATGGCAAGGTCGTCGTCAACCTAGAGGCTGAAGAATATGGGCGCATGAAGGATGTTTGAGTTCTCTGTATCCATCTACGTGATGGGCAAACATCCTTTTTATCCTCACTTGTTGGCATGGATCGGGAGAGTATGGAAGACAAGTGACGACTTTGACGTCGTCTCCAAAGAACAGGGCTTCTTTATCATCCGATTCTCTAATGAGAAGGACAAGAAAGCCTGCCTGAACAGCGGTCCTAGATGGTTTGATGGGCATCTAGTGATCGCCAAGCAATACCAATACGGTGATCCATTGGTGAAGGAGGAATTCTTATCTCTTCCAATTTGGATCCGTATCCCTTCAAAAGGCAAAACTTGGACCACCAAAGCAGCATGGACGATCGCCTCTGGAGTACGAAAAGTCCTCCATGTGGAGACTAGATCCATTGAAACCGCCGACACCGATGAGGCCAGGGTAATGGTGGAAGTCGACGCAACCGATGACACCCCTGATACCATATGGGTGGACATTCTAGGGAAGAAGGAGGACATATCATTCGACATAAAATATGAACATCTTCCAAAGAAATGTCACACTTGCTGTGTGTTTGGACATGACAAGGAAGAGTGCCCCATTGAGAAACCTATTCCGAATCAGAAAGATGCAGATGGCTTTGAAAAACCAAAGAAAACATGGAAGCTGAAGAAAGAAAATATCCCTGCAACAGGAACATCGGGTTATCCAGAGGATGAAGAGGAAGGTGCTACACTGAAATCTAACACTTCGGGACTATAAGAGGACAAGGAGGAGGGTGAAATACCAGATCCCAATTCCTTTGGTATCCTAAGTGACTTTGACAAAGAAGTTGAAGAAATTATGGAAAATGAGAAAACCAAAAAACCAGACAAGAGCCACAAAGGCAAGGAGAAGGAGAAGGCTCCTCAGTAGAGCATCAGATCAAAGAAATAAGAATCCATGTCCATCTTGGTATGGAATGTGAAGGGAATTTGCAATCCTGCCAAGAGGAGGGAGGTGAGGGACTGGATTAAATCTAGCAAAGTTTCTCTAGCAGCAATTATAGAAACAAAGATTAGAAGAGGCAACAAAAACTGTGTTAGTTCAATCTTCCCTAATGGATGGTCGCATACATCTAATCATGAGGAGGTCGAACTAGGTAGTTTTTTTTGGGTTGGAATCCAAATGTTTGGGACATACAAGTTCACAACAAATCGGAGAAAATGATTAATTCTATCTGCACCAATAAAGGTGGGTTAACTATTTGGTTTTCTTCCATTTATGCCTTCAATCTTCACTCTCAAAGACAGGAACTTTGGAGCGATCTGCTGGAACTCAATAAAAGGGTCAACATCCCATGGCTATTAATGGGTGATTTTAATAATGTCAGGTTGCAAGAGGAAAAACGTGGAGGAAGAATTGTCCCTAAAGCTGTCATTAAGTCATTTAATCACATGATTAATACTGCTGATTTGTGTGAACTTCCTATGAATGGAGCAGAGATATTCACTTGGAACAATGAAGGCAAGGTAGCTGATAAAAGGATCACGCGAAAACTTGATCGTGCCCTCGTCAACAACCTTTGGCTTCAGACCCTTCCCCAAGCTCGTGTCAGAGCAGGTGGTGCGGACATCAGTGACCATGCCCCCCTTGTCATGCAGGTCTTAGATAAGAAGAACAAACCCATACCATTCTGGTTTGTCAATTTCTGGATGAACTGGAATGGGTTTGAAGACCTACTCCAATCCTCTTGGAAAATTCTAATCGAAGGCAATCCCATGTTCATCTTCACAAGGAAACTTATGAGACTAAAAAGTGCGATCAAAACTTGGTCTCGAGAACATGTCAACATTCCTATTATTCTACAGGAGACAAAAATAGAACTCATTTCAGTCAAGGACAACCTCATTACTGACCCTCTCAATGTTTCTCGGATTGCTGAAGAAGAGAAATTAAACAGAATGCTCGCTGATCTTAAAGCTGCCAAAGAAAGCTTCGCTTGGCAAAGAAGTCGATAGAAATGGATTACTGATGGAGACAGGAATACCAAGTTATACCACAATGCCATTTCTGATACATACATATATACATACATAAGATAGGGGTCATGTCTAATATTAGCATCAAGAACATGGAACTCGTGTAACTGATGTGAGACATTTGTCTTTGTTTTCACACGTTTGTGTGTGCATTGTAAATTTGCTCCCTTTTTGCGATCAGAAATATATTTACCATAGTTTCGATACATACATACAAACATAAGATAGGGTTGTGTCTGATATTAGCATCAGGAACATGGAACTCATGTAATTGATGTGAGACATTTGTCTTTATTTTCACATGTTTGTGTGTGCATTGTAAATTTGCACCCTTTTTGGGATCGGAAATATATTTACCATAGTTCTATTACATACATACATACATACATACATACATACATACATACATACATACATACATACATACATACATACATACATACATACATACATACATACATACATACATACATACATACATACATACATACATACATACATACATACATACATACATACGTCGACAAGGAGTCGTTCAAGAGGTCAAGCATGGTGTCCCCTAACAAAGGGACCCAGGTTCGAATCCCAAATGCCGACTTGATTTACCACCTTCCCTGGCATGCGACCTCCGCCACGGGCGTGGGAGGGGGGGAGAAATCTTTCACTCTTAATCCCATACATACATACATACATACATACATACATACATACATACATACATACATACATACATACATACATACATACATACATACATACATACATACATACATACATACATACATACATACATACATACATACATACATACATACATGCCGACAAGGAGTGGCTCAAGTGGTCAAGTACGGTGTCTCCTCATGAAGGGACCCAGGTTCGAATCCCAGTTTCTCCCTTGATTTACCACCCTCCCGGGCGTTCGGCCTCCGCCACGGGCATGGGAGAGGGGGGGGAGAAATATTTCTCTCTTAATCCCATACATACATACATACATACATACATACATACATACATACATAAATACATACATACATACATACATACATACATACATACATACATACATACATACATACATACATACATACCACATGCCTCCCAAATGCAACTTGTGCAAAGCTTTTGGTCATCCAGAGGGGGCATGCAATGGAGACCAAAACAAGACAAAGAAGATCGAGGTTACTGCTGAGGCTAAGAAGACATGAATGAGTACCAGGTAGTGGGTGGAGAAGACCAAGAAGGTTGGCACGAAGCAAGCTGTAGGGGAAGCGACTTCTAAGGTCATTGCTGAGGAGAAGGAAGTTAAGCATGCTGCTATGGCAACATTGGCTGATGAGAACCTGAATGAGCAACCTATTGTTGACAATGAAGGGGCCACTAATAGCACTGCTGCTTCTTACGTGAAGGAGTATTTGACTGATAAGGTCTTGAACGTGCAACCTGATGCTGCTGTTAACGCAGAAAACAATGATGAGGGGGCCAATAGCAATATTGACGAAGCAAAACAGAAGGAAGATGGGGAGTTTACACCCACATCTAGGAGGAGAATTGTGAGTGGGATCCCAAAAACACATGGGGTGGGGGCTATCCTAGACTCTACCAACAGGTTCGAATCACTTAGTGATTTAGAGGCAGAAGAGCCAGAACAGGTGGAACCAAAAAAGAAAAAAGAAGGCAACAAGAAGAAGGAGCGGTCCAGGTGCACACGGGAAAACAAGAACCCTTAAATATGTCTATTGTTCTGTGGAATATTAAAGGGAGGTGTGACAGGAACAAGAAAAGGGAAATCCATGAATGGACTGGTGCTAGCGGGTCTTCTATTGCAGCTTTAGTTGAGACCAAGATAAAAGAAAATAATAAATAGAGTATTGGGTACTTGTTTCCACAAGGCTGGGAACATGTATCTAACCTCCCTTATTCTGAGGTGGCTAGGGCGTGTGTGGCGTGGAATCCCAATGCATGGTAGATGACGATATTGATGATGTTTGATCAACACATTACTCTAGATTGCAAGAACGCAACTGGTTTGCATATGTTTCTGACTGCAGTGTATGCCCATAATGATGCAAAGAGAAGGACTGAACTCTGGCATGACCTCACTTTGATCTCTATACAGATGAGACACCGTGGATGGTGATTGGTGACTTCAACAATGTTAGGCTATAGGGTGAGAATATAGGAGGTAGACTTGTGCTGCGTGCGGTGATTGATGCTTTTAACAAGGCCATTGATAAAGCAGAGTTGATAGAGGTACCCATGACCGGTGGAGATCTCTTCACATGGCACAATGAACAAGATCTAGAAGATGGAATAGCAAGCAAATTGGACAGAGCATTGGTGAATGAGGAATGGTTAAAACTCTTTCCCAATGTACATGTGAAGGCAGGTGGTTCTGAGCTAAGTGATCATGCTCCCCTTCTTGTACAAATTTTTGAGAAAAAACAAAAATGAAGACCGTTCGGATTTCTCAACTACTGGGCTGAGTGGAAGGGATTTGATGATATTCTGAAGGAGGTACAGAGTACACACATACTTGGGAATTCCATGTTTGTTTTTGCTAAGAAGCTATCTCTTCTGAAATCAACCTTGAAGAAGTGGGCAAAAGAGAAGGTCAATATTCCTAATCTGATCTTGGCAACAAAAAAGGAATGTAGTGATGTGAAGAAGATTATGTTGGCTGATTCGCTCAATTATGAACGAATAAAGAAGGACAGAGAATTGAGAATGATGCTTGAGGACCTAAAAAAGGTAGAAGAAAAATTCTATTGGCAGAGAAGCAAAGAAAAATGGATGGAAGATGGTGATAGAAACACAAAGCTCTACCATACCACAGTGAGGAAAAGGGAGGCTTCCAACATCATCTGTGAGTTGATTGACAAAGATGGGCACATGGTTAATAAACAAGAAGACATAGAATACCAACCTGTATAGTTCTATAGTGAGCTCTATAACAAAAACTTTGGTGCTAAGGAGGAGGACAAAGACATAGACTGGAAATTCAAGCTCTCAAGCACCCACAACAATATCCTTACAAGGGAGGTTACTGAACAAGAAGTCAAAGATGCCTTATGGAGTATAGGCTGCAATAAATCTCCCAGGTCAGACGGGTTCAATGCTTTCTTCTACAGAACTGCTTGGGATACAATTAAAGATGATCTCCTAAAATATGTTAGATGGTTCCTGGAGGGAGGTAACATTGTGAGACAAATCAATCATGCTTTTCTAGTCCTCATTCTAAAGAAGAAGGTTACTGCATCTCTTGCTGATTTCAGACTTATTGCTTGCTGTTCTATACAATACAAAATCATTGCAAAGATTCTGGCTACTAGGTTGAAGCTGGTCCTTCCTTTCCTTATTTTTGAAAACCAAGGAGCCTTTATCACTGGCAGGAGTATTAGCGACTGTGCCCTTCTTGCTGATGAGTTCTTAGCTGATTTTAAAGTGATGAGAGGGAGCCGAAAAGCTTGTCTAAATCTTGACGTGCCCAAGGCCTATGATAGTGTCAAATGGGACAAGCTATGGTGGATTATGCAAGATGGGGTTCTCCAACACATGGATAGAGTGGATGCAACAATGTGTTAGCATAACGAGTTTTTTTGTCCTGGTAAACGGCACATCGGCTGGTATGTTCAAAGGAAGTAATGGGCTACGACAAGGTGACCCTCTCTCGCCACTTCTATTTACATTAGTCATGGAATAATTTACAAGGAAGTTGAATAAAGTTGAAGACATAAAGCTGATTAAAGCATACATTGTTCACAAAATGAAGGTAATGAGCCATCTTATTTTTGTGGATTATGTTCTTCTATTTATGGAGGCTAAAGTAGATATGCTTCTTGAGCTGAAAAAATTTCTTGGAGATTTCGAAGAGCAGACGGGGATGCAAATTAATGAGAACAAAACTCATCTCTACCTCTCAAAGAACTGTCATCAGATGGAACATAGTCTGTAAGAAGCCATGGGTGTGGAGTTGGGCAAGTTCCTATTACAACCCCCAATTTTTTGGGTTCTTTTGGTGAGAAAAGTAAGTTCTCCTCTTAAAGATATTTGAACAAATAATGATATAATTTGTTTTGAATAAATGGATTTCGTTTACAGTAGCCTTGTTGGTTGTTTTGTGGGCTTTATTGGCTATTGGGCCCAATAACAAGGAAAATACAAAGAAAACTCCATTATTAATAAGAAATGGAGAAAAGAAAGATGTAGAAACCTCTAGAAGGAAAAAGTATATAATCCAGAGGTGGATTTCGTGCCTCTTGGGTTCCTTGGGTCCCAAGGAGTCCAAAGTTGCAAAGATAATGCAACAAGAAAAGAAAAGATCAATTAAGTATTTCTAATTGAGTTATCTTTGATGGATTTTCATATCCATGAGGTTTCTAATGTTAAAAGGAATTCCAATAAGGAAAATAAAAAGAAAGATAAATAAAAATCCTCGAAAAGAGATAATTTAATAAAGAAATACATAAGATAATGTGAAATAATGGATATGGATGCATCTAGAAGGATAATGAGTATCCACTAAAAAGGATTTCAAAATATTAGAGTTTCTTGGGGTCTAAGGAGCCCCAATGAAGAAAAAGAAAGAGAAAATACCAATAATGCAAAATAAGAGGATAATATGATGAATAATTAATGATTTTGGTGGCATTGTTAAAAAGGAGGTATTTCCTACTAAAAGAAAATAGAAATTCGTGCCAATGGAATAAAAGGAAAGTACAAAGAGAATAAGAGAGAGGATTTTCGAATTCCTAATTATCCAAAAAGTATAGTTTATTAAGAAGATAACTAGGAGAGAGAAGCTTGCTTCCTAATGAAGGAACTTGGGTTCCTATTGGGAAAAGAACTCTTTGACTCATGGATGAACACCTTAGGGGTTGGATACCCTCCCCTATATAAGGGGTAGAGCCTCTGGCTCGAGTTTAAGTGAGATCCCACATATCTCTCTCCCTCTTCTCCTTTGTCTTTTTCATTCAACCCTAGCCATGTGGATCGTGTCTCCCCTAAGGCAACAAGAAGCTAGGAGGTCATCACGTTGCACTGCAGCGCCCCGCGTGGCCGGAGAGGATCTCGACCATCATCCTTAAGCTCTAACACATGCACGACGGCTAAAGCACGACTGCAATGCTGGCCACGGGTTGTAGACTCGACCAACCTGAACCAGCAGTACTGGCTGTGAGTGGAGGGCATCCTTGGATGCGTTGGGATGCAGTGGAGGCGGGGCGATGAGTTCCGTCAAGGTTCATGCCTTAGAGAGGTGGGAAATGATCTCGCAATCAACTGCAGCACGACCGCGGATCGCAGGTCCAGCACCCCGCACCCGACCATCCGGGCCATGGCTCGAAGCTTGGGCGAGCACGATGGAGGGTGTTGGAGGCAGGGCGGTAACACTTATTGCCCTTCTCCAGGAAGGGGAAGAGAAGCCACCCCAATCACAACTAGGGTGCAGCAGTAGGGCATCCACGAGGAAGAAGAAGACCAGAACGCATTTGGACAAAAATGCCCCTCTGCGGGCTGGAGCGCCGGTCACTTAACCAAGGGCAAATACGTCTTTCTGTTATGTTTTCCAAACAAGCGACGTTGCATGGGTGTGGCGACGTGGCGGCCTACCATTGGTCCAAAAAGGTAATTCTTGCAAAATTCATATCTAAATAATGTTAGCTCGGATTGGTACATATAATACATGTATTTTTCTCAGAAAAACGTGAGGAATTCATTAAAGATGGTTTTAGAGGCTAATTCCTCTTGAAATTCGAAAAGTAATGGAAGTTATCAACTTTGATGCTTTAATGATTAAGAAACCCTATTTTGAGACAATTAATGTATTTAGTAGGGTTTAATGGATGATTAAAGTTGACATTATCCTATTAATGGTAAAAAGGTACATTAAGAACAAAAAGGATGAACTTTTTATGCAATTGGTTTAATTTAGAATTTCATGTCCATAAGTATGCTTTAATGAGGCCTTGAAACCCTAATGATGGTAATTGTGACTCTTAATGGCTTTAATTGTTCAAATTCATGATTAAAGTTGAGATATGATGGATCTAAGTTAGTTTGAGTATAAAAGTTCCTAATTGTGGGTAAATACCCTTAATATGGTAACTAGGGTTTTCTAATGGATAAAGGTGAAATTAATGATAAATAGAGTTCATATGTGAATTAGATCATAATGAACTATGAGTTGTTAATCCAAAAGGAACCAAATATGATAATTAGGCCCAATGATCTTGTCATGAATTAAAAGGATAAAATTGGTAGTTTTAGTATGAAGAGAATAATGGACTTAAGTGATGGTTAATTCTGCCTGTAATCTGAAACTAAGGTTATATGTTGTTAAAAGGTAACCTTAATATCTTTCGTGAAGAATAAGATGAGATAATTAGGGTTTGTGAGTAATTGTATAAAATTAGGGTTTAAAATAGTATAGATGAAGAGAAACCCTAATTGCAATGGAAACCCTAAAAGCGGACTAGAAACCCTAGGAAGCGAGCTAGGTTTAATAGATCTTCATGGCATGATCAATGATAGGAAATTGTATGCATATTTCAAGATCTCTTTGTGTGCTTGCTTGCCTATTGGATTTCTTGCATTGATTGGATTAACTCTATCTCACATTAGCCTGACAGGTATGTGGTTAATTATGGTTAATCACATTAGTTTCCCGAAGAGTTTCTCAGATGATTCATCACATTGAATGCAACTTACCAGTTGGATGTTCATACTTACAAATTATAAAGTCACTATGATTATCACAATTGTAAAATAAGTGTGTATTCTCGCACCTACATGTCACCCTGATGGATGATGCAAAAAGGTTAAGCCCAGGAGGGAAGACCAATGGGCACCATGAGAGGTGACCCGAGGCACCAATCTCAGGATTGTGAAGGTGGCCTATGATATTGCATGACTAAACGACACCATAAAGGGTGACCCTAGGCACCAAGATCGAGATTGAGAAGGTGGCCTTAAGTCAATGGCAAAAGAGAAACCCTAAGGTGGGTATGCCAGGGTTAGGGCAAAAGCGGTGGAGAATGTCACATTGAAAGTGTAATTTGGCTTGTTAATTAACTTGATTGTGATATTTAGATTGTTAGCCATATTTGCAAAATTTTGGTTGTCCTCACATACCGACATATTTTGATATGCTGACCGACATTTTGTTTGTCAGCATTTTAGGTACAAGATTGAAAAGGACAAATAGTAAAGCGACATATGTGGAATTAAATAAGAATTAAAGTACATGGAGGATTAGTTAGAATAGACTCCAGATGTGGATAGAAGTAGATATCCAAGTTTTTGAAAAGGTATGAAAAGTTTTATTTTATACCAGTTTTCAGTTTAGTTGGTAGAATTTGATAATTGTTATTGATTATTTGTCGAACCTTTGATCCTGATAATTGGGATAACGGCTCTGACCTCTTGGTCTCCCTTAATTGGGAGTTACTGGGAGGTGGGGTCGTTACATTTGGTATCAGAGCATAGGTTCCTCATGTAATCATTAATAATTATTAAATTTTACAAACTCTATAGAACCCAAGGGAGTTATTAGAGGATTTTCCAAAAGACAAAGGTGTCTAGAAAAGGATCACGTCTGGGGGCTAGTAAGATTTTCTTCCGCATCGCTAGTCGGAATATGAGGACTCCCGGATTAGTGTGACTGCTTGGCCAATGTCTCAGTATTTGACTCAAAATAAGATACCTTTAGGATTCTCTCATCTTGTTCATCCCTTCTCAACTCAAATGCTGTTAAGGACCTTAAGGATTAAGTTTTTCTCTCTTTTTCTCACCCTCTTGAGGTATGGGAAGGTTGATAAGGTTTAAGGAATCCTCCACCAAATTAATGAAAAGCATGTAAATAAGATGTCATGGACATAAGCTTAATAGTTTAATCGTAAACTAAAGAATAGATGCATGCTTAGGTCATATGACATGAGTTGGCATGCCCTCAGGAGAGACCTGAGGCTAGACCTCCTTGTCAGGAGGATGAGTGGAGAAAGTTGGTCATGGAGGCAGAGATCTCCATTATAAGTAGATACCTGACACATCCTCTAAGGATGATGCTAACCATAACCCTAAGTGGTGGTTAGAGAGAGAGATGGAATGATGAGTTAGAGGTCATGATAGACCAGGTGTGTGGGTGGACATGCTTTTGGATGCCCATGACGATATGAGCCATGTGAGGTTGGATGACCTAGTGCCTTTGGCGACCCAACCCTGGGAAGGGTCGTGCATGTTAAAGTGAAGGATAGCTCCTTCAATTATAAGGATAGTGAAGAACCTATAGAAACCCTATAGGCTTATGCGAGTAGGGTATAACATGCACCCAGAGTACGTCAGTAGTGAGGGAAGTAGGATGAAACCCTGTCCAGGAGAGTATGTGGGATAGCTTATGAGATAAGCATGAAGAGCTATGGATAATCTTAAATGAACAAAAGCTTGAACATAGGCTTCACCCATGTAGAGGTATGCTTGTGAGCTTGATCCTTCATGGAGAGAGGACCTCTAGTAGTAAGGCTGGATGTGGAATTAGCTCTAGAGAGAGAGAGCAGGACTCAAGCAAGAAGGTTGGGAGCTTAGACTCTGAGATATGAGGAACAGTGGAGAGTTGAGGATGATGCGACCTAAGTGGATGATAGTGGTTTCCTCATGCATGATCCTTGGAGGATGAGGATATCTTGGTTTCCTTTGGAGAAACCAAAACCTAGAGAGAAGGTGAGGCTACTGGTACCTATGAACCTATGGTAAAGATGTTCACCTTCTAGGGTTAGGAAGAAGAGTTCCTTAGACCCTGAAGAGGCTTAATTACAAGTTGTGAGGCCTTATACCGTGTTGGTTGTCCTTGAGGAGGACTCCACTCTGAAGTGTTGTTCGAGTAGAAGGATGACATGAAGTGCATGTCATACCTTGTACATGCTTGGCTCGTGGTTTAAAAGTTGAGCAGATAGTTGGACATCAGAAAAGTGAACCTAGAGTTCCTAGACCTAAGAGGGGAAGTGGTGTACTTGATGCTCATGACAAAGGTTTGAGTTTCTATATATTCGAGCATGGCACTCCTCACATTTAGAGGAAAGAGGAAAGTCCTAAAGTGTAAGGTGTGTCTGATGAACCCCTCACAACTAAGTTGGTGACATGGGAAGGTATGATCTTGATCCAATGTTGAGGATGAGAACAAGTGTGACCTAGCATGGTTTAGTAGGTGTCTTCTTGTGCCTTGGTAGCTTGCTGGGTTAAGTATGCTCATGTGGATGTAAACCCTAAACGTAGGGACATTTGTGACCTTTGTTACCAAGATGTAGTTTCCTCCCATCCTGGGAGAGGGACCCTTTGGTAGGGTGTATACCAGTTTTGTTGGTTTTAGGGTAACCTAAGAGGTCTCATAGAATCTTAAGAAGCTAAGTGAAGAGTACATGGTAAGATAATGAACATGTAGATCCATAGATAACCATCTCTAAGGGTGTGTGGATGTGTTTTTTTTTTTTTTTTTTTAATTAAGTCAGGGGGTCCTTTTATTCATCCCATCCCCCTCGTATGGGCTAAATCGCAAAAAATACATCTCCTGCTCATAAAACTGCAGGTATCATCCCATACGTATCCCAAAACATCACAAAGAAAACCCAATCAAACATCACACTCCGTATCCACCATCTGCACTGCCACATATGGCATACCCTACTTCTCCAGCAAAGCCATACCTCTAACCTTAGCCGGCATCCTACCTATGTCAGTGATCACAGCAAACTCATTTGAGAATCTACCCAACCATCCCAATTCTCTGGGAATAGAATTAACAATCTTGTGAACCAATGACCCATCAACATCATACCTCCTCAATTCCTTCTTTAGATCACGTGCAAAGGACCACACCTTCCACGGCACCCCCTCGTTCCCCCACAGAATACTGTGAACAGTTTTATCATCAATTTCTATCGCCGAGACATGAAGATGATTATCCACCGCGAGCTTCATCCCAATGGCGCAAGCCTGCAAATAAGCTGCGATATAGTCCGACGCATTCAGCCATGCTCGAAATATCAGAACCAACCGACCTTCATGATTTCGAACCACCCCAGCTGCCCATCTACGCTTCGTACCATGTACATCCTCATCTCTACCAACAGTGATATTGCACTTAAGATTATGAATATCTGGTGTTCTCCATCGGAACAAACCGATCTCTCTCATCTTTGTTCTAGGTTCTTCGAAGCCAGCATCTCTCATCGCATTATATATATGTGCGTTAGGTGAAAAAAGGAAAGACTTTTTCTTCATTAGGCTGTTGATGGACGTAACAACCTGTGTCCACTCCCGGTTCTCCGATCTTCTGGTACCATCGTACCTAGCAGCGCATCTAATCCTCCATATACAATGCAGAATGAGAGCAGAAAGTTTTCCGATTAACCATTCATCGATCTTCTTAGATATACCTCGTGCGCAGCTCACGATAAGGGAGTCGAAGTCATGCGGTGCGATGGCTCCTGTAGCTTCCGTAAATCTGTTCCAAAAAAATGCAGCTAGCTGACCATGAAACAACATATGAGCCATATCCTCTATCTACGGCGCTTCACAGCACTCACATTTGGATGCCAAGGGTATGTGACATTTTTGACTAACATTGTCATCGGTAGGAACAGCTCCCCGAAGGAATTTCCATATGGTAGCACTCTCTCTAGGGACATCAAGGCTCCATATTTTCCCAATGTTCGAAGGACCCTCCTGCATGTCTACAGCCAGACATCTTTTCACAGATTTCACCGAGAACTGCCCTTTAACATTCGGAGCCCAAAAAAGGCTGTCATCTTCATCCTCTAAAGTAATCTCCGCCTTCTGTATCATATCAATACCATGCTCGTCGACAATCTGCCTGAGTGCCGGCCAGTCCCACCCCTGGTCGTGATTCCAGAAGTCCTTGATCATAAACAAAAGTCTCCGATCACTGCTATATATAGAATGGACATTAAGAATTTCCTCACACCACCACGAGTCCCAGAAAGGGATATCACCTCTACCAATCCTCCATCTACAAAAAGGGTACACTTTAGGAAACATATCCCACATTCTCTTCCAAAACGGCGACGGGGTGCTACCAATCCTCAAGTTACTAGGATAAGCTCTGGATCTGCCCATTTGAGGATTGCGATACTTGTCCCTACAGAACGTGGCCCATATGGTATTACCAGTCATCACTTCCCAGCACGCCTTAGCAACCAAAGCATCATTTATCATCCGTATAGAGTGCAGACCTAACCCACCTCTGTCCAGCGGGGTAGCCACCTTGTCCCAGCTCAACCATGCCTTCCTTCTATTATTGGATCTGTCCGCCCAAAGGAAACTCGAAAATCTCTTCTCAATTCTCTCTATAATCCTCGCAGGAATACAAACTGCAGCACTCGTATATAATGTAATCGACGTCAGGACATGCAATATCAAGAGTCTCCTTCCAGCAAACGAGAGGAGATTCGTCTTCCAAGAGGCAACCTTCGCATAAATCTTTTGGATCATATGATTGTAATCTTCCATATTCGTTCTCCCCTTGGAAATGGGAACACCCAGGTATGTCAGTGAGTTTGTAGCCTCTCTGATCTGTAGAGACGAGGCAATAGAATCCGCCAAATGAGCCTCCTAACCGCCTACCACACACACCGACTTCTCTCTATTGATACACTGACCTGTGGCCTTCTCATAAGTCACAAAGATATTTCTAAGCTGCTCAACAGAATGAGTTACCATGGAGGTAACCGATATGGGGACTGACCAAGGTAGGCAGGTCGCCATGACCCTTATAAAAGGATGAAAGTCAGCCCATGAATGCAGAGAGAGATGATGAAGGCTTGGGTAAGGTTATAAGTTGGACATGTACTATGTTAGAATCCTAATATCTATCCTAGGGTCAGGTAGGGATAAGACCGATGGGAGTAGGAGTTGCCTAATTCCCTAGTTGCACATGACCATAGGGTCGGGAGGTAACAACTATCATTGTCTGAGGGCCATGAGTTAGGAGATTGATCACCTTCATGAACTCATGGGACCCAAGGGGCAGATGAGGAGGGCACTCTATGGATGCATAAGGGAAGAGGGATAACCCCAAAAGTGCCGACACCCTAGAGACCTAGAGGAGATGACCAAGGATTGTGTGTGGAACCAAGTAGGTTTGAGACCAGATTTCCATGGAAGTAACTTTGATATCAAGATGATCATGATGTAGAGACGTATGTTGCTCATTTCCAACTTATATTTGAAGGTGTACTGGCAAGGTGGGATGTACGATCTCTACTCTTGGAATAGGAAGAACTTTGTATTTGGACTGTAGCTAAATGCTTATTTACTCTTGTTATGGGAGTGAGAGATAGGACAATACGTGTGCCATACATAAAGGATAAGGATGATGTGAATTGGAACGTTGCTATGAGGTAAGAGGACAGAGATGATAACATACCCTTGGGGAGTGAACAATATGTGGATGGTTTGCGAACACTAAGAGTATTAAGGTAACCATCTTGTGAGGATGTATTAACATGAGCTATGTGGAATTACAAGTGATACAAGGTTGAGTTTGATCACCATAAGGATGAGCTTAGAGTGGTCTTGACGAAGATAGATGTAGAGTTTGAGCTGAGATAATAAGTGAAGGAGTATGTCTTCAACATTACCTAACACCTAAGGATGTGAAGTGGTAATGGATGCTCTGGTTGAGATGCAGCTTCCTAGTGTAGCTAGAGGCTAGAAGAGGTTGTTAGGTTAGCCCTAAGTTTGAGAAAGAAGATATGTTTAGATGTAACGAGATCTGTTGAACAAGTAGTGATTGTTTGGTTAGCCAGCCTAGGCCTTAATGCAATAAAAGGATGGTTGTAGAACCTCAGATGCACTTCTTTGGAAAATAAGGTGATGAAACCCCGACTAGAGTGGTTTAGGGTTTTCGAGGAATCAATCTTGAGGAATCATGATATATAATAGATCATGATTTTAAGATCACCATACACCGTACTACAAAGATAGTAAGTGACAGTAGTACTTTGGATGCCTAAGATAATGTTGCATGTGGGATAAAGAGTTCCCGGGAGGGAATGGGAGTTCATCATTATGGATGTTGTAAGTCTCCCTTGGACCAAGGAAGGTCAAGACGCAATATGGGTTGTGGTAGATCGCCTTACCTAGATGACATGAGAAAGAAAGAATACTGTCAAGGGATGGATTCGGTTGAACTACATATGAGAGAGAGATGGTTCAACTACACCATGAAGTGAGTTCTTGAGTTTAATCTAAAGATTCGCTTCCATGCGGTGGAAGTAGGTGCATGAAGAACTCGATGTTAGTATAGTTTATCACCCCTAAACTAATGGTTAGTGTAATCCAGACAAGAGGATTTGATGAGAGTATGTGTGCTTGTTCAGGGTGATACCTAGAGACAGTTCTTGTCCTCTGTAAGATGTGATGATAACCACCATAGCCAGTATCAGGATACAAGAAAGCTATGCAAGGGAGGTTGTGTCAGTCACCACTTTATTGAGATGATGTTGGTGAAGGGGCCTCACAAAGATCAGAAAAGAACCACAGTGTGTGCAGATGAAGTCACTTTGATCATGCAATGGCTGAGAGAGAGCCCAGGGGCGACATGAGTCGTGAGCTGATGTAATGTAGACTGACATGCTATTCACTGTGGGAGAGTATGTGATGTGAAAATCTGACCCCTCTAAGTTATAGCTAAGAGAGAGCTGAGTCCCGACTGCATAGTCCATTTGAGATGGATTGGTGGAGATGGTTGTATTTAGCCTTACCCCTCAGGATAACATGATGTATAATGTGTTCCATGAGTCTGATCTAAAGCACTATGTGAGGTACCCAAGCCATGTGCTAAGCCCTAAACCTTTTTAGCTTTATGAGACAGAAAGGGGAAGAGAAGCCACCCCAATTGTAGCTAGGGCACAACAGTAGGGCATCCGCGAGGAAGAAGAAGACCATAATGTGTTTGGATGAAAATGCCCCTTCGCGGGCTGGAGCGCCGGTCACTTAACCAAGGGCAAATACGTCTTTCCGTTATGTTTTCCAAACAAGCGACGTTGCATGGGTTTGGCGATGTGGCGGCCTGCCATTGGTCCAAAAAGGTAATTCTTGCAAAATTCATATCTAAATAATGGTAGCTCAGATTGGTACATATAATCATATATTTTGCTCAGAAAAATGAGAGGAATTCATTAAAAATGGTTTTAGAGGCTAATTCCTCTTGAAATTCAAAAAGTAATGGAAGTTATCAACTTTGATGCTTTAATGATTAAGAAACCCTATTTTGAGATGATTAATGTATTTTGTAGGGTTTAATGGATGATTAAAGTTGATATTAACCTGTTAATGGTAAAAACGTACATTAAGATAAAAAAGGATGAACTTTGCATGTAATTGGCTTAATTTAGAATTTCATGTGCATAAGTATGCTTTAATGAGGCCTTGAAACCCTAATGATGGTAATTGTGACTCTTAATGGCTTTAATTGTTCAAATTCATGATTAAAGTTGAGATATGATGGATCTAAGCTAGTTTGAGTATAAAAGTTCCTAATTGTGGGTAAATACCCTTAATTTGGTAATTAGGGTTTTCTAATGGATAAAGGTGGAATTAATGATAAATAGAGTTCATATGTGAATTAGATCATAATGAACTATGAGTTGTTAATCTAAAAGGAACCAAAGATGATAATTAGGCCCAATGATCTTGTCATGAATTAAAAGGATAAGATTGATAGTTTTAGTATGAAGAGCATAATGGACTTGATTGATGGCTAATTGTGCCTTTAATCCGAAACTAATGTTATATGTTGTTAAAAGGTAACCTTAATATCTTTCATGAAAAATAAGATGAGATAATTAGGGTATGTGAGTAATTGTATAAAATTAGGGTTTAAAATAGTATAGATGAAGAGAAACCCTAATTGCAATGGAAACCCTAAAAGCGGACCAGAAACCCTAGGAAGCGATCTAGGTTTAATAGATCTTGATGGAATGATCAATGATAGGAAATTGTATGCATATTTCAGGATCTCTTTGTGTGCTTGCTTGTCTATTGGATTTCTTGCATTGATTGGATTAACTCTGTCTCACATCAACCTGATAGGTATGTGGTTAATTATGGTTAATCGCATTAGTTTCCCAAAGAGTTTCTCAGATGATTCATCGCATTGAATGCAATCGATGTTCATACTTGCAAATTATAAAGTCACCATGATTTTCAAAATTGTAAAATAAGTGTGTATTCTCGCACCTACATGCCAGCTTGATGGATGATGCAAAAAGGTCAAGCCTAGTAGGGAAGACCAATGGGTACCTTGAGAGGTGACCCCTGACACCAAGCTCAGGATTGTGAAGGTGGCCTATGATATTGCATGACTAAAGGGCACCATGAAGGGTGACCCTAGGCACCAATCTCGGGATTGGGAAGGTGGCCTTATGTCAATGGCAAAAGAGAAACCCTAAGGTGGGTATGCCAGGGTTAGGGAAAAAGCGGTGGAGAATGTCACATTGAAAGCATAATTTGGCTTGTTAATTAATTTGATTGTGATATTTAGATTGTTAACCATATTTGCAAAATTTTGGTTGTCCCCACATACCAGTATGTTTGGATATGCTAACCGACGTTTTGTTTGTCGGTGTTTTAGGTACAAGATTGAAAAGGACAAACAGTAAAGCGGCATATATGGAATTAAATAAGAATTAAAGTACATGGAGGATTAGTTAGAATAGACTCCAAATGTGGATAGAAGTAGATATCCAAGTTTTTGAAAAGGTATGCACAGTTTTATTTTATACCCGTTTTCAGTTTAGTTGGTAGAATTTGATAATTGTTATTGATTATTTGTCGAACCTTTGATCTTGTAAATTGGGATAACGACTCTGACCTCTTAGTCTCCCTTAATTGGGGGTTACTGGGAGGTGGGGTCGTTACAGTTCCCAACTAAATATCTGGGCTTTCCGCTTGCAGGTGGCAATTTACAAGTCAAAATTTTTTTTGATTACATTGATAGACTGGATGAAATGATTGCACGTTGGCCTACACAAAAAACATCTATGGCTGGACGGGAAACTCTTATTAGAGCATCCATTAAGGGCTTTCTTATCTTTTGGGTGCAACAAGGTGAGATACCAGGTGTTGTGCTGACAGGATGGAGATAAAAATGGCAAACTTCATTTGGGCAGGTGAGTTTCATCCTATGCGCTATGCTAGGCTGGGTTTACGTAGAGATGAAGGTGGTCTACAGCTGAAAACACCTCGAGATATTGCTCGATGGGGGACGTTGAAGAGTATCATCTTGTATCAAACACGTGGCTCCATATGGGGAAGATGGATGAGGGATAGATACCCACAGGGGTTGGATTTCCAGCCAAGAACCAAGGAAGTTTTGACACACACTATTCAAATGATGAGGAGCTTATGGCCATAAGTGAAGCATCTCTTTTTTATGAACCATAGGAGGGAATGGCATATGATAAATCCTAAGGCTGATCTATGGGAAATCACAAGGACGAGAGTGGAAAAAGATGAGACAATGGAGCAAATATGGGCTGGAAAACACATTCCTAAATGGTCCGTGTGCATCTTTAAGATCTTACATGGTGCCTTAGTGACCTTGGACAAAGTGCAAAAATGGAACAATAATATATCTCCTATTTGTTTTCTGCGTGAAGAGGAAGAGGAATCCTATAACCACTTGTTTGGTGGCTGCAATTTCACTAAGGACGTGTGGGGTAAAGTATGCAAGGAGTTCCACCTGCAGATTGAGATGATTGATGATATCAAGAAGATGGTCAAGCCCTGCGGCAATGCTGAGAAGAAGATGCTTTTGTTGGCTGCCTTGTGTTACCACATCTGGACTGAAAGAAAAGCATGCAAGCACAGAGGCATAGCTAGGGGTGTGAGTACTATTGCTGTGAAAATTTGTAAAGGTGTAAAAAAGAAGCTACGAGTTAGGTAGATGTGTGAGTTGCTCATGTGCGTGTTGTATAACGAGTAAAGGGGCTATACATAACTCTTAACCTCATACAATTGTAGGAGGAAGTCAGAATATATTTACCTGATTCCGATACACACATACATACATACATCCTGGTCGAATTGAAAGTGGAGACTGAAGCACTAGAGAGAGTTTGGCTAAATGTCTGAGGTCGTGATCCAATCCCAGTGGATATCTCCTATGATGGGCCATCGGTGAAGTGTAGCCGTTGCTATGCTTTCGGGTATAGCAACCAACAATGTGATACATGTAGAAAAGAGAAGACAAACAACAAGGTAGAAAAGAAGACACAAGTGCCTACGCAGGTCTAGAAGGAGAAATGCCCTAGTGTTTTTCTAGACACTGGGCCTTGTGGTGGAACAATAGGGACACATGAAGAGGCACACACAGAGGTAGATAGGCAAGAAGCTCCTGACACTAAGGTTGGCCTTGATTCCATGGATGAAAGTGGCACGCCAAAGATGGGTTCAAATAACCCAGGAGGAACTACAAGGGAAGAAGTAGTTTTCATCTCTATTTCTAAGAAGAAAGGACCTAAGAGATCTGGTATTCCTAAGAATGTGGGGGTGAGCACCATCCTAGATACAACAAACAGCTTTGAAGCTCTTTTTGACTCTGACAAGGAGGATGTAGCAACAAAAGAATAGAAGGAAAGGGAGGTGAAAAAGAAGGACCAGAGGAAGGAACCAGGCAGGCATACTAGGGCAAACAAGAACCTTTGATATGCCCATGCTCCTATGGAATATTAAAGGTGGGTGTGGAATGTAACAAAATAATGAGATCTGTGAGATGATCACTGCTAGTGGGCATTCCTGGGTAGTTTTGGTGGAAACAAAAATAAGGAGGCAAAATAGTAACAACATTAGATACTTGTTTCCTCAAGGATGGGAGCATGTGTCTAATTTAGAGCATTCTGAGTTAGCCAATGTTTGTGTTTCATGGAAACCAAATGCATGGCATGTTACTGTGATACAAATGTCAGATCAACATATTACAATGGAGTTCAGGAATGTAGGTTGATTACATATGTGGTTGACAACAATCTACGCTCATAATGATGTAAATAGGAGACAGAGTTTATGGCATGAACTGATAAATTTATCTAGACAAATATCTTATCCATGGTAGGTGATTGGTGACTTCAATAACGTCCCAATGCAAGATGAGAAGATAGGTGGAAGACCAACAGTGAATGCAGTGATTACTGCTTTCAATTATACCAGTGATCCAACTGAACTATTTGAATTGACCATGGTTGGTGGGGACTTGTTCCCTTGGAACAATGAGAGGAAGCTGGAGGATAGAATTGGAAGCAAGCTTGACAAAGCTCTAGTAAATGAGAAGTGGCTGCAGATTTTCCCTAATGTGTAGGTTAAAGCTGGTGGATCCGAGTTGAGCGACCATGCCCCAATTTCAGTGCAAATCATAGAAAAGATCAAAAGAGAAGACCTTTCATGTTTCTGAACTGTTGGGATGAATGGAAGGGATTCAATGATGTCATTAGAGAAAGCTAGAACATCAAAGTGAAGGGGAATCCAATGTATGTGTTTGCAAAGAAACTGACTAATACCAAGTGTGAACTTAAAAGTTGGGCCAAGGAGAAGGTGAAAATTCCCAATATGCTGAAGGAAACCAAAGAAGAATGTAAGGAGGTCAGAAGATTACTGCTACATGATCCACTAAATGAAGAGTTGATAAAGAAAGGTCGTGAGCTGAAAATGATGCTTGAAGACTTAAAGAAGGTCGAGAAAAGTTCTACTGGAAGAGGAGTAGAAAGATTTGGATGTAAGATGGTAATATAAATACCAAACTATATCATTCTGCTGTTAAGAGGAAAGAGGCCGACTACATCATCTCAGAGCTTATTAATAGTGATGGAAATGCTATCAAAAAGCAGGAGGACTTGAAAGAACAAGCTATACAATTTTATTCTTCTTTGTACAATAAGGAGTTTGATGATGAGCTGGAAGAGGAAGATATGGTGTGGATGTTTAAACTGGAAAGTACCCATAATAATAAACTCACAAAGGTAACAAATGAGTAGGAAGTCAAAGATACACTCTGGAGTATTGGCAGCAATAAGTCACCAGGTTCAGATGGTTTTAATGCTTTTTTCCATAAGAAATAATGGGATATCATAAAGGAGGATATGATGGCATATGTGAGATGGTTCTTAGTAGGAGGAAATATGGTCAAACAGGTTAATAACTCTTTCCTTGTGCTCATTCCCAAGAAGAAAGTTACTGCTTACCTTACCGATTTTAGACCTATTGCATGCTACTTGGTACGATATAAAATCATTTCAAAGATCTTGGCTGCTAGATTGAAGACAGTACTTCCCTATCCTATTTATGCAAACTAGGGGGTATTTGTGATAGGAAGGAGCAATAGTGATTGTGCTTTGCTGACAAAAAAGTTCTTACAAGACTACAATGTGATGAGAGGGAGTAGGAAGGAATGCTTAAAGCTTGATGTGTCTAAGACTTATGATAGCATGAGATGGGATAAACTATGGTGGATCATGTAGTAGATGGGGTTCAACGAGCCGTGGATTGGCTGGATTAAATAGTGTTTGGGGACCACTAGATTCTCTATACTAGTTAATGGCACTTATACATGTATGTTCAAAGGAGGCAATGGACTATGCCAGGGGGACCCACTCTCTCCTTTGCTCTTTGTGATTGCCATGGAGTACTTTACCCAGAAGATGTAAGAAGCACAAAGAAGTAAGGTGGTTAGACCTTATACAGTGCACGATACTAAAGTGATGACACACCTGATCTTTGCAGATGACATCCTTGTCTTTGTGGAAGCCAAGCAAAATACTCTAGGGAATTTGCATGACCTATTTAAGAGGTTCCGGGAACAGACGGGGCTGCATGTTAATACTCACAAGACTCATCTTTTTCTATCCAAGAATTTCTACCTAATCGAAGATCGACTGAAGGAAGCCATGGGAGTAGAGTTGGGGGTGTTTCCTACTAAGTATCTGGGATTTCCTTTGGAGGGAGGCAACCTACATGTCAAAGACTTTGCTGATTGCATGGATAGATTGGAGGAAATGACCAATAGATGGCCAATGCAGAAAACGTTAATGGTTGGAAGAGCCACTCTTTTGAAGGTGACGATTGAGGGACTTATGATCTTCTGGGTACAACAAGGAGAGATTCCTGAGGTAGTGTTGGATAGAATGGAAATGAAGATGGCAAACTTCCTTTGGGCTAGTACACACCATCTAATGAAATATGAACGCTTGGCACCCCCGAAAAATAAAGGCAGGCTAGACTTAAAAGCACCAAGAGACATAACAAAGTGGGGAACAATGAGAAGAATTATCATACATCAAGAGGGAACATTTACTTGGGTAAAATGGATGAGAGAAAGATATCTTAGAGGACTGGACTTCATACCAAAGACAAGAGGAGGATATTCACACACCATCAATGTTATGATAGAAATGTGGCAACATGTTAGACATTTGTTTGCTCCACATGAGGCAAGAGGATGGAAACTCAAAGATACAAAGATCAATCTATGGGAAATAACATGATCTAGAGCAGCAAAGGATAGGCACATGGACTAGGTATGGACTGGTATTCAGGTTCCAAAGTGGACATGTGCGTCTATAAAATTCTGCACAATGCTTTGGCTACGCTAGATAAAATACATGAATGGTATCAAGATGTTGCTGCTATTTGTTTACTCTATAAAGAGGAGGATGAATCCCATATTCACTTGTTTGGTTGCTGCATGTTTACAAGGGAGGTATGGGAGATCATATGTTGAAAATTCATCTTGAACATTTAGTTGAAGGAAGAGCCACGAAGAATGCTGTCTAGCTGTGGGAAAAGTGATAGAAAGAGGATCTTGTTTGCTTCTCTATGCTACCACATATGGGAGGAAAGGAATGCACGGAGACATGGAGGCTCAGCCACAAATCCAACTTAAATTGTTGTAAGAATTTGTAAATGTGTCAAACGCAAGTTTCACATTAGGTAGGAGTGTGAGTTTTTACTCTTTTTTGATGTATGGGGATGGGCTATATGTAACTCTTGACCCTCTATAATTTTAGAGGGAAGTCAAAATATATTTATCTGATTCTGATACATACATACATACACACATTCATACATACATACATACATACATACATACATACATACATACATACATACATACATACATACATACATACATACATACATACATACATACATACATACATACATACATATAAGGAGTGGCTCAAGTGATCAAGCACGGTGTCTCCTCATGAAGGGACCCAGGTTTGAATCCCAATTGCTGCCTTGATTTACTACCCTCCCGGGCATTCAGCCTCCTCCACGGGTATGGGAGAGGGGGGGGAATCTTTCTCTCTTAATCCCATACATACATACATACCTACATACATACATACATACATACATACATACATACATACATACATACATACATACATACATACATACATACATACATATATACATACATACATACATACATACATCCTGGGCGTTCGACCTCTGCCCCAAGCGTGGTAGGGGGGATATTTCTCTCTTAGTCCCATACATACATACATACATACATACATACATACATACAAGAACGGTTGTCAAGCACAAGGTCTCCTAACAATGAGACCGAGTTCGAATCCCAGTTGCCATCTTGGTTTACCACCCTCCTAGACATTCAGCCTTCGTCACATGCATGGGAGAGGGAGAGAGAATGCCTCTCTTTATCCCATACATACATACATACATAGATACATACATAGATACATACATAGATACATACATACATACATACATACATACATACATACATACATACATACATACATACATACATACATACATACATACATACATACATACATACATACATACATACATACATACATACATAGAACAGCTGCACTGAGATCAGTACAGATAATATCCCAATTTTCACGATAGAAGAAACCATTAAAACCATCTGGACCTGGACTCTTGGATGCGCCAATGGACCAAACAACATTTTTAATTTCCTCCATGTCAGGAATTTTGGACAGCATGTCATTGTCTTCCTCCTTGATGATTTTCTCCCAACCAGTGTTATCAAACTCTCTGGAGCAATGATTCTGGTTATAGAGTTCTTCGAAGAACTTTATTGTTTCAGTAGCAATAGCTTCTTCATCATTAAGAAATACTCCTTCACTATTGTAAATTTCAGAAATAGAGTTCAAAGCATCTCTCCTTTTGACTGTCGAATGGTATAGTTTTGTATTCCTATCACCATTGGAAATCCAGTCCATTCTACTCCTCTGCCAGTAATACTTTTCCTCCACTTTTTCAATGGTTCTTCAAAGGTGGCAGTATGGTTCGCCAAATTAATCATGTGTTCCTTGCCCTTATCCCAAAGAAGGATATCATTTCTTCACCGAGTGATTTCCGTCCTATAGCATGTTGCTCCATGTTATATAAGATTATCACGAAGATAATCACAATCCGTCTTGCTTCTCTCATGCCCAAGATCATATCACCTCATCAGGGTGCTTTTATCAAGGGTAGAAGCATACATGATTGTTCCCTCCTAGCAGCTGAATTTACTTTGAATTTCAATGTGGCTCGCAGTTCTCCTTCAGCTTGTGTCAAGCTGGATATCACAAAGGCCTACGACTCTATTCAATGGTCTTATCTATGGAATTGTTTACAGAATCTGGGGTTCAGGGATGAGTGGATACATCTTGTACAGCAGTGCGTGTCGACTCCTTCCTTCTCAGTTCTTCTCAATGGTGCATCTGAAGGTTTCTTTAGGAACTCTAATGGCCTACGCCAAGGCGATCCCTTATCTCCATTGCTGTTCACAATTGCTATGGAAGGACTCACAAAGAAGCTCGCGAAAGCTGCTGGTGATAAAAAAGTTCATACTTATACAATCAGGAATACCCCAGTGCTCTCTCACTTACTATTCGCAGACGATGTACTAATCTTCTGTGAAGCTAGAAGTAGAAGCCTGGAGAAGCTGAAAAGATTACTTGATGATTTTGGTAGAGAATCAGGGATGAAGCTAAATACAATCAAGTCGAATATCTTCTTTTCAAAGTCTGTTGTGAATAAACAGGAACTGGCTGACCAGCTTGGAGTACAGCTTGGAGCTTTGCCAACGACTTACCTGGGTTATCCACTAGCAGGGGGTAACCTTAGACGAGTCAATTTCAACGCCTGTCTCGATAAGCTGAAGGATATGATAACCAAGTGGCCAGGTACTAAACTATCTTTCTCGGGCAGATTGGTACTGATTAAAAGCTGTGCAATGGGGCTCATCCTGTACTGGTTGTCCCAAGGGGAGATTACTAAATCCACTCTACGAAGAATGGAAATTCTGATGGGGGATTTCCTATGGGGATCGTCTATGCATCCTGCTTCATGGGAGCGTATATCCTTTCCGGTTGATGAGGGAGGTCTGGGTCTGAGAAAGCTTGATAATCTTGCTGATTTCTACACAATGAAGAGAACGAAGAATCTTCTTAAGGGTGAGTCCATTTGGGCAAGGTGGATGATAACCAGATATGGTATTAATAATTTCAGTCAGCCTGAACACAGATGGGGTTTTTCTACACAGTGGAGAAGGATTACTGAAATGTGGCCTAGGTTCCAGGAAGCTTCAGATGAAGTTCTTTGGGACATATGCAGACAGAAGCAGGCCAAAGATGTTGCTGCGGAGAATATTTGGAGTAGCAAGCATAATCCAAGATGGAGTTTCACAGCTTTCAGAGCTTACAAGAACTACTTGCCTACGAAAGATAAGATACTGAAATGGTGCCCAAACGTGGAGGTCAGGTGCTGTTTATGCCAGTCGCATGAAGAAACAGCTATCCATCTTACGTCAAATTGCAGGTGGTGGAAGTACCTATGGGGTAGATCCGCTTTGAAATGTGGTATAGCGTCTACAAGTATGCAACAGTGCCTGCGTGACCTGAAAGATTCTAGACAGGATGACAATATCATCATATTGTGGGCGGTTACTCTCTGCTGCCATGCCATATGGACGGAGAGAAACTCCAGGATTCATGGTGGCAAACCTCGAGATGAGCTGGCGATTTTCAGCAAGATGGAGAAAGAACTGCAGATGCATTATAAGACATATCATAGTATGCTGTCTAATGTATCTGGAAATTTAATTCGCAATTGGGAATTTTGTAAGTACTGAATATAAGTACTGGGTATCCATGTAAGACTTAGGTCTTGTTGGTTTCATCTTTGTTACTACACGTATTGAGTGTAGTATGTAATTTTGTCCCTCTTTGAGGGTCGGGAATATACTTACCAGGAATTTCCGATACATACATACATACATACATACATACATACATACCGATAAGGAGTGGTTCAAGTGGTCAAGCATGGTGTCCCCTAACAAAGGGACCTGAGATGGTATCCAGTTGCCACCTTGATTCACCACCCTCCCGGGCATCCGACCTCTGCCACATGCATGGGAGAGGTCGGGGGGAGAAATATTTCTCTCTTAATCCCATACATACATACATACATACATACATACATACATACATACATACATACATACATACATACATACATACATACATACATACATACATACATACATACATACATACATACATACATACATACATACATACATGCCGGCAAGGGAATAGCCCGGTTGGCGAATTCCACTGGTCCCCAATGAAGGGACCTGGGTTCGAAACCACACAAAGAAGCTTCTCTTGATTTATCACCCTCCCTGGCATCCGGCCTCCGCCACGGGTTATGGGAGAGGGGGGTGGAGAAATCTTTCTCTCTTAATCTCATACATACATACATACATATTAGTAGGAATAATGGAGGTCTGCATATGTGGATGTCAGCTGTCTATGGTCATAATGATGGCAGAGCAAGGCTTGATTTATGGAGAGACTTGATCATGCTTTCCAAATAGGTGACGTGTCCATGGTTGGTTATTGGTGATTTCAACACAGTACAACTACAAGGGGAAAAAGAGGCAAGAGGCTTGCCACCACAACTGAGGTGGACGCTTTCAACCAAACCATTGATAAGACTGGCTTATATGAGTTATCTATGGTGGGCGGTGACTTGTTTACATGGAACAATGGAAGAGCTCCAGGGTACAGGATAGCAAGCAAGCTTGATAGGGCACTGGTGAATGACGAGTGGCTGGAATTTTTTCCTAATGTGCAGGTGAAGGCTGGTGGGTCTAAAATTAGTGACCATGCTCCTATCTCAGTTCAGATCACAGAGAAAAAGCAGAAAAGGAAACCCTTCAGATTTCTGAATTATTGGGCCGATTGGAAAGGATTTGAGGAAGTCATTAAACAAAGCTGGGATACACAGGTGATTGGCAATCCTATGTTCGTGTTCACTAAAAAACTGATGCATACTAAGATGGCTCTCAAGAAATGGGCAAAAGAGGAGGTAAACATCCCAAATATACTGAAAGAGACTAAAAGGGAATGCAAGGAGACTAGGGAAAAATTGCTGGCTGATCTGTTAAATCCTGAGATGATCAAGAAGAATAGGGAGCTAAAGATGATGCTTGAAGATCTAAAAAAGGTAGAGGAAAATTTCTACTGGAAAAGAAGCAAAGAAAAATGGATGGAAGATGGGGACCACAACACAAAGCTCTATCACACGGAAGTGAGGAGAAGAGAGGCAGGTAATATAATTTCTAAACTTTTTAATGCGGATGGGGTGGTAGTCAACAAATAGGAGGATTTGAAGGAACAAGCTATTGATTTCTACACTTCATTATATAACAAGAATTTTCATAATGACATTGATGAAGATGAGGTAGTTGACTGGAAGTATAAGCTCACAAGCACCCACAATAGCATACTCACTAGAAGAACTAATGAACAGGAGGTGAAGGACGCTCTCTGGAGTATTGGCAGCAACAAGTCACCTGGCCCAAATGGATTTAATGCTTTCTTTTTCAAGAAGATGTGGGAAATTATCAAGGAAGATCTGCTTGCTTATGTGAACTGGTTTATGGAAGGAGGGAACATGGTGCGACAGGTTAATCACTCATTTCTGGTTCTAATTCCAAAAAAGAGAATCACCTCCTCTCTTGCTGATTTCCACCCAATTGCTTGCTGTTTGGTTCAATACAAAATTATTGCAAAAATCTTGGTTTCCCAGTTGAAGCTAGTCCTTCCTTATCTAATTTCTACCAATCAAGGAGCCTTTGTGATAGAGAGAAGTATCAGTGATTGTGCTCTTCTGGCTTGTGAGTTCCTCCTAGATTTCAATGTCATGCGAGGTAGCAGGAAGGCCTGTCTAAAGCTTGATGTATCTAAAGACTATGACAGTGTTAGATGGGAGAAGTTATGGTGGATCATGCAACAAATGGGATTCAGTGATCAGTGGATTGGCTGGTTGAAGTAGTGTGTTGGGACAACTAGCTATTCTATTCTAGTTAATGGCACTTCTGCAGGTCTCTTCAGAGGTAGTAATGGACTGCGCCAGGGCGACCCCTTATCCCCTCTACTTTTTTTGATGGTCATGGAGTACTTCATAAGGAAGATGCAACAAGCTGAAAATCAAAAGGAGATAAAGTCTTACACAGTTCACGGTATGAAGGTAATGGCACACTTAATTTTTGCTGATGATGTATTGGTTTTTGTGGAATCCAAACAACAATATCTCGAAAATCTCAAGGGTCTTATGGAAAGGTTTGGTCTACAAACTAGGCTGTGTATTAATGCAACAAAAACCCACATCTTCGTGTCTAAAAATTGCTACCAGATGGAAGATAGGCTCATACAGGCGATGGGGGTGGAGAAAGGTGAATTCCCATCAAAATATCTGGGATTTCCGCTGGATGGGGGCAACCTACATGTGAAAGACTTCACAGAGTGCATTGATAAAGTGGAGGAAATGATAAACAGATGGCCAACACAGAGAACATTAATGGCAGAACGCAGAACACTGATAAAGGCAGCCATAGAAGGTCTTCTTATCTTCTGGGTGCAGCAAGGAGAGATGCTCGGATCTGTTCTGGATAGGATTGAAATGAAGATGGCAAATTTCCTGTGAGACAGTGATCACCACCCAATGAGGTACCCCAGGTTGGCACTTCCCATTAATGAATGTGGGCTAAACTTGAAAACTCCCAATGACATCGCTAAATGGGGCACAATGAGAATAGTCATTACTTTTCAGGAAGGCGTTACCACGTGGGGAAAATGGATGAGAGACAAATATCCTAGAGGGTTGGACTTTATACCAAAAACAAGAGAAGGATACTCAAGAACAATTAATGTCATGAGAGAAACTTGGCCACAAATCAAGCACTTGTTTATTGCTAATGATCAAGGAGGATGGCATCTCGAAGATAAAAAGATATGCATATGGGAGGTGACACGGGCAAAAGGAGAAAGGGACCCTATGGGAGAACATATATGGGTAGGTAGATATGTGCCTAAGTGGAGCATGTGCGTCTACAAATTTCTGCATAATGTTCTTGCTACTCTCGATAGAATAAAAGGCTGGAATTATGATATATCTACTATTTTCTTGCTATGTGAGGATGGAGAGGAGAGCCACAACCATCTTATGGGAGAGTGCACCTTCAAAGGAAATATGGGAGTACTTATGCAATAATTTCAGATTAAAAATCCAACTCTTGGCTGATCCAAAAAGTATGATTTATAGATGCGGAGGTGATGAAAAGAAAACTCTTTTGCTTGCCGACCTATGCTACCATGTATGGGAAGAAAGAAATGCTAGAAGACATCAAGGAAAGTCTATGAATGCAACCAATATTGCTGTAAAAATTTGTAAATGTGTTAGACGTAGACTACAAATTAAATAGTTGTGTGAGGTGTAACCTTATGGTGGATGTATGGCGTTGGGCCTACATGTAAATTCGACCTCCTATAATTTTAGGAGGGACGTCGGAATATATTTACCTGATTCTGATACATACATATTAGCATCAGGAACACGAAACTTGCGTAATTGATGTGAGACATTTGTATTTGTTTTCACACGTTTGTGTGTGCATTGTAAATTTGCTCCCTTTTTGGGATTGGAAATATATTTACCATAGTTATGATACATACATACATACATACATAAGACAGGGGTCGTGTCTGATATTAGCATCAAGAGCATGGAACTTGTGTAATTGATGTGAGACATTTGTCTTTGTTTTCAAACGTTTGTGTGTTCATTGTAAATTTGCTCCCTTTTTGCAATCAAAAATATATTTACCATAGTTCCAATACATACATACAAACATAAGATAGGGCCATGTTTGATATTAGCATCAGGAACATGGAACTCGTGTAATTGATGTGAGACATTTGTCTTTGTTTTCACACGTTTGTGTGTGCATTGTAAATTTGCACCCTTTTGGGATCGGGAATATATTTACCATAGTTCTGATACATACATACATACATACATACATACATACATACATACATACATACATACATACATACATACACCAACAAGGAGTCGTTCAAGTGGTCAAGAAAAGTGTCCCCTAACAAAGGGACCCATGTTCGAATCCCAGTTGCCACCTTGATTTATCACCCTCCCGGGCGTTCGACCTCCGTCATAGGTGTGGGAGTGGGGGGATCTTTCTCTCTTAATCCCATACATACATACATACATACATACATACATACATACATACATACATACATACATACATACATACATACATACATACATACATACATACATACATACATACATACATACATACATACATACATACATACATACAACCAAAACCCCTCTTCCCTCTCCCGTTGTCCACCCTACCACCACCGCACCCACTGAAACCCTACCCCCAAGAACACCATGCCCAATCCAAGGAAAGAAGTTGCTACTATGACGATGGGCGCATCTAGTAGTGGAGGAAACCCTAGCCATGCGACGAGCCCTAGTCTCACTGGAGAGGGCGTTAGAAACCCTAGATGGGTGAATGAGCCTACGATGACTGAGAAGGAGACCTATAGCACTGGAGGGATGGAGTGGACAAGGATCCTGAAGCAACCCTCATCGAGCAACAAATAAGACCTCAGGTTCTTGGAGCCGCGCAAGGTGGAGGGAGAAGTTCACATTGAGTTGGAGGAAGATGAATTCAACTGAATGAAAAACATCTGGGAACACACAATCCTAGTGTATGTCTTGGGCAAGCAACCATACAACCCCCATTTTCTATCATGGATCAACAGGACCTGGAGGTCGAAGGGCTCCTTTGAACTATTGTCTTACGAACACAACATCTTCTTGATTTATGTCTCAGTGGCAACCAATAAGGAGGCAGCCCTTGGTTTGGGACCTAGATGGTTTGATGGAAAACTGGTTGTTGCCAAGGAGTACAATTATGGAGATGAACTAAAGAAGGACATGTTCAATACAAACCTGATGTGGATTACATTGTGGTCTATTGGAAGATCGTGGACAAGGAAGGCAGCTGGTGTTGGTTTTTATGGGAGATAGAGAAGGCAGCGGAAACAAAAATTTCTCCCCCAACCCATACCGAGGAAACACATCAACGTCTATATAATAAGAAAAGGATGGTTTGTGGAATCATACCTTGTCCCGAGGCTTGCTCGGAGACAATACCTCACGCAATGCACGGTCTTCAACTCTGGTCTTGGACGGTGTCTGTGCAGCTCCTGGTCGCACCGGAACTGACGACTCCTCCTCCTACCGGACTGTCGGATGACAGTTGTCCTCCTGAGCGGCAGTGTCCTCCCGCCTCTGTAGTAGTCCACACGGACCACCTGGAACTCCACTCTCCTTGTCCCATAAGGAAGTGGAAGGAGTCACACCCTCCTGTTGACGTACTAGTCGCCAACACACTCTCCTGCTACCAGTTGCAACTGCAGTTGTCCTTCCCTTGCTGCACCTCCCTTTTGCGGGAAGCACTTGCTCGGGATCTCTCACGGTTACCAAAACCAGAGAGAACGACAACTTTGCAAAGCAACCGGCTTGCATTGAGTTGTACTTTGAGAATCCCCCAATACTCCTATATATATAGGTGGGTCATGGGATAGGGTTCTCTGTGCCCGGAAATACGGGACTAAAGCAGGAGTAGAAGGGTTCGAGAATTTTCCACAAAAAGCAACCGGTTCGCAACTTGAAATGATCGGTTCACAACTGAACCGATCGGTTCGGCCATTGAGCCGATCGGTTGGACCTGAGCCGATCGTTTGGGGCACTCCAACCGATCGGTTGGTGCCCTGAACCGATCGGTTCATGGTCCTAATCCGGCTCAAAAAGACTTTCCTTGTTTCGTTCTCAATTGGTATCGTATACCAATGTTATTCCCAATCGAATTGGGCAATTTGAAACCAAAGAAAAAATTCTTGCCGACATGACTTTCCCAACTGGTCGGTTGCACCAGTTGAGCCGATCGGTTCAACTCTTGAACCGGTCATTTCAACCTGGGCATGAGCCGATCGGCCTGGACACTCCAGCCGACCGGTTCAGCACCTCATCCGACCAGTTCATCACATGAGCCGATCGGTTGGGAGCACAGGTTGGGCAAAATCAGTCAATTGCGATTTCAATCAATCCGATACTCCAATAAATGCGTCCAACACCTTGAACCATATGATATTGAGCTATCGACTGATTGAGTGTTTAATTGAAATACTAAAATCCTTTAGTAATCAATCTAAACATTGCTTTGTGGACAAAACTCCTCTTCCAGGTTAAATCCTATGTGTGTGACCCTGCAGGTCCATTTCACGTTGGCGGTGAAAGTCCATAACACTTGTGACTTCACAAGCAAAGAGCGGTGCCTAGTCACACATCATTGCTACCCAAGTGAAAGTAGAAAGTTGGAGAACAACTTTCATCCTACAATCCGTGAATGGTGTTACAGTGAATGTATAATTCCTTTGTCACTGATATCCCGAATGAACTCAAGGCATGGAACAGTCATCCTGTCAACGTTCATTCACTTTCTTGATCTCAGAGCAGATTGAACGAGATATGTATGACATCAATATCACATATTGATTCACACATGTGTGCGCACGCCTATCTCAATCCTACTCATCAAGTGGCCTTGGATATCAAACTCCCTCAGGAGGGACAAATCCCATATCTATCACTCACCCCTCAAAAGCCCCATGTGTCAAAGCCACCCAATCATCACCTTTATAACAACCCATGTTTCAGGACTGCGTTTGATGATGTCAAAGTGTGCCCAATGACATGTGTTGAGTGTAGTGATTTCAGGTCAAAGAATCACACTCACCACCATCACTGTGAGTGCTGACTGTGACTACCATCTCATGGTTCCATGTGTCAAACTCACGGTGGGTCTGTCCGGTACCTTGTTCTCTAACAAGTACCTATGTGTTTGGTTTGATATCTCTATATCATGACTAATGAGATTCTGTCATCAACCAACACCACAATCTAGTCTTGTGTGTCATTGTTGTCTATCTACCTTCCACAATGACATCTGACTAGGGACATAACAAGAATGTACAAACTCTTAGCATCCGTATGATCTCATCGTTCAGGTCATGAACCTAAAGGCATACGTCATTGAGTACTGTCATTCTCTAGACATTCAATCTGTTCTATCACTATCTCATATGACTGAACCAGAAAGAATTGGAAGCTTGCCTTTGATGTTTATCAAATCAATCTTAATGTATCCCACCAATCATCCCATGATTGGCTCTCAGGGCATACATACCAACAGACTCCCACTTGCACTGCGAGCCAATCACCCTTGAATCATATTCATAGTGATTTTCAAACATGTCCCACATGTCACTGTGCTCTAGTGCCAACATAGTGAGTAATGGCAACATCTTGCCAAAGTCAGTATAAATTGCATGTCTCTCATCTCTTCGCTGTACGTCGCACGTATGAGATGGAGTTGCCGTAATATGCGATCTAGTATTCCTTTGCTAACCTTTAGCCACATTGCATGATCAAGGATTCCAGACATGTCATCAATGAGTGGAATATCTATAAGTTCATCTCATGAACTTCCAGATCCATATAGTATCCACTGTTGTTCTCTAACACACAGATACTCGGCATTTCCCTTTTAAATGGTTTTATTGGAACACTTCCAATTATCAACAAACTTTTACTTTTATACATCCTATGTATATTTTGCGATTAATTTTCTGTCCTTTTGGAAGTTCGCATCAATGTAACTCTTTACATCGAACTCTTCCTTATCTCCATAGAACTGGTACTTCCCAAGTACTTATCAAGTTCTTATGATATTCCAGTAACCCTTACTGGAATCAGACAGACATACACTCGTCATGTCCCACATACGAGTTATTAGGATGAGTACATCATATTGTCATGTCCTACATACAACATGATGAATGCATTTTATTCTTGCCATGTCATACATGCAAGACAATGGGATGATTACATACATGATAGATCCATATCTATTCTTTGTGTTCCCATTCTTCATAAGAATTGGACACTTGGCCTTGGGATACTAATATCCATATAACATGGACAAGTTTTCTCCCACTGAATCTGTGCATACTGAACCCTTCAGTACAGATTGCCAATGTATGCTCTCTCTTTTCCAGGTCAAGAGATTTGTCGAGAACTATCTCTATAGATCTCTATTCCTATCATATAGGAAACATCTCTATCTTCCTTAAAGATAATTTCCACTTTTGGATTTCCATTCTAGAACAATTCCATTTCACATCAATATGTGAAATGTGAATACGCTCCCACTAAATCACAGATCCCTTATTTATCTTTGACATATCAGTCAAACCCTTTGACTATATCATCAAAGTAAAGATCCAATTTTGAGTTGCTTGTACTCAATCAATCACATTGATTAGTCCATTGTAACTTATAGACTTCATTTGCATTAATGGATTCATAAACCTTATAGGCTGTGTCACGTACACATCCTGATTTTATTGCTCAAAGGAATGTGGTTTTAGTATCCATATGCCAAATGTCTTAGTCATTAAGTTGCAATCAACAAGCATCATCCTTCTCAAAATGTTATCCATGTGTCTTAACACTTAAGACTCATTTGCACTTATGGATATGATCCAATGAGTGCTACCATCAAGGTCATACCTTATGGTTCACATGGATGTCATTTAGGATGTAATGGTCATAAAACATAACTCAAGAATCGGTTCCTCATATTCATCTTGATAGTTGGCTCATCACATGAACAACTGATCACATAGATAATTGAGGTGTATCTGTCAAGAATATAAGAATTCACAACCCTTGTGATTCTTAATGTCCTTTATTAGTGTGGGGTATTCTTTTATTAAGAAGAATTCAGTTATTTGATAATCATTCTCTAACTCCTTAGAGTATGATTCCTTCTTGATTTAGACATCACCATGCCTTAATCATGAGTTCACTATGATACACTATCATAATCACTCATAAGGATCTCAAACATTTGGTCCAAGTATTTCATTCATTGATCTCATCAAGAATTAATACTTTACCAAATTTGTACTTCATCTATGACAATCTTGAACACTTCAAGATGTTCATATTGGTATTTCTCTAAACACCATTTGAAGTATTAGCATTTGTTCCAATTGGTATGTAAAGACATCACATGTATTATACCTAATAGGATAATCACTCTCCCACTACCTTTAGTGAAGATTGATTAATCATGTCCAAGATATTCATGTCTCTTAATGGTTCTCTAACCAAAAGAGTCTAGGTTTATCCATCATATGGAAACTAGAAATGAATTTCTCATGATTGATGCTAATTTGATTGTTTGAGTTATCAATAACTTTAGGTATCATTTTATCCTATGCATACCATGTATCACAAGATAAACAAGGCATTGCCACAAAGATCATATCTTTAAGATTGAAACATCAACTTTATTAATTGCCATCATTGTCATACAATATGCAATAATAAAGTGTTTCTATCTATTGGAAATATATGAAATAGCAGTTCTCAACTCTATTTCGTGCCCTTTAGGCTGAAATAAACTGAAAGATACTCCTATCTATGGCCACAACACTTGCTCCAATGATGGGTACTTCTTTCTTGGTCCTTTCACAAAGGCCATCACTTCTTTGCGGATATTGCATATCATATATGACATATCCATATCTTGGTATCATATACCTCGGATAAAGAAGCGGTTCATTTCATGATACCTTAGGTGGAGATCTCCATCCCCTCCTTCATCTTCTTTTATTCTTCCAGATATAGAGGGCAATCCCTCATACACCCTTTCCCCTTGTGCCTTGAGGCTGAAGACGGCTTGGATTTCTGGCTAGCAGCAGAACACTTCTTAGCTTTTCCCTTGTCCTTGCCCTTAAGATTACCTTTTCTTTGATCATATCAAAGACTATGGTTTGTCTTTCTTCATCTTTGCCTCTACTATCCTCAACATGTCCAACAACTCTGTCAACGCTTGTCAAAGTTGTTCATGTTGTAGCTTATCATGAATTGTATGATTCTCGCAACATTTGCAGTATCATACCAATAACCAACTCTTGGCTCAGATGGAATCCTTCTTAGTCAGGTCTTTCCACATACCCAATCACATTGAGTGTGTGAATACCTTACTGGATATCCTTCTGTCATGCCATACTAGGACAGTGTTTTGGATACATCATATGTCTCATGTTGTCTCTGCAACTCATAGTTCAGAGAACACAACATCAAGCACTCCTCATCAATGTCTTTCTCAGTATGCTTCCATAATCATACTTTCAGCCATTGATGTGGTGGTATCGAGTTCATCTGGTTCTGGTATAACTAGGACTTGGAGCTTTCGCTCTTTGAGAACACTTCTCACCATCCTAACCATTCGTGGAATGATTCCCATTTAATTTGTTAGTTTCAAAGACCGATCGCAAATAAAGTGATTTGTTGATTAACCATTTATTTTAACAAAAGGAAATATATGCAATTTCAGTCCAAAACTCTTTTGACTTATTTGATTGATTTGAAAAGTTGACGATAAAATTAGGCCTTTAATTAATTATCGCTCCCACTATTTTACTTCAAATTGATATCCCTCACCATCAATTCGGAAGATTGCAGCGTACAACCTTCTAGTGGGCAAGATCCTGAAATCCTCTATGCCATGGACCAGCTAGGGCTGTCACCCACAACATAGATCTCTCAGGTAGGCAACTTTTGCCAATTGCATCATATGCAACTCTTGATAAGATGTCATATACAACTCCTTGCAATGATCATCTCCATGCCTCAAGGCGCTAGATCCTATCTAGGTCACCTTGTTAAGTCCGACCCAAAGCAAACACGATGAATATGCACCCTGCTAGGGCAGACCCACACATTCATCCTTCACGCTTCCATGAGGTAGACGGTGCACCACGCTAGGGCGTGCCCACACTTGGTCGAACAAGCTTTTCACGTGTGTCGCATTTGGAAGGCATCTAAAACTTAATATTTTAATGAGGGATTTGGTTTTTATATACATATACATATCCAATCACCACAATACATAATATGTATCATATACATGCTATATCCCACTGAAAACATGCACAAAACGATAAAAGCGATGATTATGGCCATCCTAATGTGATTCTTCGAGCCAAGAGGAATCACGGTCATCTAGGTCTACATCACATGCAACCTGTACAAGATGAACTCTGTGCCTTGCCATCCGAGTTGATCAACTCATCACATGAATGATCTGTACTCTCCAGCCGGTCGTCTGGGTGCCACCAGCCGATCGGTTGGCTCCTCCAACCGATCGGTTCGCCTAGTCGTCGTGCATCTCGTCATGTCCGCCACTCGCTCGTCTCGCTCCTCAAACCGGTCATCAACCGATCGGTTCACTCCTTGAACCGACCGTCTGCAAGGTCAGCCAATCGGTTCACGCCTTGAAACGATCGTCTGAGCAGTCATCTTGATGTCCTCCGGTCTTCGACATAATAGGAAATAAAATCTATCCTATTTTACATTGCTTTAAAAGGGAAAACCCCGAGTTACATTCGGGGGGAGCAAAGGTAGGAAAGAATCTCGAATTATTTCGAGTTACATCAGGAATAAAAGAGGGAAGATCGATGCACAGACCGAGATGCAAGCAACCACAAACAACCACACACAGATAGGGGTTTATAGGCCATAATCATGCTACACACATCCACCACAAAACTCGTTTAAGGGCGACGCGTATCAAGTGCATTAATAATACATATCATATATGTAATTAGGGATTTGTGGATTTAGGAGTGGACATGCATAAAGCCGATATTATTCGCATCGTATGCAATAAATAAAGGCGACAAACCAAAATCGATCATATCGATATTCCTAAAATATAGAACAGCTGACGTGGCTCTGATACCACTGTTGGGTTTTAGGGGAGACAGAGAAGACAGCGGAAACAAAAATTTCTCCCCCAACCCATACCGAGGAAACACGTCAACGTCTATATAATAAGAAAAGGATGATTTGTGGAATCATACCTTGTCCCGAGGCTTGCTCGGCGACAATACCTCGCGCAATGCGCGGTCTTCAAATCCGGTCCTGGACGGTGTCTGTGCAGCTCCTGGTCACACCAGAACTGATGACTCCTCCTCCTCCTACCGGACTGTCGGATGACAGTTGTCCTCCTGAGCGGCAGTGTCCTCCCGCCTCTGTAGTAGTCCACACGGACCACCTGGAACTCCACTCTCCTTATCCCCCAAGGAAGTGGAAGGAGTCGCACCCTCCTGTTGACGTACTAGTTGCCAACACACTCTCCTGCTACCAGTTGCAACTGCAGTTGTCCTTCCCTTGCTGCACCTCCCTTTTGCGGGAAGCACTTGCTCGGGATCTCTCACGGTTACCAAAACCAGAGAGAACGACAACTTCGCAAAGCAACTGGCTTGCATTGAGTTGTACTTTGAGAAGCCCCCAATACCCCTATATATAGGCGGGTCATGGGACAGGGTTCTCTGTGCCCGACAATACGGGACTAAAGCAGGAGTAGAAGGGTTCGAGAATTTTCCACAAAAAGCAACCGGTTCGCAAATTTAAATGATCGGTTCACAACTGAACCGATCGGTTCGGCCATTGAGCTGATCGGTTGGACCTGAGCCGATCGTTTGGGGCACTCCAACCGATCGGTTGGTGCCCTGAACCGATCGGTTCATGGTCCTAATCCGGCTCAAAAAGACTTTCCTTGTTTCGTTCTCAATTGGTATCATATACCAATGTTATTCCCAATCGAATTGGGCAATTTGAAACCAAAGAAAAAATTCTTGCCGACATGACTTTCCCAACTGGTCGGTTGCACCAGTTGAGCCGATCGGTTCAACTCTTGAACCGGTCATTTCAACCTGGGCATGAGCCGATCGGCCTGGACACTCCAGCCGACCGGTTCAGCACCTCAGCCGACCGGTTCATTACATGAGCCGATCGGTTGGGAGCACAGGTTGGGCAAAATCAGTCAATTGCGATTTCAATCAATCCGATACTCCAATCAATGCGTCCAACACCTTGAACCATATGATATTGAGCTATCGACTGATTGAGTGTTTAATTGAACTACTAAACTCCTTTAGTAATCAATCTAAACATTGCTTTGTGGACAAAACTCCTCTTCCATGTTAAATCCTATGTGTGTGACCCTGCAAATCCATTTCACGTTGGCAGTGAAAGTCCATAACACTTATGACTTCACAAGCAAAGAGCAGTGCCTAGTCACACATCATTGCTACCCAAGTGAAAGTAGAAAGTTGGAGAACAACTTTCATCCTAAAATCCGTGAATGGTGTTACAGTGAATGTATAATTCCTTTGTCACTGATATCCCGAATGAACTCAAGGCATGGAACAGTCTAACTGTCAACGTTCATTCACTTTCTTGATCTCAGAGTAGATTGAACGAGATATGTATGACATCAATATCACATACTGATTCACACATGCGTGCGCACGCCTATCTCAATCCTACTCATCAAGTGGCCTTGGATATCAAACTCCCTCAGGAGGGACAAATCCCATATCTATCACTCACCCCTCAAAAGCCCCATGTGTCAAAGCCACCCAATCATCACCTTTATAACAACCCATGTTTCAGGACTGCGTTTGATGATGTCAAAGTGTGCCCAACGACATGTGTTGAGTGTAGTGATTTCAGGTCAAAGAATCACACTCACCACCATCACTGTGAGTGCTGACTGTGACTACCATCTCATGGTTCCATGTGTCAAACTCACGGTGGGTCTGTCCGGTACCTTGTTCTCTAACAAGTACCTATGTGTTTGGTTTGATATCTCTATATCATGACTAATGAGATTCTGTCATCAACCAACACCACAATCTAGTCTTGTGTGTCATTGTTGTCTATCTACCTTCCACAATGACATCCGACTAGGGACATAACAAGAATGTACAAACTCTTTGCATCCGTATGATCTCATCGTTCAGGTCATGAACCTGAAGGCATACATCATTGAGTACTCTCATTCTCTATACATTCAATCTGTTCTATCACTATCTCATATGACTGAACCAGAAAGAATTGGAAGCTTTCCTTTGATGTTTATCAAATCAATCTTAATGTATCCCACCAATCATCCCATGATTGGCTCTCAGGGCATACATACCAACAGCTGGGATGGTGGCCTCTAGTGTCAGATGAGTATTCCATGTGGATGATAGATCTCTGGAAAGTAATGAGGCGAGGATAATAGTTGAACTCCAAGAAGACAAGAAGGAACCAGAGAAGGTTTGTCTAAATGTAAAAGGACACGAGCCCATACCAGTCAAGGTGGCCTATGATCATGTACCTCCATGATGCAACCAGTGCCACACCTTTATTCATGGTGAGGGAGCATGTAATGAAGAGAAACATGTCATGAAGATGACGTCTAAGGAGGAACCAACAAAGGTGTGGAGAAAGAAAGCCCAAACAAAGCAGGATGAAACTAGCCACGAGGAAAAGACACCAGACATGATGCCAACTCAAATAGTAGTGAATGAACAATAGGCCTCGGGAGAAGAAGGAAGCACGACGTCAGGAAATGAGTTAGATGAAGACACTTTTGTTTCAACTACAAAGAAGAAGGGAGCAAGGATGACAAGAATCCCAATGAAGATGGGCGTGGGTACCATCCTTGACACTACAAATAGCTTTGAGGCACTTACCGACTTAAACAAAGAATGAAGGAAAAAGGGGTGAAAAAGGACAACAAAAAGGAGACGAGCATGCGAGGTCAACTAAAAATCCTTGATATGTCCGTGCTTCTTTGGAATATTAAGGGTGGGTGTGACAGGAATAAGAAGAAGGAAATCCGTGAGTGGATTGCTGCTAGTGGGCATTCATTAGTTGCCTTGACAGAGACGAAAATAAAGGTACAAAATAACAATAGTATTAAATACCTATTTTCATAGGACTGGGACCATGTGTCTAATGTGGAGTGTGCTGAGGTTGCTAGAGTCTATGTGGCATGGAAGCCTAATGCTTAGCAGGTGTCAGTGACATTGATGTTAGATCATTGTATTATAGTTGAATGTAAGAATAATGGGGGATTACATATATGTATGACCGATAACACTTTATTTTACGTACTTTTTTGTATATATTTTATACTTCTTTTAGTATATATTTTGTTAGCTTTTCCCATAATTTTACCACCTTTTTGACTAAAACCTCACTTACATGGTTTCAGGTACATTCACAACCTAGGTCGCGGTCTTTACCTCAACCACGACCCACTTATCCCTCAACCACGATCGCAGATTCAGAGATCCATTGAGATCGAGGTCATCAAGCATTAAAGATGGACCGCGGCCATAACAAAGCCGCGATCACTACTTAACCGTGACCACGACATTGGTCATGATTGGAACATGGGTCCCAAATCAGACCAGGGGCCACGATCAACAAGGGTCATGATCAACAGAGACAACGATCAACATAGACCGTGATCAAGAAGGACCATGACCAGCTTGGAGACCGCGGTCACTATTGAATACTTGCAAACCACCACCGAACGAGAATACCTTGACCTCTCCAAATGCAACACACAAGCTGACCTCGATCACAATCATCACCAGACCGTGACTAAGTTCAACCGCGATGAAAGGAGGAATAAAGAGCAGACCGCGACCACAGTCTCACCACTCACCCAACCAAGACCGCGACTACGGTCTAGGCTTAAGTCAGTGGAATGTGCCTATAAATAGCACACCCACCTATCTTTTCAAAATATTATATCATAGATCGGATCCTGAGGACCACGAAATGCTGCTGCATTTCAGATTCGTTCCATACCATCCCATCCACCAGTCTTGGATCTCCAAAGGTGGAAGCTGAGGAGAGAGAAGACTAAAGACTCCTTCTTTGAGAGAAGAAGATCGTCCATGCCACCAACGTGTTAGATCCAGATATGAAGAAATACTTTGTCATATCACATCTCTTCTCTCTAGATCTATCCCTCCATCTCATTGTACTTCCCTTCTCTCTTTGTGAGACTTCCTGTATCCATCTTTCTGTAACACTATTATGCTATCCGCAAGCATGAGTGGCTAAACACCTTAACTTGGGTTGGGGGTAGCCACTAAGGCTCTCCCAACATGTATATTGTCTCTTCCTGTTGAACATATAAATTCTTATGAAGATTATCTCCATGCACCTATTTTAATACTTCACTTGTATGCTTAGCTACCATCTTGTGATGTTTGATTGTTGATATCTTGAGAGAGTAATATCACTTTTATCATGTGTTATGGAGTAGTATTAATGCACGAGAGTGTTGGAATGCTAAATCTTTAAAACCATATGTTATGCGATGAGGTTTGTGTGTAGTCATCTTGAGAGAGAGGCTACCCTTAGACTTAGATCTTTCCTCATCTTGAGAGAGAGAGTGGAATAGACGCTTTTAATGGTTGCTTGTAATATTGGTAGGAGTATGCAAAAGAGAGAGAGATGATGTTCCATGTTGGTGAGATGCTTTAGTAGGAGAACCTCATCCCGAGTTTCCTCCCATATACTTGTTTCATCTTGTTTCTTTTGTTTTTGTTTATTCTTCTTATTCTTGTTTTTCTTGCCCAACTCAGTTTGTATGACATCATTCCTAAGGGAAGACCTTTTTATATACCCTCTTCGGCTGGAGTATACGAGTGTTAGATTTTGTGCACTTAACACTGCCAACCTTGTCCCTATGTTCGCCCCGATCGCTGCATCAGACCCCATTTATCATTGCGGGGGCCACAGAGTCGGTTTATCTCTTTAAAAGTCTGACTACTCTGAATCCACTCCTTTTGGAAGTACAATTTAGGCCAGTGAATGACTACTGTTTATGTCCATAATGGTGGTAGATCCAGACTGGACCTATGGAGAGACCTGGTTTTCTTATCCAAGCAAGTTAAATTACTGTGGCCGGTGATAGGGGATTTCAATACGGTTCGTCTACAGGCTGAGAAAAAGGGGAAAAGGCTTGCACTGACTACAGAGGTTGATGCTTTTAACCAGACTATTGATAAAGTGGGTCTATATGAATTGCCAATGGTGGGAGGTGACTTGTTCACATGGAATAATGAAAGGGAACTAGAATACAGGATAAATAGTAAACTTGATAGAGCTCTGGTGAATGATGAGTGGCTGAAAATACTCCCTAATGTATAGATGAAGGCATGAGGATCTGAATAAAGTGACCATGCTCCAATCTCAATTCAGATCACAGAAAAGAAGCAGAAGAGGAAGCCTTTTAGATTTCTAAACTACTGGGCTGACTGGAAATGATTTGATGAAGTCATAAAGAATAGCTGGGGTGCACAGGTGATAGGTAATCCAATGTATGTCTTTGCTAAAAAGCTGACAAACACTAAGATTGCACTTAAGAAGTGGGCCAAGGAAGAGGTAAACATTCCAAACTTGATAAAGGAGACAAAAAGTGAAGCAAAGAAGTGAGAGAAAGACTATTGGCTGATCCACTAAATCCAACTTTGATTGAGAAAGACAGGGACCTAAAAAAGATGCTTGAGGAACTGAAAAGGGCAGAGATAAAATTCTACTGGAAAAGAAGTAAGGAGAAGTGGATGGATGATGGGGACCAAAATACCAAACTCTACCATACTGAACTGAAAAGGAGAGAGGTAGGTAATATTATTTCTAAATTAAGATGCCGAAGGGAGGGTGTTCAATAAACAAGAGGACTTAGAAGAGAAAACCATAAATTTCTATACGTCACTATATAACAAGAATTTTACCAGTGATGTAGAAGAAGTGGAGGAAGTGAAATGGAAGTTCAAACTTACAAGCACACACAACAATATTCTCACAAGAAGAACTAATGAACAAGATGTCAAGGAAGTGGTTTGGATCATAGGAAGAAACAAATCACCCGGTTAGACGGCTTCAACACTTTCTTTTACAAGAAGACTTGGGATATTATCAAGGATGACTTGGTTCCATATGTGAGCTGGTTCCTAGAAGGGGGACATATGGTGAGACAGGTCAATCATTCTTTCCTTGTTCTTATTCCAAAAAAGAAAGTCACCTCCTCTCTTGTTGATTTTAGACCCATATCATGCTGTTTGGTACAATATAAAATTATTGCAAAAATATTGGCTGCTAGATTGAAGATGGTCCTTCCCTATCTTATTCTGCAAATCAAGGGGCCTTTGTGATAGGTAGAAGCATTAGTGACTATTCTCTTCTGGTGGGGGAATTCTTTTTGGACTCTAATGTCATGAGAGGTAGTAGGAAATCTTGCTTAAAACTGGATGTTTCCAAAGCCTATGACAATGTCAGATAGGAGAAACTATGGTGGATTATGGAACAGATGGGATTTAATGAACAATGGATTGGCTAGATGAAACAATGTGTTGGGACCACAAGCTACTCTATCCTGGTTAATGGCACATCTATAGGTCTATTCAGTGGGGGTAATGGGTTGTGCCAAGGTGACCCCCTATCACCTCTTCTCTTTGTGATTTTCATGGAGTACTTTACACAGAAGATGCAACAAGCTGAGGAAAAAAAGGAAATCAAGCCTTATACAGTTCATGGGATAAAGGTATTGACACATTTGATTTTTGTAGATGATGTTCTAGTGTTTGTAGAAGCCAAACAACACTCTATGGAAAATCTTAAAAATCTGCTTGTTGAGTTCGGAAAGAAAATGAGGCTGTGTGTAAATGCAAATAAAACACATATCTTCTTGTCTGAGAACTACTATGTATGGAGGACAAACTAGTACATGCTATGGGTGTGAAAAGAGGAATCTTCCCAACAAAATATTTGGGCTTTCCTTTAGCTAGAGGTAATCTGCATGTCAAAGATTTTGCTGAATGCATTGATAAGGAGTAGGAAATGATTAACAGATGACCGACGCAAAAGACATCCATGGCGAGATGAATGACTCTGGTAAAGACTGCCATAGAAGGACTTCTTATTTTTTGTGTTCAATACAGTGAGATATCAGGTTCTGTCTTGGATAGAATATAAATGAAGATGGCAAATTTTTTATGGACATGCGAAAATCATCCTATGAAATATGCTAGACTGGCGCACCCAAGAGATGAAGGAAGGTTGAATTTGAAAACTCCTAGAGACATTGCAAAATGAGGGACTATGAAGAGAATCATCATCTTTCAAGAAGGAACTTCTACATGGGAAAAGTGGATGAGAGAAAGATATCCAAGAGGGTTGGATTTCACACCAAAGACAAGAGAAGGATACTCACATACCATTAACATCATGATGGAGACTTGGCAATAAGTCAAACATCTATTCATTGCAAATGACACCGGTGGATGGAGACTCAGCGATAAGAATATGTGCATTTGGGAGGTGACTTGTTTAAAAGGTAAAAAGGACCTGTACGAAGAACAGATCTGGACTGGGAGGTACGTGCCAAAATGGAGCATGTGTGTATATAAAATTATGCACACTATTCTTACAACTCTGGATAGGATAAAGAGGTGGAACTACAATGTTTCTACTTTATGCTTGCTATGCTAGGAGATGAAGGAATCCCATAGCCACCTTGTGGGTGAATGTACATTTAAAAAAGAGATATGGGAAATTTTATGTAAGGAGTTCAGATTACATACTTAATTATTTGGGGACCCAAAAAAGATTTTTTCCAAGTGCGGAGATGATGAGAGGAAGAAACTTCTATTTGCTGGTCTATGCTATCATATATGGGAAGAGAGGAATGCCAGAAGACACCAAGGAGCTGCTACAGAGGTCACAAGTATTGCTATAAAAATATGTAATTGTGTTAGATGTAAATTACACATTAGATAGGAGAGTGAGTTGTAGCCCTATTCTATATGTATGACGTTGGGCATACATACATACATACATGTCGGCAAGGGAATAGCCTGGTTGGCGAATCCTTCTGGTCCCCAATGAAGGGACCTGGGTTCAAAACCACACAGAGAAGCATCTCTTGATTTATCACCCTCCCGGGCGTCCGGCCTCCGCCACGGGTTATGGGAGAGGGGGAGAGAAATCTTTCTCTCTTAATCCCATACATACATACATACATACATACACACATACACACACATAGAGACACACACACATACACACACATATATACACATACATACATACATACATACATACATACATACATACATACATACATACATACATACATACATACATACATACATACATACATACATACATACATACATACATACATACATACATACATACATATATACACGGTGTCTCCTCATGAAGGGACCCATGCTTGAATCCCAGTTGCCGCCTTGATTTACTACCCTCCTGGGTGTTCAGCCTCCGCCACGGGCATGGGAGAGGGGGCGGGGGGAGAAATCTTTCTCTCTTAATCCCATACATACATACATACATATCACCCTCCCGGGCGTCCGGCCTCCGCCACGGGTTATGGGAGAGGGGGAAAGAAATCTTTCTCTCTTAATCCCATACATACAGACATACATACATACATACACACATACACACACATACACACACATAGAGACACACACACATACACACACATATATACACATACATACATACATACATACATACATACATACATACATACATACATACATACATACATACATACATACATACATACATACATACATACATACATACATACATAGATATATACACGGTGTCTCCTCATGAAGGGACCCATGCTTGAATCCCAGTTGCCACCTTGGTTTACCACCCTCCCGGACGTTCGGCCTCCGTCACGGGCGTGGGAGAGGGGGAGAGAATGCCTCTCTTTATCCCATACATTAGATGACAAGGAGTGGCTCAAGTGGTCATGCACAGTGTCTCCTCATGAAGGGACCCGAGTTCGAATCCGAGTTGCCGCCTTGATTTACCATCCTCCCGGGCATTCGGCCTCCGCCACAAGTGTGGGGGGGGGACAAATCTTTCTCTCTTAATCCCATACATACATACATACATACATACATACATACATACATACATACATACATACATACATACATACATACATACATACATACATACATACATACATACATACATACATACATACATACATACATACATACATACACACCTGCCCCCTCTGTCTCCTAGGGTTTCTGGTGATTAGCCAGGCGACCGGTGAGGGTCGGCAACCATGGTGGCCACCACTGGCCAGACCAACCCCACCCCCATACTTCCGCCACCCCATCCAACCCACCCACCAAATTAAACCCTAACAATGGAGAGGAGTCGAAATCGTCCAATGAAGCAACTAGGAAGAAGACTCCATGGACTCAGGTCATAAAAAGAACACCCGCGCAAGAGAAGGAATGCATAGAGCTTGCCTTCCCGAAACCTACTTTCCGAGATGGAAAGGTTGTTGTCAACCTGGAAGCAGAAGAATATGGTCGTATGAAGGATGTCTGGGAGTTCTCAGTATCCATATACATCATGGACAAACACCCCTTATATCCCCATCTTTTGTCTTGGATAAGAAGGGTATAGAAGCCGAAGGGTGACTTCGACGTCATCTCCAAGGAAGGTGGTTTCTTCATTATTAATTTCTCTAATGAGATGGATAAAAAAGGATGCCTGAATAGCGAAACCAGATGGTTTGACAAACATCTGGTCATCACCAAACACTATTGTTTCGGAGATGCCCTGGTGAAGGATGATCTCTCATCCTTTCCGATCTAGATCAGTATAAGCGGCCGACACAACCGCTTCTGGTATGGGTAAATCTCTTCACGTCGAGACCAGATCCATTGAAACTGCAGGCTCTGATGAAGCCAGGGTGCTTGTAGAAGTCAATTCCATGGATGATAACCCAGACACAATATGGGTGGAGGTCCCAGGTAAGAAGGAGGACATATCTTTTGAAATCAAGTATGAATACTTACCAAAGAAGTGCCATACCTATTGTGTCTTCAGACATGACAAGGAGGAGTGCCCCAATGAAAAACCCACTGTGCAAAAAGATGCAGATGGCTTCAAAATCCCAAAGAAGATATGGAAGGAGAAGAATGCAAGCATTTTAGAAGCAGAACACCCAAGGATCTCAAAAGACAAGGAGGAGGGAGAAATTCCGGACTCTAACTCATTTGGATCCCTGAGAAAATCAGACAAAGAATAGGAAGAGATCCTTGAGGCAAAGAAAGCAAAGATACCTGATAAGAACCAGAAAGGCAAGGAGAAGGAGAAGGAGCCCTTGAGGCACACAAGAAACAAGAAGTAATTATCCATGTCAGTCTTGGTATGGAATGTGAAAGGTATTTGCAACCCTACCAAGAGAAAGGAGGTGAGTGTAACATAATGAATCTTAGATGTAATCTCCATATAAACATTTTCCCCAATTTTGCCTTTCATTTCTATCCGTTATGTCGTTCATGTTTTATAAGTGGAATTTATAGTGGTTTAGTGAACATTTATTCACTAATTGTACCAATATAAGGGTTTATGCATAAATACCTCAGTGAAAGCTTAATTACCATAATTAAGTGCTCTAAACCTTAATCTAACTTTTTGATGTAATTTGAAAACATAAAATGAGCCTAATTTTCAAATTTGGTTCGATTGGATGTTGTTTGTGCAAGTCATGCAATTTTTGGTACATTATGGACTTTTATGCAATTTACCCAATTGGGAGGTTTTCTTTGCAAATTATCACCTGAATTTTAATCCTTAGATATTCCCTTACCATTCTTGAGATTTTGAACCATGGGGCACCTGGTTGCACCTTGGTTTGAAGTTGTTTCTCTCCAAGGGCATTATAGGGATTACCCTCTTTATAAATGAGCTTATCTTTAAAAGCTATCAACCAATGGGATTATTTCTTTGTTTGAAGGATGGTGGAGATGGCCTAGAAGTCTCCAGGGGCTTTTCGGACTGACCTTTGATATACAAGAAGAGTCTACGAGATGTCCTCTTGCATGGCCATGAAGCCCTAGCCTAAGGACACATGGAAAGTCCCATAGACAGCTCATACTTGCCCCCTTCTTTATAAAACCATGCCTACCCCTTCCCACCTCCCAATCCAAGGAGTAATCCTCTCCTTATCTTTCCACCATTTTAGAGCATTGTCCCATCTATGTTTGGCCATGAAGTTGTTGTACCAAGGTCAAATATGGTGCCTACCTTGCTGAAGAAGGCTCCAAGGATTCCAAATTTCTCTATTTCGGATTTCTTAAGCTCCTCCTTGGTGATTTTGACCAAAACTAGTAAGTATCCTCCTTTCCTTCCCTCTTTCATGCTTTTAGTATTTCTCCCACCTTATTCCAGGTCGGAACCACAACCTTCCCATGGTAAAACTCTACCTAGAACCCTAAAACATCTCATCTCCATGCTCTTTTGCTAGGGTTTGCACCTCTAAAGTGGAGAAGGTGATCTTTGCTCAAGAAAGGAGCTTGGATTGGAGCAACCAGACCTTCTAATATTGGGATTCTTACTGTTTGGACCTTCTTACCTTTGTAGAGGCAAGTTTTGTTAACCCCCTTCTCATATATTGCTTACTACATGCTTAAAACTCATGCTTCTATGTTTAAAATCGATGATTTCTATCTCTTTTTACCATGTTCTTCTAGGGTTTTGGGTTCTTGCTATTTTACCTTCTCTAGAAGCTCTAGTTTGGTTACCTATGCAACTACAAACCTGATCTTGGGTTAAATGGTGTTCTCTCTCTCTATCTCTCTCTCCCCACTTATCTCGACCGATTTGACGATATGGCAATTTCCTACTGGTCAGTATTAAAAAATTCATATCTTCTAATCCGCTTATCCAAATTGGACAAATAAATATGTTTTGGAATTGGAAAATTAATACCTATCTAATAAAAATATTTTAAAGGTATTATTTCATGGTTTGACGAAGGGTGATTTTTGTAAAATGAATTTGATGCATAAAATCTATAAAAATTACATCTTAACCATCATAACTCTAAAATTAACATAAAAATATGTTTTCTTGAGTAGGAGAACCTAATAAGTTCATTGGTGATATTTTAAAAATATAAATCATAATTTTGCTAAAAAGTTCTGAAATTCGGGTTTCTATACATTAATATGCACTATGTACTCTAATACAAGTTAATACATTGAAAATAGGCAAAGTGGAACTTGGACTCAATTAAAGTGGTGAAAGTTAGTAGCTGACATCAGTAAGAGAGGTATGTGCATTCCTTACACCCTATGTTGGGATAATTGTATCCAAACCCTAAATTTCCCTAATGAGGCTTAAATGAACCCTAAATCCTCTATTCTTGAATCCTAATGTTGTTCATGCCTCAAATCATATTATAATTTCTTCTTGTTTGGGTCTTATACTCCACTGCCATGCTTATTGAATATTATGACTACTCTTACCATGACTACTTTTCTAGTATGTAGATTTTTGTTCTATTTAATTTAAAGTAGTGGTACTTATGTACAACCACCCATAGAGGGCATGTATTTAATCACCCTGAGGAATGTTTTTATTCTCCCCTATATAATTGTGTAGGTGACTAGAAGTATCTTATTCTCCCCTCACCTATAGGTTCGAGGTCCGGTAGGTGCCTCAAACCTACTTAATTTGGTAGACATAATTATCTTACATGCAAATCCTTTTTAATATGATTATTAAAGGCAAGTTTCTTTTTAATATAGCCTCATACTCTTGTTATCTTCATCTTATGATGAACCCTAGCCTGTTCCTATTTGCTTTACTTATCTTGTTATCCTAGACTAGTTTTATGACACATACCTTGTTTTCTTTCCCCTTTTGCTGGGTGCTTTCCCAACCACCCAGGTGCTGGTGCTAAGCAAGGAGAAGGACAAGTTTGAAGGAAGTCATCTCAGGAGTAGATCTCAAGCTATATGAAAGGATGTCTAGGTTGCTATAGCTAGATCCTTTTCTCTTATCTTTTTCTTATGGGAACAATCATGTAATGAACAATGAAAGCCATGTAATAGGCATAGTAATTTTATTTCCATTGCTATTGACATTTTATAATGTATCTGGTGCATGCTTATTTAATTGGAATATTATACATGCATCCCTCAATATCTTTTGTATTTCTATAAATATGGATGTTTTGCACTTCCTTTAAATTTTAGTAAGGTGGTGATCTCACCTCTTTACAATGAGGAACTGGATCAAAGCAAGTAATGTTTCTCTAGCTGTGATCATTGAAACAAAAATAAAATATGTAATAACGTCTGTGTCAGTTCGATCTTTCCCAACAGTTGGTTTCACACATCCAATCACGATGAAGTTGAGATGGGTAGGATCTTCCTAGGTTGGAATTTGAATGTCTGGGACATCCAAATTCACATCAAATCAGAATAGATGATAAACTCTCTCTGTACTAATAGAGGGGGCCTGAAAGTTTGATTTTATGCTATATACGCATACAACCTTCACCCCCAAGGGAAGGCACTATGGAGTGACTTACTGAACCTCAATAAAGGCATTAATGACCTATGGCTACTCATGGGTGACTTCAACAATGTCAGACTCCAGGAAGAAAAGCATGGAAGGAGACTTGTGCCTGAAGTTGCTATCAAATCCTTTAATCACGCAATCAATATGGCCGATCTATGTGAACTCCCATTGAATGGTACTGAAGTTTTCAGTTGGAACAATGAAGGCATGCCAGACAAATGAATTGCTAACAAGAAGAATAGAGCCCTCATTAATGGTCTTTGGCTCCACACTCTCCCCCAAGCGCGTGTTAGAGTTGGAGGCACAGACATTAGCGACCACACTCCATTGGTCATGCTGGTTCAGGAGACGAAGAAAAAACCCAGACCCTTTCACTTTGTCAATTTCTGGACTGAATGGAATGGTTACATGGAGCTCCTCCAAACCTTCTGGAAGATACCTCTTGAAGGGAATCCCATGTATGTTTTCATGAGAAAGCTTATGAGATTAAAATAGGCTATTAAGATGTGGTCCAAGGAACACGTCAATATACCAAAATTTCAGGTTGAAACAAAAAGTGAGCTTATTATTATAAAAGACATGCTCATACAATACCTCCTTAATTGTGATCTGATTACAAAAGAGGAGGACCTCAAAAGAATGCTTGAAGACCTTAAAGATGCTGAGGAAAGTTTCACATGGAAAAGGAGTCGTCAAAGCTGGATTGCCGACAATGATAGAAATACAAAGCTATACCACAATTCCATACGAAAGAGGGAAGCTCTAAACTCTATTTCTGAACTCATCAATGAAGAAGGAGAAGTAATCAACAACCATGATGCTCTTCCTATCCAAGCCACTAAGTTTTACAAAAATCTCTATAACAAAAAGGAAGCTATTGATCTTGATAACAACGATGAGGAACTATCTTGGAGGTATAAGATCTCATCCACTCACAATAATATCCTTTGTAGAAATGTCACTGAGGATGAAATCAAGGGTGCTCTCTGGATCATTGGAGTTCTTAAATCCCCCAGACTGGATGGATTCAACTCTCACTTCTATAGGGACGCATGGGTTATCATCAAACAAGATTTGTGTGCTAGTGTTCGATGGTTCATGGAAGGTGGTTGCATGCTTAGGCAAGTCAAACACTCCTTCCTTGTCCTTATTTCTAAGAAGAAGATGACTTCCTCTCTCTATGACTTCAGACCTATTGCATGTTGCAACATACAATACAAAATTATCGCCAAAATCCTTGTTGACAGGCTGAAGTTGGTTCTTCCACTTCTCATCTCAAGCAACCAAGGGGCTTTCATTGAAGGTAAGAGCAGCTTAGACTGTGCTTCATTGGTAGGAAAATTCCTTCTCAAGTTTAATGTCAATAGGGGGTAAAAAAATCTCTGCATGAAGCTCGACGTTTCCAAGGAATTTGATAGTGTCTGATGGTGCAAACTCTGGTGGATCATGGACAAGATGGGGTTTTCGTCTAAATGGATCTACCTCATGAAGTAAAGCATCTGCACAAACAGCTTCTCGATCCTTGTTAATGGTGCTCCAGATGGCATATTTCAAGGATCCAAGGGACTCAGGCAAGGGGATCCATTATCCCCTTTTCTTTTCACCATACTCATGGAGTACTTTACTAGACTTATGCTAAGGGATGAAGAGTTGAAACACATCTCCAATTATTCTATCCATGGAACTAAAGTGATGAGCCATCTATATTTGCAGATGATATTCTCATCTTTAATGAGGCAAAGGCGAAATGCATCAAGAACCTGAGACTCTTATTAGAACACTTCAATAATCAAATAGGCCTGCACATCAATGATAAGAAGACATAGCAGTTCATCTCATAAAATTGCACCACTCTGAATCCTATGATAGAAGAACTCTCGAACATAGACATCAACACCCTCCCAACCAAGTACCTTGGTTTCCCTTTAGCAGGGGGAATCTCCAGGTGAATGACTTCATGGAGTGTACTGACAAACTCGAGGAGATGATAGCCAGATGTCCTATCACAAAAACTTCCATGGCCGAGCATGTCACACTCGTCTCTTCTGCTATAGAAGGCCTCCTTCAGTTTTGGGTACAACAAGGAGAAATTCCAAAGTCCGTCTTAGATAGAATTGAAATGACACTTTCCAACTTCGTTTAGGATGGTAAATCCCACCCTATGAAATACTCTCACCTTGCCCTGCCCAATGACGAAGGAGGCTTAGGTCTCAAAACTCTAGGAGTCATTGCTGATTGGGGCACTGTCAGAAGAATTGTGAACTTCCAATGCAGGAGATCAGTCTGGAGAAAATGGATGTGGCAACGATACCCCAAAGGACTTGACTTTGAGCCAAACACACGGGAAGGATATTCCAGGGTTATGAATAGGATGACTACGATTTGTAAGAGCATTAAACACACTTTCTCACCTCATCGTGATGGTTGTTGGCTACTAAATGAATCAGCCAATCCCTGGGATGTGATCCGATCAAGAGCTACTGATGTAAAAGCCACCAAATACCTTTGGACCTGTTACAAGGTTCCAAAGTGGAGTCTATGTCTCTATTGAGCTACTAACAATTCCCTCCCCACTCTCGACAAGGTTCACACCTAGTATGAGGAGTCTTCTACAATCTTGAATGTTTGCGAGGAAGACTAGGACTCAGGCTCATCTCCTTCAAGATTGCAAATTCATGAGTACTATTTGGAAGCTGGTCTACGAGGCCTTACTTTTCAAACCTTGCAGGCTCATTGATGTAAAGGACATGATTCTCAGGCTTGGCAAGAACACGGGCACCCAGAAGAAGAAAATGCTTCTTATTCTATCAGCCTTATATTTCTACATCTGGAATGAGAGAAACAATAAGAAGCACAATGACAAGAAGAGAGATAGCGAAACTATTGTGAAGAAAATTTGTAAAGTTATAATAAGTAGGTTGAATGTATAGATATTTACATAGTCAGTAGTCAGTGCATTTTTTTTAGTGAGGGACTACAATGTACTTTGATTCTCTTTTTTAATTGGGGAAGAGAATGCTTTTGGAATAAAATTTACCACATTCCGATACATATGTACATACATACATACACACATACATACATACATACATACATACATACATACATACATACATACATACATACATACATACATACATACATACATACATACATACATACATACACACATACATACATACATACATACATACATACATACCTATATACATACATACATACATACATACACCGACAAGGAGTGGCTCAAGTGGTCAAGCACGATGTCCCCTAACAAAGGGACTCAGATTCGAATCTCAGTTGCCGCCTTGATTTACCACCCTCCTGGGTGTTTGGCCTCCACCACAGGCACGGGAGAGGGGGGAGAAATCTTTCTCTCTTAATCTCGTACATACATACATACATATGCCGAAAAGGAGTGGTTCAAGTGGTCAAGCACGGTGTCCCCTAACAAAGGGACCCGAGTTCCAATCCTAGTTGCCTCCTTGATTTACCACCCTCCCAGACATTTGGCCTCCACCACGGGCCTGGGAGAGGGGGATAAATCTTTCTCTCTTAGTCCCATACATACATACATACATACATACATACATACATACATACATACATACATACATACATACATACAACTGGCAAGGGAATAGCCCAGTTGGCGAATTCCACTAGTCCTCAATGAAGGGACCCGAGTTCAAAACCACACGAAGATGCATCTCTTGATTTATCACCCTCCCAGGCATCCGTCCTCGCCACGGGTTATGTGAGAGGGGGAGAGAAATCTTTCTCTCTTAATCCCATACATACATACATACATACATACATACATACATACATACATACATACATACATACATACATACATACATACATACATACATACATACATACATACATTCATACATACATACATACATACATACATACATACATACATACATACATACATATACATAGCGCCTAGGGTTTCTCGATAGCGCTATGGCGATCACGACGCGATAAGGAAGACGAAGAAGGAATAACGCGTGGAACAACTGGCCGGGGGGAGGACTTTCCTTTCCCTTGCCATCTACAATGCCTCCGGGCAAAGCGTGGAGCCAAGTGGTGGTAGGCGCTGACACCTACAAAGAACAACCGTTCAAGTCGGCGGAGATCATCGAAGGCAGATGATATGTCACCATTGATGAACCAACTTTTATTAGCATGGAGAAATCCTGGGATCACACTCTGATGCTCTATGTTATGGGGAAAAGACCCTACTATCCACATCTCCTGGCTTGGATCAAGAGGATGTGGAAACCTAAAGGTGGATTCGACCTCCTATCCAAGCCTGATAATTTCTTCCTCGTCAGATTTAATAACTTCGATGATAAGAAGAACGTTATCGGCATGGGTCCACGCTGGTTTGACAATAGACTGGTAATTGTTAAAGAATTCAAGGTTGGTGATGACCTCCATAAGGATCTGTTCAACACGATGCCTGTATGGATAAAGATACCCAGTATGGGCAGGAACTGGTCTCAACGTGCTGTTGGGATCGTTGCGAGCGATGTCGGAAAACTCCTTAGGGTGGACATGCGCTCCATTAGCAATGAATCTTTGGGTGAAGCTAGGGCCTTGGTTGAAATTGAGGCATCTGGAGATCCTCCCAAAGAAATTTGGGTTAACATGCCAGGGCGGGAAGCATCTCCGGTTGATATTCAATACGGGTACCTTCCAAAACGATGCTGCAGCTGTAAGATCTTTGGCCATGACGACTCTGATTGTCTAGAGAAGAAGGATGCTGCTGATGAGGTTCCGAAACCTTGTGAAGATTCTGCTACTACCGGAGTAGATGAGGTGTAATCTATACAAACTTCACCTGAGAAAAGAGCTGATCCTGTAGAGGTTTCAAGTGAAGAACCTGCTACTATTGACACAGATGTGGTGGAAACCAATAAGTCTTCAACTGAAGCTGTTGAAGTCCCCAAACCTTGCGAGGAATTTGTTGCCAATTCTGGCACAGATGAGGTGGGTGCCACGACACAGCCTGGTGAGAAGAACACAGGGAAGACTGCTGCTCCTCCCAATCAAGAAAAGTCTCAGGGAACCAATGGTTCTGAGAAAGGAAAAAAGAACGATGCTGGTACTTTGTCTTCCTCATATGGAGTGTCCGGGACACAAAAAACCCGGTCCTCTGGCTGTGGTAGATGACCATCTTCATGACCAACGTCCGTGGTTCTGGGAAACCACGGAAAAAGAGGGAGGTGAGGGATTCTATTCGCTCTGTTCATGCCTCTATTGCTGTTCTGGTTGAAACTAAAATCAAAACCTACAACGTAAATTCTATGAGTAAGATGTTTCCTCCTGGATGGAAATACCTTACAAATCACGATTACAATCCCAACGGGAGAATCTGTGTTGGGTGGAACCCTAAATCTTGGAACATAGACACCATTAACATGAGTGATCAAATCATCTCATGTACCTGTATAAATAAAGGTGGTCTGCATATCATCCTATCCGCCATCTATGCCCACAACCTTATGCAAGACAGAACGAGTCTGTGGGACAACCTTGAAGATTTAGCTCCAAACATACACAATCCTTGGATCGTAATTGGAGACTTTAACAATATCAGGAAAAGAGAAGAAAAAGTAGGTGGCCGTGAAGTCCCTAATGCTGTTATAAGCTCTTTTAATGCTGCCATTGACAACGCCGGCCTCACAGAATTACCTACAGTGGGTGGCGAAATCTTCACATGGAACAACCAACTTGCCAAATCCAAAAAGATTGCATGTAAGCTGGATCGAGCCTTGGTAAACGATGACTGGTTAGTCAAGTTTCCTGGCACAAAAACAAAGCTCCTGAATTATAACTTCACTGATCACTCTTCGATTAATGTGAATCTTAAAGATATTAGTAGGTCTCCCAGACCCTTCCGCTTTCTTAATTTTTGGCAAGACTGGTACGGGTTCAAGGAACTCCTGGAACATGCATGGTCCATCCCTGTTTATGGAAATCCTCTCTACTGCTTCCATCAGAAACTTGGAAATGTCAAAAAGGAGCTTAAACCTTGGGCTAAGAAAGTCGTTAATATCAAGAATCTTCTTGAGAAAGAATACCTACAGATGAAGGATATCTCTACTGCTCTACGTAGATCCCCTCTTGATGAACAACTCATTGATGCAGAGAGAGAAACCAAAGAAAGACTGAAATATCTTGAACTAGCTGAAGAGAAATACTTCTGGCAGCGTAGCCGTGTTCAATGGATTGAAAACGGTGATAGAAATACGAAGCTGATCATTCCACTGTCAAACGTAGGGATGCAATCAACACAATTACTGAGATATATGATAGTCAAGGTAATTTCATATATGATGAAGACACCATTAAAGCTGATACTATCAATTACTTTGAAGGACTGTATAACCAGGACAATACTGAACTTCAGGATGACACGATCTGGGATAAACTCATCACTGATGAAGATAACGATTACCTCCTCAGTAGTCCGACAGAGAACGAAATCAAAGACGCGGTATGGTCAATTGGCCCTAATAAAAGTCTAGGACCAGATGACTTCAATGGACTCTTTTGCAGAAACAACTAGGATCTTATTAAAACAGATCTCATTCAAGCTATTAAATGGTTTTATGCTGGAGGCAATATGGTTCGCCAGGTAAACCATGTATTTGTGGCTCTTATACCTAAGAAAGATATAGTGTCTTCTCCCTGTGACTTCAGGCCCATCGCCTGCTGCTCCATGCTATATAAAATCATCACCAAGATACGCACTAGACGTCTCTCAACAATTATGCCCAAGATCATATCCAATAATCAAGGCGCTTTTGTACAAGGACGTCACATTGAAGACTGCTCACTCCTCGCTGCTGAATTCACTCTGAACTTCAATGTACAGAGAAGCTCTCCATCTGCCTGCCTTAAGCTAGACATCACTAAAGCCTTCGATTCTATGTGTTGGGACTATCTTTCGAGATGCTTAGATGGTCTTGGCTTTAGCCAACGTTGGATTGATCTGGTGAAACAATGCGTTTCAACCCCTTCCTTTTCGTTGCTGATTAATGGCTCCTCCACAGGTCTGTTTAGAAGCACAAATGGACTAAGGCAGGGTGATCCACTTTCACCCTTGCTCTTCACTATAGCAATGGAAGGTCTCACGAAAAGAATTGAAAACTCCATTGAAGAGAAAAAGCTCAAAACATACACCATCTGAAACTGTAAGGTGCTTTCTCACCTACTATTCGCTGATGATGTTTTGGTCTTTCTGGAAGGAAGAGAAAGAAGCTTCAAAGCTCTTAAAGACATCCTTCATGAGTTTGGGAAGAACTCAGGCATGGTAATTAGTGGAACCAAGACGTTCATCTACTTCTCTAAATCATGCAAAAACAAATCTGTCCTAGATGATATTCTAGGTGTACAAATTGGTGAAATTCCGACGAAGTACCTTGGCTTCCCCATTGCAGGGGAAAACCTTAGGCGTAAGCACTTCCATGAATGCTTGGACCGTCTAAAGGATCTTATCAGCAGATGGCCGGGATCCAAACTGTCAATGGTCGGCAGGTTACCTCTGATCAGGAGTTGCGCACTCAGACTCATCAAATACTGGATGTCCCAAGGTGAAATTCCATCTTCGACACTTAGAAGAATGGAGATCATGTTAAACGATTTCATTTGGAGCTATGCCTCGCATCCAGCTAGCTGGACTAGACTTTCCTTTCCTCTAGATGAAGGTGGTCTAGACCTTCCTTCCTTATATGACCTTGCTGATTACTTCACTATTCAGCGGCTACATAACCTGTGTACTGGTACCTCCATTTGGGCCAGATGGATGTTGCAGAGATATAAGTCTCTTCCTGAATCCATACCTACTCATCGTTGGGGTTACTCTACTACTTGGCGCAGAATGTCTGCTCTTTGGTCAAAGTTTATACCCGAGCAAGACAACTCTCAAATATGGGAAAGCTGTAGACAAAGACTTCCTTCTGATCCAGCGACAAGGAATATACGGGGCTCCCTATTTCATCAGAGATGGAGCATTACCACTTTCAAAGCCTACAAAAATTACCTGCACACATCCGACATTGTCAGTAGCTGGTTCCACAACATCTCTACTACCTGTCTATTGTGTGAATCCCATCCAGAATCTGTGGAGCATATTTTTGATTCTTGCAAATTATGGAAATATCTCTGGGCAAGAACTGCTATCAAATTTGGCATTAATGGCCATAAAAGCCTTACTCAGAGCTTAATCTATATCGATAGCATGTATAAAGGTGAAAAAACCTTACTTCTATGGTGCATTACGGGCATCTCCCATCTGATCTGGAGAGAGCGCAACTCAAGGAAATTTGGAGGCAAACAACAAGACATCCTTGTTCTATTTGCTAAACTTGAACATGAATTGAAAATTTTGTTCAATACTTATTGTAATAGATTAGGTTCTATTTCCCCTACTTGTCTCCGCAATTGGGATCTCTTGTAAACCCTACACCAAGTGAGGTTTTAACTTCTTAGTACCTTACAAGGTTAGGTGATATACCTTATGGTATTTCTTTATTTCCACACGTTAGTGTGTGCATTATAACTTTGTGCCTTTGGGGCTCGGAAATATATTTACCATAGTTCCGATACATACATACATACATACATACATACATACACCGACAAGGAGTGGCTAAAGTGGTCCAACACAATGTCTCCTCATGAAGGGACCTGAGCTTTGAATCCCAGTTTCCACCTTGATTTACCACTGTAATGACCCCGCATCCCAGTAACCCCCAATTAAGGGAGACCCAGAGGTCAGAGTCATTATCCGAATTTCCAAACCAAAGGTTTGACAAATAATCAATAATAATTATCAAATTCTGCCAAACTATACTGAAAGGCTGTAATAAAATAAAACTTTTGCATACCTCTTTGAAAACTCATATATCTACATCTATCCACATCTGGAGTCTATTTTAACGAATCCTCCTTTGTACTTTAATTCTTAATTAAGTCCACATATGCCACTTTACTGTTTGTCCTTTTCAAGCTTGTATCTAAAATGCCGACAAACAAAATGTCAGTCAGCATATCAGAATATGCCGGTATGTGGGGACACCCAATATTTCGCAAATATGGCTAACAATCTAAATATCACAATCAAGTTCATTAACAAGCCAATTTACACTTTCAATGTGACATTCTCCACTGCTTTTGCCCTAACCCTGACATACCCCCTTTTGGGTTTCTCTTTTGCCATTGACTTAAGGCCACCTTCTCAATCCCGAGCTTGGTGCCTGGGGTCACCCTTCATGGTGCCCTCTAGTTATGCAATATCATTGGCCACCTTCTCAATCCCGAGCTTGGTGCCTGGGGTCACCACTCATGGTGCCCCTGGGTCTTCCCTCCCGGGCTTGACCTTCTTGCATCATCCATCAGGGTGGAATGTAGGTGCGAGAATACACACTTCTATTATAATTTTGATATTCATAGTGACTTTATAATTTGTAAGTATGAACATCCAAACTGATAGGTTGCATTCAATGTGATTAATCATCCGGAAAACCTTTGGGAAAACTAATGCGATTAATCATAATTAACCACATACCCATCAGGATGATTTGAGATAGAATCGATCCAATCAATGCAAGAAATCCAATAAGCAAGCACACAAAGAGATCCAGAAATATGCATCCAATTTCCTATTATTGATCACTCCATCAAGATCTATTAAACCTAGCTCGCTTCCTAGGGTTTCTAGTTCACTTTTAAGGTTTCCATTGCAATTAGGGTTTCACTTCATTTTTACTCTTTTAAACCCTAATTTTATGCAATTACTCACAAACCCTAATTATCTCATCTATTCTTCACAAAATATATTAAGGTTGTCTTTTAACAGCATTTAACCTTAATTTCATATTAAAGGCATAATTAGCCATCAATTAAGTCCATTATGCTCTTTATACTAAAACTACCAAATTTATCCTTTTGATTCGTGACAGGATCATTGGGCCTAATTATCATCTTTGGTTCCTTCCAGATTAACAATTTATAGTTCATCTAAATCACATGTGAACTCTATTTATCATTAATTCCATCTTTATTCATTAGAAAACCCTAATTACCATATTAAGGGTATTTAGCCACAATTAGGAACTTTTACACTTGAAATAGATTAAAACCATCATATCTCAACTTTTATCATGAATTTGAATAATTAAAGCCATTAAGAGTCACAATTACCATCATTAGGGTTTCAAGGCCCATTAAAGCATACTTATGCACATGAACTTCTAAATTAAACTAATTACATGCAAAGTTCATCCTTTTTTTTATCTTAATGTATCTTTTTATGATTAACAGAGTAATACCAACTTTAATCATCCATTAAACCCTACTAATTCATTAATCATCTCAAAATAGGGTTTCTTAATCATTAAAGCACTAAAGTTGATGAATTCCATGACTTTTCGAATTTCAATCGGAAAAAGTCTTCAACTATATTTTTATTGCATTCCTCATGTTCTTCTGAGCAAAATTCATATATTATGCACATCTATCCGAGCTACCGTTAATTAGATATGAATTTTGCAAGGATTTACTTACCCAAGCCAATGGGAGGCTGCCACGTCATCTAAGTCATGCAACGTAGCTTGGCCGAGATTATAACTAAATGACTCTTTTTCCCTTGGTTAAGTGGTCAGCATTTCAGCCCGCAGAGGGGCAACTTAATCCAATGGCCCATCACCTTCTTCTACCTCGCGCCATCTTCTTGCTGCCGCCCTAGTGGCCAAGGTCACAACTCCTCCTTCCCTCTCTTAACCTCGACGACCACCAGGGAGGGTGCCGTTGCCTCCACCGTACCCTAGAGCACGCAAAGCATCTCCAAGTCATGGCCAATATGACCATTCTTGAGCGAGATCCGTCCGCGGTTGCTGCCACGGTGGCTGCAGTCTTGCAGTCCTACGATAAGAGCTGCTCGAAGACAAGGGCACGGGTGTGATATATGATCCATCTTAGGTTGTCGTCGAAGCTCCCTGCCTCCATCAAGACTACAAAACCAACCTTCGTTGCTCCACGGATAGATTCCTATTCTCGACTAGGGTTTTCATGAAAAGAACAAGGAGGAGAGCGTGGGATCTCTCTCTAGATCCCTATTCTCGACTAGCGTTTTCATGAAAAGAATAAGGAGGAGAGCGTGGGATCTCTCTCTCTCTCTCTCAGACTCGAACCAGGGCTCTACCCTTTATATAGGGGTGGGTATCCACACCCTAAGATGATCATCTATGTGTCAATTAGTTCTATTCCCAATAGGAACCCTATTCCTTCAAGGAGAAGTAATCTTCTCTCTCATGTTTATCTCTTTGATATTCTTTATTTCATGGATAATTAGGAATACGAAAATTATCTCTTTCATTATCTCTAGCCTTGCTTTTTAATCTATTGGCCACGAAAATCTATTTTCTTAAAGCAAATAACATCTCTTTTTGATATTATCAAAAGTTCAGTAATGATGTATCACATTATCTTCTTATTTTGTTATTATTTGCCTTTTCTCTTTCTTTTTCTCCATTGGGGTTCCTTGGAACCTTAGAAACTCTAATATTTCAAATCCTTTTTAATAGATACTCATTATCCTTCTAGATGCGTCTATGTCCATTATTTCTCATTATCTTGTTTATTTCTTTATTAAAATATCTCTTTTCAAGGATTTCTCTTTATCTTTATTTTTATTTTCCTTATCGGCATTCCTTTTAACATTAGGAATCCTTTGGATACGAAAATCCCCCAAGGATAACTCAATTATACCTCTTTCCACTTATTTTCCACATTTTACCATTGTTTTCAATTTCTTTCTTAATAAAGAAATACTTAATTGATCTTTTCTTTTCTTGTTGCATTATCTTTGCAACTTTGGACTCCTTGGGACCAAAGGAACCCAAGAGGCACGAAATCCAACTTTGTATAACATTCCTTTGCCTTCTAGAGGTTTCTACATCTTTCCTTTCTCCATTTTCTTATTTACTCATTTAATAATGGAGTTTCTTTTTTCTTTTCCTTGTTATTGGGCCCAATAGCCAATAAAGCCCACAAAACAACCATCAACGCTATTGTAAACAAAATCCATTTATTCAAAACAAATTATATCATTATTTGTTCAAATATCTTTAATATGAGAAATTACATTTCTCACCAAATGAACCCAAAAATTAGGGTAGTAATATCCTTCTCCTCTTATAAGAATTTTGTCCTCAAAATTCCATCAAGCAAACAAACAATTTAGGATAAGACTTTTCCATGTCCATCATTGACCCCTATGTGGCTTTGCCCTATCCATGGTGCTTCCAAAGAACCTTCACCATCTCATATTCTTTCATCTGAGTTCTTACTTACCTTGGTATATCATACCCTCATAGGTGACTCAGGACTTTTCAGCCTCTTAAAAAGATGAATAGGTTCAGGGCTCAGTACATGGCTTGGGTACCTCACATAGTTCTCTAGATCGAACTCACAGAAAACATTATAAATCATGTTATCCTGAGGGGTAAGGCTAAACACAACCATCTCCACCAATCCATCTCAATGGACCCATATATCAGGGACTCTGCTTTCTCAACTGTAGCTTACAAGGGTCAAATTTCACATCACATATTCTCCCACAGTGAACTGCATGTCAGTCTACTTTGCATCAGCTCATGGCTCATGTCGCCCTTGGGCTTCCTCAGCCATCACATGATCAAAGAGACTTCATCTACACCCATTGTGGTCTCACTGACCTTCACAAGGTCTCTTCACCAACATCATCTTGGTGACCGACACAACCTCCCTTACATAGCTTCTTTACATCCCGACACTGGCTATGGTGGTTATCATCACATCTTACAGAGAACAAAAATTGTCTCTATGTATCACCCTAAACAAGCACACATGCTCTCCTCAGACCCTCTAGTCTGAATCATACTAACCATTAGTTAGGGGTGATAAACAATACTAACATCGAGTTCGTCTACTTCCACCTCATGGAAGTGAATATTTAGGTTATACTCAAGAACTTGTAAACTCGCATCATGGTGTAGTTGAACCATCTTTATCATATGTAGTTCAACTGAATCCATCCCTTGATATTATTCTTTCTTTCTCATGTCATCTAGGTAAGATGATCTACCATAACCCATATTGCATCTTGACCTTCCTTGGTCTAGGGGAGACTTACCACAACATCCATAGTGATGAACTCCCATTCCCTCTCGGGGACTCTTTATCTTCAATAACAATACACTGGGTTACTGGTGTTCATCCTTCACCTTCTGGCTTGCATGGCGACAAGCCATGTGCAACTTCATCTTAGGCATCCAAAGTACTACTGTCACTTACTGTCTTAGTAGTACCACGATATATGGTGATCTGAAATCATGATCTCCTGTATGTCATGATTCCTCAAGATCGATTCTTCGAAAACCCTAAACCACTCTCATCAGGGTTTTATCACCTTCCTATCCAAAGAAGTGTATAGGAGGTTCTACAACTATCCTCTTATTGCATCAAGGCCTAGGCTGGCTAACCAACAACTACTAACTTGTTCAACAGATCTCGTTACATTCGAGTGTTAGCCCAAACATATCTCCTTTTTCAAACTTAGGGTTAGCCCAACAACTTCTTTTAGCCTCTAGATAAACTAGGCAGCTGCATCTCAACCACTTCACATCCTTAGGTGTTAGGTAATGTTGAAGACATACACCTCCATGTATTCCACTTATCATCTCATCTCAAACTCTAACTCTATCTTCATCAAGAACACTCTGAACTCATCCTCATGGTGATCAAACTTAACCTTGTATAACTTGCAAACTCCACATGGCTCACGATAAAACATCCTCACAAGATGATTACCTTAATACTCTTAGTGTTTGCAAACCATCCACATACCATTTACTCTACAAGGGTATGTTATCATCTCTATCCTCATACCTCATAGCAACGTTCCAACTCACATCATCCTTATCCTTGGTGTATGGCACACATATTGTCCTATCTCTTACTCACATAATAAGAGGAAATAAGCATTTGGCTACAGTCCAAATACATAGTTCTTCCCATTCTAAGAGTAGAGACGACACATCCCACCTTTCCAGTACACCTTCAAATCCAAGTTGAAATGTGCATCATATGTCTCTACATCACGATCATCACGATACCAAGGTTACTTCCATGAAAAACTAATCTCGAACCTACTTGAGTCACCACACAATCCTTGGTTATCTCCTCTAGGTCTATAGGGTGCCGACACTTTTGGGGTCATCCCTCTTCCCTTATGCATCCAGAGAGTGCCCTCCTCATCTGCCCTTTGGGTCCCATGAGTTCATGAAGGTGATCAATCTCCTAACCCATGGCCCTCGGACAATGATAGTTGTTACCTCCCGACCCTATGGTCATGTGCAACTAGGGAATTAGGCAACTCCTACTTCCATCAGTCTGATCCCTACCTGACCCTAGGATAGACTTATGATTCTAACATAGTACATGTCCAACTCAGAACTCTACCCAAGTCTCCATCATCTCTTTCTGCATTCTTGGGGCTGACTTTCATCCTTTCACAGGGGTCATGGCGACCTGCCTACCTTGGTCAGGCCCCACACCGGTTACCTGCATAGTAACACATCCACATGCACTTAGAGATGGTTAACTATGGGTCTACATGTTCATTCTCATACCATGTACTTTTTCACTTAGCTTCTCAAGATCCTATGAGACCTTTTTAGGTTTCCTCAAAACCCACAAAACTGGTATACACCCTACAAAAGGGTCCTTTCCCAGGATGGGAGGAAACTACACCTTGATAACAAAGGTCACAAACGCCCTTATGTCTATGGTTTACATCCACATGAGCATGCTTAACCCTACCAAGCTACTAAGGCACAAGAAGACCACCTACTAAACCATGCTAGGTCATACTTGTTCTAATTCCTCAACATTGGGCCAAGAACAAACCTTCTCACATCACCACCTTGGCTGTGAGGGATTCATCAACCATACCTTAAACTTAAGGGGTTTCCCTTTCTTCTAAACATGAGGAGTGCCATGCTCAAGACTATAGAAACTCAAATCTCATCAGGAGCATCAGGTACACCACTTCCCCTCTTAGGCCTAGGAACCCTAGGTTCACTTTTTGGGTGTCCAACTGCATGCTCAACCTCTTAACCACAAATCAAACATGTACAAGATATGTTATGTCTTCTCATGATCCTTCTACTTGAACAACACCTCAGAGTTGAGTCCTCCTCAAGGGAAACCAACTAGGTATAAAGCCTCACAACTGGTTACTTAAACCTCCTCAGTGTCTAAGGCACTCTTTGTCTCAACTCAGCAGGTAAACACCAATACAATAGGAACATAGGTACCAGAAGCATCATCCTCTCTCTAGGGTTTGGTTCCTCTAATGGAAACCAAGATATCATTAGCCTATAGGGATCAAGCATGAGGCAACCACTATCATCTACTTAGGTCGCATCATCCTCAACTACCCACTATTCCTTAAATCTCAGAGTCTAAGCTCCCAACCCTCTTTGTTGGTACTACTTTCTCTCTCTAGAGCTAACTCCACATCCAGCCTTACTACTAGAGGTCCTTTCTCCATGAAGAAATAAGCTCACAAGCATACCTCTACGTGGTTGAAGCCTATTCTCAAACTTATGTTTGCTCAAGATTACCCATAGCCCTTTATGCTTATCTCGTAAGCTATCCCTCATACTCTCCTAGTCAGGGTTTTAGCCTATTGTCAGCACTACCGATGTACTCTAGGTGTATGTTATGCCCTACTGGAATAAGCCCATAGGGTTTCTATAGGTTCTTCACTAACCTCATCAATGAAGGAGCTCTCCTTCACTCAAACATGTATGACCCTTCCTAGGGTTGGGTCGATAAAGGTACTAGGTCATCCAACCTCTCATGGCTCATATGGGCATCCAAAGCATGTCCACACCCACCTGGTCTACCAAGACATCTAACTCATCATGTCATCTCTCTCTCTAACCACCACTTAGGGTTAGGGTTAGCATCATCCTCAAAGGATATGCCGGGTCTCTACTTACAATGGAGGTCTCTACCTCTAAGACTAGCTTTCTCCACTCATCCTCCTGACAAGGAGGTCTAGCCTCAGGTCTCTCCTGAGGGCATGGCAACTTATGTCATATGACCTAAGCATGTATCTATTCTTTAGTTTACACTTAATCTATTAAGCTTATGTCCTTGACATCTTATTTACATGCTTTTCATTAATTTGGTGGAGGATTCCTTAAACCTTATCAACCTTACCCATACCTCAAGAGGGTGAGGAAAAGAGAGAAAACCCTAATCCTTAAGGTCCTTAACAACATTTGAGTTGAGAAGGGATGAACAAGATGAGAGAATCCTAAAGGTATCTTATTTCGAGTCAAATCCTGAGACATTGGCCAGACAGTCACACTAATCTGGGAGTCCTCATATTCCGACTAGGTGTGTGGAGGAAAATCTTGCTAGCCCCCAAACATGATCCTTTTCTATACACCTCTGCCTTTCGGAAAATTGTCTAATAACTCCCTTAGGTTCTACAGAGTTTGTAAAAATTAATAATTATTAAAGATTAAATGAGGAACCTATGCTCTGATACCAAATGTAACAACCCTGCCTCCTAGTAACCCCCAATTAAGGGAGACCAAGTGGTCAGAGTCGTTATCCCAATTTCCAGATCAAAGGTTCGACAAATAATCAATAATAATTATCAAATTCTACCAAACTATACTGAAAAGCTGTAATAAAATAAAACTTTTGCATACCTTTTTGAAAACTCAGATATCTACATCTATCCACATATGGACTCTATTTTAACTAATCCTCCTTTGTACTTTAATTCTTAATTAAGTCCACATATGCCACTTTACTATTTGTCCTTTTCAAGCTTGTATCTAAAACGCCGACAAACAAAACGTCAATCAGCATATCAGAATATGCCGGTATGTGGGGACACCCAATATTTCACAAATATGACTAACAATCTAAATATCACAATCAAGTCAATTAACAAGCAAATTTTCGCTTTCAATATGACATTCTCCACTGCTTTTTACCTAACCCTGGCATACCCCCTTTTAGGTTTCTCTTTTGCCATTGACTTAAGGCCACCTTCTCAATCCCAATCTTGGTGCCTGGGGTCACCCTCCATGGTGCCCTCTAGTCATGCAATATCATAGGCCACCTTCTCAATCCCGAGCTTGGTGCCTGGGGTCACCACTCATGGTGCCCCTGGGTCTTCCCTCCTGGGCTTGACCTTTTTGCATCATCCATCAGGGTGGCATGTAGGTGCAAGAATACACACTTCTATTATAATTGTTATATTCATAGTGACTTTATAATTTGCAAGTATGAACATCCAAACTGATAGGTTGCATTCAATATGATTAATCATCTGGAAAACCTTCGGGAAAACTAATGCGATTAATCATAATTAACCACATACCTGTCAGGCTGATTTGAGATAGAATCGATCCAATCAATGCAAGAAATCCAATAAGCAAGCACACAAAGAGATCCTGAAATATGCATTCAATTTCCTATTATTGATCACACCATCAAGATCTATTAAACCTAGCTTGCTTCCTAGGGTTTCTAGTTCACTTTTAGGGTTTCCATTGCAATTAGGGTTTCATTTCATTTTTACTCTTTTAAACCCTAATTTTATGCAATTACTCACAAACCCTAATTATATCATCTATTCTTCACAAAATATATTAATGTTGTCTTATAACAACATTTAACCTTAATTTCATATTAAAGGCACAATTAGCCATCAATTAAGTCCATTATGCTCTTTATACTAAAACTACCAAATTTATCCTTTTAATTTGTGACAGGATCATTGGGCCTAATTATCATCTTTGGTTCCTTCCGGATTAACAATTTATAGTTAATCTAAATCACATGTGAACTCTATTTATCATTAATTCCATCTTTATCCATTAGATAACCCTAATTACCATATTAAGGGTATTTATCCACAATTAGGAACTTTTACACTTGAAATAATTAGAACCATCATATCTCAACTTTAATCTTGAATTCAAACAATTAAAGCCATTAAGAGTCACAATTACCATCATTAGGGTTTCAAGGCCCATTAAAGCATATTTATGCACATGAACTTCTAAATTAAACTAATTACGTGCAAAGTTCATCCTTTTTTTATTTTAACATATCTTTTTATGATTAATAGAGTAATACCAACTTTAATCTTCCATTAAACCCTACTAATTCATTAATCATCTCAAAATAGGGTTTCTTAATCATTAAATCACTAAAGTTGATAAATTCCATTACTTTTTTAATTACAATCAGAAAAAGTCTTCAATTATATTTTTATTGCATTCCTCGTGTTCTTCTGAGCAAAATTCATATATTATTCACATCTATCTGAGCTAACGTTAATTATATATGAATTTTGCAAGGTTTTACTTACCTGAGCCAATGGGAGGTTGCTACATCATCTAAGTCAAGCAACGTAGCTCGGCTAAGATTATAACTAAATGACTCTTTTGCCCTTGGTTAAGTGGTCAGTGTTTCAGCCCGCGGAGGGGGAACTTCATCCAATGGCCCATTGCCTTCTTCTACCTCACGCAATATGCTTGCTGCCGCCCTAGCGGCCAAGGGAACAACTCCTCGTTCCCTCTCTTGACCTCGACGACCACCAGGGAGGCTGTCGTGCCTCCGCCGTACCCTGGAGCACGCAAAGCATCTCCAAGTCATAGCCAATATGGCCGTTCTTGAGCGAGATCCATCCGCGGTTGCTGCCGCAGTTGCTTCAGTCTTGCTGTCCTACGACAAGAGCTGCTCGAAGACAAGGGCACGGATGTGATATCCGATCCATCTTAGGTTGTCATGGAAGCTCCCTGCCTCCATCAAGACTTCAAAACCAACCTTCGTTGCTCCAGGGATAGATCCCTATTCTCGACTAGGGTTTTCATGAAAAGAACAAGAAGGAGAGCGTGGGATCTCTCTCTCTCTCTCTCTCTCTCTCTTGGACTCGAACCAGGGCTCTACCCTTTATATAGGGGTGGGTATCCACGCCTTAAGATGACCATCTATGTGTCAATTAGTTTTATTCCCAATAGGAACCCTATTCCTTCAAGGAGAAGTAATCTTCTCTCTCATGTTTATCTCTTTGATATTCTTTATTTCATGGATAATTAGGAATATGAAAATTTTCTCTTTCATTATCTCTAGCCTTGCCTTTTAATCTATTGGCCATGAAAATCTATTTTCTTAAAACAAATAAAATCTCTTTTTGATATTATCAAAAAGTCATTAATGATGTATCACATTATCTTCTTATTTTGTTATTGTTTGCCTTTTCTATTTCTTTTTCTCCATTGGGGTTCCTTGGACCCCAAGAAACTCTAATATTTTGAAATCTTTTTTAATGGATACTCATTATCCTTCTAGATGCGTTTATGTCCATTATTTCTCATTATCTTGTTTAATTCTTTATTAAAATATCTCTTTTCAAGGATTTCTCTTTGTCTTTCTTTTTATTTTCCTTATCAGCATTCCTTTTAACATTAGGAATCCTTTGGATATGAAAATCCACCAAGGATAACTCAATTATACCTCTTTCCACCCATTTTGCACATTTTACCATTGTTTTCAATTTCTTTCTTAATAAAGAAATACTTAATTAATCTTTTCTTTTCTTGTTGCATTATCATTGCAACTTTGGACTCCTTGGGACCCAAGGAACCCAAGAGGCATGAAATCCAACTTTGGATAACATTCCTTTGCGTTCTAGAGGTTTCTACGTCTTTCCTTTCTCCATTTTCTTATTTACTCATTTAATAATGGAGTTTCTTTTGTCTTTTCCTTATTATTGGGCTCAATAGCCAATAAAGCCCACAAAACAACCATCAAGGCTATTGTAAAAAAAAATCCATTTATTCAAAACAAATTATATCATTATTCGTTCAAATATCTTTAATATGAGAAATTACATTTCTCACCAAATGAACCCAAAAATTGGGGTTGTAACAACCACCCTCCCGGGTGTTCGGCCTCCACCACGGGAATGGGAGAGGGGGGAGCAATCTTTCTCTCTTAACCCCATACATACATACATACATACATACATACATACATACATACATACATATGAAAACAAACCCTACCCATCTACTTGTGGGCATGCTTTGACGATCGGCTAGGTGACAACCTAGGCGACGATGGTAATGGTGGGGATCCATGACCCCATCATCAACCTTGCCTCTACCACCACCATCCCATAGACCTCTACCCCTACCCCTAACCCACCCACATAGCAACCAGTCGGAGTCACGACTGAAGCGACAACTAGCCCAAGAAGCAAATACTACTGATGAGAGTGATTTTGGAGGAGATAAGGAACCCATGGTGACTAGACAATGGAATCAATTTCTAAAACGGTGCCATGAGGAGATAAGGAGGATCACTTCTCAGAGCTGAGACGTGCTGATGGCCAGATCCACGTTGAGTTAGACGAAGCTGAATTTGAGAGGATGCAAAATATATAGGAATCTGCAGTGATGATCTACATTCTAGGGAAAAGTCCCTTTTAACCACATCTTCAAGCTTGGATCCATCATATGTGGAGACCAAAAGGGGCATATGAACTGTTGAGGAGGGACAACATGATATTCCTAGTCTGGCTATCCAATACTAAAGACAAGAAGATGATCCTAGACTCTGGACCATAGTGGTTTGATGGGCAGTTGGTGGTCTCCAAGGACTATTTCCATAGCGATGATCTTAAGTGAGATATCTTCTCAACCATCCCAACAAGGATCACGCTGAAATTCTTTGTCCATTCATGGACAAGGTGTGCAATCAACACCATTTTTGTAGGAGTAGGCAAGGTGCTCCATGACGACAATCGATCACTAGAGAAGGAAGATGCTAGTCCTTGGGGAGTTGAAGGTCGATGATGACATGCCAGAGACTGTCTAGCTCAACATTTGAGGACAAGAGCATGTACCAATGGAAGTCAACTATGACTATCGACCACCAAAGTGCAGCCGATTCCATGCCTTTGGCCATAAGGACGGGGACTCTGACAAGCAAGAAATAAGAAAAACCTTCGAGCCAGAGGATACTAATGGGTGTGGGAGGAAAGTATGGAGCGAGAAGGTTAAACCTATAGAGGAAGTAGCCATAGTTATTGTAATGACCTCTATCAAACCGATAGTGACATCACACAAAACTATATGGAAATAACCATTAGTAGTGGATTATCGAAAATCACTAAAAATTAAAACCTTTTTACCAAGAGATCCACTACCAGGAAACTCTTTAGAGAAAGAACCAAAGCTATATATACATCATGGTTCACTTCATTCATACATTGTTCCATCACATTGCAAGGATATAACATATCAATAGCTTTACCAAAACATATACAAAAGAAACATTAAACATTGAGGTGTTCTAGCCAAAATCTCAGATCAATTATATAACTATTTATGCACTATCTCCCAAGGACCTGAGAGTATAGGGACAACACGTAGGACTCTATTTCTACAAGAAACATAACATCATACTCAATATGAGCTGTTACTACTGTCCTTGTTGGTATGTATGCCCTGAGAGCCAATCATGGGATGATTGGTGGGATACATTAAGATTGATTTGATAAACATCAAAGGCAAGCTTCCAATTCATTCTGGTTCAGTCATATGAGATAGTGATAGAACAGATTGAATGTCTAGAGAATGACAGTACTCAATGACGTATGCCTTCAGGTTGAGGACCTGAACGATGAGATCATACGGATGCTAAGAGTTTGTACATTCTTGTTATGTCCCTAGTCGGATGTCATTGTGGAAGGTAGATAGATAGCAATGACACACAAGACTAGATTGTGGTGTTGGTTGATGACAGAATCTCATTAGTCATGATATAGAGATATCAAACCAAACACATAGGTACTTGTTAGAGAACAAGTGTACCGGACAGACCCACCGTGAGTTTGACACATGGAACCATAAGATGGTAGTCACAGTCAGTACTCACAGTGATGGTGGTGAGTGTGATTCTTAGACCTGAAATCATTGCACTCAACACATGTCGTTGGGCACACTTTGACATCATCAAACGCAGTCTTGAAACATGGGTTGTTATAAAGGTGATGATTGGGTGGCTTTGACACATGGGGCTTTTGAGGGGTGAGTGATAGATATGGGATTTGTCCCTCCTGAGGGAGTTTGATATCCAAGGCCACTTGATGAGTAGGATTGAGATAGGCGTGCGCACGCATGTGTGAATCAGTATGTGATATTGATGTCATACATATCTCCTTCAATCTACTCTGAGATCAAGAAAGTGAATGAACGTTGACAGGATGACTGTTCCATGCCTTGAGTTCAATCGGGATATCAGTGACAAAGGAATTATACATTCACTGTAACACCATTCACGGATTGTAGGATGAAAGTTGTTCTCCAACTTTCTACTTTCACTTGGGTAGCACTGATATGTGACTAGGCACCGCTCTTTGCTTGTGAAGTCATAAGTGTTATGTACTTTCACTGCCAACGTGAAATGGACCTGCAGGGTCACACACATAGGATTTAACCTGGAAGAGGAGTTTTGTCCACAAAGCAATGTTTAGATTGATTACTAAAGGAGTTTAGTAGTTAAATTAAACACTCAATCAGTCGATGGCTCAATATCGTATGGTTCAAGGTGTTGGACGCATTGATTGGAGTATCAGATTGATTGAAATCGCAATTGATTGATTTTGCCCAACCTGTGCTCCCAACCGATCGGTTCATGTGATGAACCGGTCGGCTGAGGTGCTGAACCGGTCGGCTGGAGTGTCCAGGCCGATCGGCTCATGCCCAGGTTGAAATGACCGGTTCAAGAGTTGAACCGATCGGCTCAACTGGTGCAACTGACCAGTTGGGAAAGTCATGTCGGCAAGAATTTTCCTTTGGTTTCAAATTGCCCAATTCGATTGGGAATAACATTGGTATACGATACCAATTGGGAACGAAACAAGGAAAGTCTTTTTGAGCCGGATTAGGACTATGAACCGATCGGTTTAGGGCACCAACCGATCGGTTGGAGTGCCCCAAACGATCGGCTCAGGTCCAACCGATCGGCTCAATGGCCGAACCGATCGGTTCAGTTGTGAAACGATCATTTGAAGTTGCGAACCGGTTGCTTTTTGTGGAAAATTCTCGAACCCTTCTACTCCTGCTTTAGTCCCGTATTGCCGGGCACAGAGAACCCTGTCCCATGACCCGCCTATATATATAGGGGTATTGGGGGCTTCTCAAAGCGCAACTCAATGCAAGCCGGTTTCTTTGCGAAGTTGTCGTTCTCTCTGGTTTTGGTAACCGTGAGAGATACTGAGCAAGTGCTTCCCGCAAAAAGGGAGGTGCAGCAAGGGAAGGACAACTGCAGTTGCAACTGGTAGAAGGAGAGTGTGTTGGCGACTAGTACGTCAACATGAGGGTGCGACTCCTTCCACTTCCTTGTGGGACAAGGAGAGTGGAAGTCCAGGTGGTCCGTGTGGACTACTACAGAGGCGGGAGGACACTGCCGCTCAGGAGGAAAACTGTCATCCGAGAGTCCGGTAGGAGGAGGAGTCGTCAGTCCCAGTGCGACCAGGAGCTGCACAGACACCGTCCAAGACCGGAGTTGAAGACTGCGCATTGCACGAGGTATTGTCTCCGAGCAAGCCTCGGGACAAGGTATGATTCCACAAACCATCCTTTCCTATTATATAGATGTTGACGCGTTTCCTCGGTATGGGTTGGGGGAGAAATGTTTTTGTTTCCGCTGCCTTCTCTGTCTCCCCAAAAACCCAACAGTCCTTCCTACTGTGCCATCTCTCTGCTACACGATCTCTACCTCCTCATACATGTCCACCTAAAAAGTTGTGGAACCCATCGGGCGAGACAAAAGTCCCAGCGGGAGATATAACTCTCTGCCAATAATATTATTATCACAGATAAATCTTAATGAAAGAGAGCATAAGAAACTTTTATTGAATTAAAAAGGTATAACTACTTATTACATGTAGAGTAGAGAAATGTCATCATTTAAGTAGTTCTGATATCTATGACTAAGCAATAGATCATCTAATCACTTTTAAAAGAAATATGAAGAACATGTATAACATTTATCAACTATGACATACAAAAGTAATTGCAGACTCATTCAATGTTTCTGTATTCGACCCTTAAGAAAATATGCTACACGTCTGATTACATCTTTTGACAATCAATCTTATGCCCTGAGGAGATGAGATATACTGCTCATGCTCCAACCAACCTAAATTAGGTAGCATAAGTGCAATACAAGGTGCATGGAAGAACCAAACTCCACAACCAATCATTTCTCAATTAGTACGAGACTATTGGCAGTGACATTATGAGTCAAACTGCAATTAGCTATCCTGGGTATATAGGCTCATTGCTAGAGAGATACAACCCGTAGCTATTCCCTCATCAGGGTATGACCTGTAGAAAATCCTGATTGTATCATGGTATGGTCCGTAACCAATCCTGATTGTATACTGAGTCATGGCCTACAACCACACTCTTGTTAGGGTATGGCCCGAAGCCAATCCTAGTGTTTAGGGTATGACCCACAACCAATCCTGAGATTTGAAGGAAGTAAGGAAATACCCATCTTGCACCTTACATATTCAAAAATATGTGCTCCAAGTAAATCTCATTTCACCATCCAACAAGTTCTAACACTGAATGAATCTATGTCTAGGGCAAACTACATTTTTAGTTTCACTTGGTAAGTGAAGTGCATTACAACATCTTTTAGCATCAATCAAGTTACAAGCATGAATTATAGATAAATGCTACATAGAAAGGTGTAGTACATTTTTTAAGGAATCTTGTATCAATTGGAGCACATCTTGTTACACCCATCCCAGGATCTCAATCTCTTTGAACACATTACTGGGAATATCATCCCTTCAACATTTTCATTTTTATGATCACATTTTTAGGTATCAAACCCTCAGTTCATCATTGAATAGTGTCACCTCTTCCTAGGCAACAATCATCTCTAGGTCATAAGACCCATATATATATCATACTTGTAGTACAAGTATTTCTCATGGCTCACAAGGCCTATTTAATTTGTATCGTGCTAAATCATCATAGCTCATACCTAGCTATGCTCATCATCTCATTGTCACATCCCTGACCTGGGTTATGCCATAACCCTAGAAGTATTTCTTAAGTAAGTTATTTAGAAACTTTTTTTAATCTTTTGAAAAGTAATTAAGACTCAAGGAGAGTTTAATTTTCAAGTTTGAGTTTATTTGCAAACTGTTTGTGCATTATATGATAGTTTGGGAGTAAACTGTAATTTACCCAAGATGAGGTGTTATATTGCAATATGTCACATGTTGAACGTGCCTGAAGTGCTTTAGCATCATAAGAGAGGGAAATGCTAAGGTATGGCTTGTGGAAAGCCTAAGTTCCAAGTTGGAGCTTTTTTGAATAATGCTTGTGCCTTGTGTACCAATTTTGGTGCAAATTGCAATTTACCCAAAATGTAGGGTTGATATGCAAATTACCACATCTAGAGTGTCCCTACTCTCTCTTATCATCATCTAGAGGAGAGATAAAGAAAGAGGCACTGTGATGACCCTGGTTTCAGGAGTTTCATACCCAATATCGAACATGGAACCAATGGTCCATTTATGTATCATGATGTGTATAATGTTAAATTAAGCTATTTGAGCTTGTGTTGATGATCTTAGAGATCGATTTTTGTATATGTAAGTTAAATATCCTTAGATATGTACCCCTATGGGGTAACTGATTCGAAGGGTTGAACAATGGAGTTTGAGTGAACTTCTCTATGGGGAATCGTTGTTCAAAGTTATAAGGTTCAAAGCAAAATTAGAAAATTCATCAAATGTTTGAGCATGGGATCGATTGTTAAATATAATTATAATAAGTTTTGGTTTTTGTATGTTCATGTGGCCTTTGAATGTGAATTGGCTACGATGTGGTCAAAACTTTTTCTCATCTATCAAGCTACAAGACTTATGGAGCTAATGGAAACAAACCTAGCCAATAGTGTCCACGTTGCTTGCGTTTGTTACACTAGATCCGGAGTGATTGGTTTGATCTACCGACTTTAGAGGAGCCTTTGGATGTCTTCTGATATTATTTTGGGTGAAATATAGAGATAGACGGAGGCCGTACCCCACTCATAGCTCTTACCATAGGCATTAACTTGAGGAAGTAGTCATCGCCACGTCCCTGCATATTCAACGGAATTTGTTATGTTTTGCGTTGATCAACATAATACCTGACAACTCAATTCCCCCTCTCGCTAGCATTCCTTCATCCTTCTCACTTCTCATTTGAGGGAGAGGATCCCCCTTTCACTCTGCCATGACATCAACTGATGAGAACCAACAGGCGGCATGGTGTAGAGCTGCTGTCAAGCGAGGAGGAGCCACACGGAGAGAATAACTACCATGGAGGGCAGACCACGAAGCAAAGTTTCATGGAAGCGCGAGGAGGCAGAATCTGTGGCCGTCCCAAGCCAAGTCTCTCCTTTCTGGCGGCAGACAGACCTGAGAATAAGGAGACTGGAGGTGCCAATGGACGTCTTTTGGCTTTTACGTAGCTTGAGATGGTTTCAATGGAGGATTGGCAATCAAGGAGAAGCATGGCTCCATGGATCCCTCCCCAGATAAGAGCCCAGATCCCGGTGTTGAAAGCAGGAAGAGCAGACGCAAGGTGCTCTGAAGTCCTTGTCGTTCCCAACCTTAGGGGTGAATGATCTGGGAATCTACGCATCTCAACCAGAGAGGGTCTGCTCCATCCATGTCAGCTTTCCCACAGATCCAGGTCGGGAGAGGCGTTCACGGTTGATGGAAGAACAGGAGGAGGCAAGGACCTTTTGCCGGTGGGGCATCCCCGGCGGCGGCAGCTGCGTAGCGGAAGAAGATGCTACGCCGTCTGTGTTCTCACAAACAGGAGAATAGAACGTTAAACCAGACCGGATCAACCAACGAACCGGCCGGACCCCAGCAGGCCAAGCGAAGGATCCACGCCAGCCTCCCCAGCCAAGTGGCATCACGCGATTGGCCCAATGAAGGTAATTAATCTGAAATACTCAGAACTTCGATAATTCATAGAAATTAGTTTGAGTATCAAAAAAATACATATAATATACCAAACTGTTTAGAAAAATGCATAGAGTAATATGAAAGCATAATATATGGCTTTTAATGAACTAATCATAGTGATATCATGCAATATGCGTTATACTGGTTTTATGGATAATAAATAGCAAACGATGGCCTAAAATTATGATAATTTACTAGTAACTCTATAACATGATATAGAATCGATATGATGTCAAATATTATGACGTTGATATATGAAATCATGTAATTTGCTAAATATGTCTAATTAGGGCTAATAACCCTAATAAAATGCAATAAATATATATATATATATATGCTCAATAAATGATGAAATTCACAGAACATTCTCATATCTGTAACTGAAGGATAATATATAAATATGAGACCAGTTTTGTACACGGAATTCATGTTGTAAGAAGATGAACCTTGATACATGGGTTGTAACACTAACTTGAATAATGTATATAAACTAGGGTTAATATATACACCAAAAAGGATATGGAACCTAATATTCAGATAATGAATCATAATCTGGAAAATGACATCAACAAGATAAATATAAGGTAAGAATATAAATAATCATGAGAATAACATAATGATCTACGTAAACCCTAAAATGAACACGACTAGGGTTAAGATGATCAAAATCTGATGCTAGTATATGATTTTGTTATTAACCAGGTGAAGACCAGATATATAGATGATCCAGAATGTAAATAGGAATCTCTGAACTCAGGTACGTGGATATAATTATATGACTAGTTTTGCTGGATGTTAAATATATGTACTTGCTTGCTTGTATTTGAAATACATTGTTGGATGTAGATCTATATGTATTGTCATTTCTGCCTTGAACAATAAGAACACTAAAGAAAGAAAATGGAATGTAGTTACTGATGGTTCATTAATCTCCCTATTAGAGAGGGAAAGTATTAATGTTTACTAGCACCTCCCTAATGGTACAAGGTACGCGGGGAGATCCCTAATGGTACAAGGTACGCGGGGATAGGGCCCAATAATTTATGTTTGTGCTAAGTCCACCATAGTAATACATGTCCATTGAAATATGGTTAATAACTTGGGTTTACCTGATTTTCTGCCATTAAATAATGTTTCTTTCTCTCTTTCTTCTTTTTCAAGTATTATCAATATGCCAGCATAGTATAGCTCTTTAATTCCACGTACCAACTTTTGTTGATGATTTTGTTTCTCGTATTTTCTAGGTTCAGATCTAGAATGGGATAAAAGAATAGAATGTGAGCAAGTTGTACAGGTTGTACCTATTGTCTAAGATCCTGTTAGCATACATGTTCATAGACTTATGTAAAATTTTATATTCAATGTGTAAATGTAATCTGTAACTGTTCATGCTATAATTAATTTACATGTTGAATGTTGAGAATGTTATGGTTGTATGTTCATGTATGCGTATTATGCTTCCGCATCGCTTTATGATATGATTGGATGATGTTTTCGGATTCTAACATCTCATTCCCAATAGGGTTTGGAGAAGTCGAAATCCGGGGACGTCACAGGCACCATGTTTGAATCATATTTGAGTGATGGTATTCTTGGTGATGAAAAAACCAAGAAGAGTTGTATAGTTGAAACCCTAAAATGAGTTTTATTGAGTTGTACAACTTATATGGGAGTGCCTATTGACCAAGAAGACATATAGGAGGTCCATATCGTTTTGTCAACTCTTAGAAAAGGCCATGACGAGTTAATCACCTCAAGAAGGTGATGGATATCAGATTACAATTTTCTTTGAAAAAGTTGTACCGATTTGTGAATCAAGTGATGTTGGGTTGAAATATCTTGTTCAACAAGATAACTAATGGATGAAATCTGATCCCTATATTATCCCCAAGAATTTTTCATGTCAAGATAAATATGTGTGCATGCATGGACACGTGTCAACCCATGCATGGACATGTGTCACCTAGTAGTATAAGGTGATGACACCTCTTACACACTCTCTCTCATGAGCCTCAATTATATATACCACTCCTTTCACCTACTAGTGAAACTTTTTGAATCCTACAACTCTCTTTCTCTTAGATATCATGCCTAGTAGTTGATGAGCAAGGGGGAGCTCGATCCTTAAGCTTAAGAGGAGTTGTGAACAAGTCTTGGATCTTTGATAAGTTCATCTTCAACCTTGGGAACATGAAGCTTTGGAGCTTGGATCTTTGAAGTTGTTCTTAAGGTGAGTTATATAACTTTAACCCAATCATGTTATTATTCACCTTCAAATCTTGCTATACTTGTTGATCTACTTTCAATTTCCATTTTTCTTGAATGATGGATGATTCTATGAGTTCTAATAGTTGCATAGGACTGTTGTCCATGAACTAGAATAGTAAGGGACAATAGTCTAGATCTTGATGATGATGAAATCATCATGGAACAAATCGATATTGGGTTGAAGCACCTCTAACCTGATTTGGTAATGAAACCCAATATGGTGATATGAAATATGTTATAACTTGGAACCCCACACCCCTATCATTTTGTACATTTGGGTTGGTTAAAAAAGGACTAACCAATTGTCTAGGCTGTCACTCAACGCATGGTAGGTTGACACTTTGAAGGTTTGAAATGGTATTAGCATAAGGGTCTAACCCGACATGGAAAACCCTACACTTGAGTAACCTGATATAAGTGACACACACACACCTCTTGGATGATATGGTGATAAGCACACACCTCTTGGATGATATGGTGGTAAGTACATACCTCTTGGACGATATGGTGATAAGCACACACCTCTTGGATGATATGGTGATAAGAACACACCTCTTGGATGATATGGTGGTAAGTACACACCTCTTGGATGATATGGTGGTAAGCACACACCTCTTGGACGATATGGTGGTAAGCATACACCTCTAGCCCGATATGGTGGAAGCACCTCAAAACCAATATGGAGCTAAGCACCTTAAATACGATATACTTGATTGAGTAACACATGAAGTGTGTTATGTCAAATGATACATTAAGATGTAAAGAGTTTAATGTATTTTGATAAGTGTAGGCCAATGTACCTTGGGAAAAGGGTTGAGCCAACTTAATAAAGTATGATGTAATCAATATCCTAGTGAGGATGAGTTGTGTGATAATCATTTAATGATAAATGATAAGAATAAACAAGTATGATTGAAAACTTATGATATCAATGTATGCTCCTAATATGTGTGGAGCTATGAATTAGGGTTTTGATTCTTGATAATATGAACTTGAAACCCTAATCAGCTAAAACGGAAAACCCTAACCCTAATAATAGGAAGGTTTTATTTCTCTTGTATTGCATGGTTATGATATGTACTAGATATTTTTTTTATCATGAAATATTAACCATGCAAGTATCATGAGATGATGAGCATAGCCATGTATGAGCTATGATGTTTCATATGATACAAATTTAAATGGGCCTTGTGAGCCATGTGAAATACTTGTGCAACAAGTATAATGTATACCTGGGCCTGAGGACCTAGAGGTAATAGTTACCTGATAAGTGGTGACAATGTTCAGTGATGAACTAAGGGTTTGAATACCCAAATCTAGCAATCATGATGATGATAATGTGATAAGGGACTGAGATCCTGAGTGTTATGCATTCAATGTGTTCCAGAGATTATGAAAGTACTTGATAAATGTATTACACCTTTCTTTGTAGCATATGTTATAATTCATGCTTGCAACTTGATTGATGCTAAAAGATACTATAATGCACCCAATTAATCAAGTGGAACCTTATCATGTAGTTGCCCTGGCCATAGATCCATTCAGTGTCAGAATTTGCTGAATGGTAAATGAGTTTAACTCAGAGAGCATATTTTTGAATATGTGGGGGTAATGGATGAAAATATCCTTACGTCCAAATAGGGATTGCTGTGTGATCTCCCTCATATTCATAAGAGTATGGCTATATTCCATGACTCAAAATTAATATATTGGGGATTGCTATGTGATCTCCCTGAAGAGAGTGCATGCTGTGGCTGTAACTCTATAGAAAATATGCCACTATATACTGGCAAGCTAATTGTAGTTTGACACGTGATGTCCCTACCAGTGGTCTCACACTGACCGAGATAGGTGAGGTCTTGGAAGTGGGCTCTTCCTTTGACCTTGTATGGTACCGATGCTTTACGTAGCCATGGTCGGTTGGAGCATGAGCGGTATACCTCATCTCCTCAGGGAATAAGTGTGATTGTAAATATGTAATCAGCTGTGTAGCGTATTTGATTAAGGATTGAATATAGAAACATTGGTTGATGTTACACTACTTTTATACATCTTAAATGGATAGATGTTATATGTGTTCTTCATATTCCTTATAAAGTGAATAGATGATTTATTGCTCTATCATAGATAGTTTCATTGCTTTAAAAGATGATATTGCTCCGTTCTGCTTATAAACATTGATTATTAATATAAAATATCCTCTGCTCAGTTTTATACTATTTACATGTGATAATAATATTGTTGGCAGAGAGTTATATCTCTCACTGGGAATTTTTTATGACCCCATTGGTCCCAACATTTTTAGGTGGATGCGGACGAAGAGATAGAGACCGTACTATAGAGGGAGGACAACATCAACAGGGACAACAATAACATCTCAGGTTGGGTGTGCTGTCTGTCGTGTCTTGGAGATAGAAGTCCTATGTGTCGTCTCTGTACTCTCGAGTCATTGGGAGTTAGTACGTAATGGCTTTATCAATGATTTAAGATTTTGTCTTGTATGCCTCAAGGTTTTATGTTGCTTATGTATATGTTTGGGCAAAGCAACTGGTATATGATATCCTCGATATGAGATGGTATAATGTATGTACAATGTCAGCCATGATGTATATATTGGTTTGGTTCTTCCCTTAAGAGTTTCCTAGCAATGGATCTCTTTGCAAAATGGTTTTAATTTTTAGTGATCTTCATTAATCCGCTGCTAATGGTTATTCTGCATAATTACTGTGCGATTCAGATGCTAAATTGATAGCGATCATCACACTCATAATACATGCATGGTTAGGATTTCATGGTAAAAGCAATATCAAGTAAATATCACCATGCCATAAAGAGAATCATTCAAATTGCAACCCTCTCATAATTAGGATGAGGGTTTCCCCTTGTAGTTGATTAAGGTTTTCAAGTTCATACTTAACAACCACACCCTGATTCACACCATAAGAGCTTATATTATTTCCATAAGTATTCAAGCATACTTAATTACTCTAATCAATTATCACCAATTGATTATCAACATGAGGTATTACCTTTCTCATATCAGTAGTATAAGTTTCTCTCTCATCCTTACTAGGATATTGATTTCAATACACTTATTACATTGGCTTGACCCTCTTTAGGGTTTATCTGTCTTCACTTATCAAAATGTATCCATCTCATTACTTCATAGTGTATCAATTGATTATAATCATGATGTATCGTCCTACACTCATCAAGGTGTATCAGCCTACACACTAACCCTTGTGTCGGCCTAGACACATTCCTAGACACATTCACTTGTGTTGGCCTGGACACTATCACTTGTGTAGGCCTAGACACTCTCACTTGTGTCGACCTAGACACCTTCACTTGTGTTGCCCATGGCACATCAAAGTGATATCAATTTAGAGGTGCTTAGGGTGATATCGGTTTAGAGGTGCTTAGGGTGATATCGGTCATGAATCATATCTTGGTATATCACCTTCACCATACCTTGGTGCATCACCTTATTCATAGTTTAGCATAATTTTTCACCTTACTTAAGCATAACATCTTTACCTCACTTTAGGGTATCAGCCACCCTATCACTTTGTGTATCGACCACCCTATCACTTTGTGTGCGTCGACCACCCTATCACTTTGTGTATCAGCCACCCTATCACTTTATGTGTCATCCATAGTATAATCTAGGGTATTGGCCACATTATCATCTAGTGTATCGGCCATAACATCATCTATTGTGTCTCCCTAGCTATCATCACGTGATATCGGCCTCTAAGGTTTTGATAATATTGGGTTATCAATCATCAACACCCTTATATTCTTTCTCCTAGCAAGGTATCATCCTCACCACTACTTGGTGTGTCGTCCATGACTTCAAGGAGTGTGTCACCCACACCTTCACATGGTGTGTCGGATAAGGTGTGCCACCCATCACACTTGTGTCGGGCTAGAGGTGTGTCGGGTTGCTAGGGATATGGCTTATCGGGTTATCTCTATTGACTTCATATCTTCACTCAACTTCAAGATATCAGCCTACCTCCATCATTAGCCTTAGGTAACAGGCTAAACAACTGTAAGGATGATTGTCCTTCACATTTAACAAACCAGTAATGGGTTAGGACCTCATGTGTATCCGTTTCCCTTCACATAACCCCATATCGGGTTAGAGTTTTCTCAAACCAATATCAGTTTGTGCATGAGGGATTCCATCATCTTCAAGCTTCAACCCTTCATCCATTAACACTATAGATCATGGACAACAACCCCATATATCCATTAGATCTCATAAAATCATCATTCAATCAAGGAAAGTCAAAATTGAAAAGGAATAATCAAGTATTGCATTGTTGAAGGTGAATAATAATAGAGTAGAGTTCAAGTTATATAACCCACCTCAAAATCACCACTAGAGCTTTAAGCTTTAAAGATCCACTTTCCCAAGGTTGAATGTGACATATTCCAAGGTCCAAGATTCAGCTATAGCTTCACCTCCATCAAGAAGAAGGTATCATAGTCAGAAACTTGGTGAAGAAGAAAAGAAAAAAAGAATTATGATCTGAGATACATAATTCTCCAAGGTTGAAGATGGTCATGGCATAACCTTAGACAAGATTCTCTACCTTCCTCTTTCTCCTTGAGGTCCTAGGGCCATCCACCAAGAAGGAGGTGGTAAAAGAGTCGAAAGGTTTACTTTCTTCTGAAAAGAGGGGCTTATGTGAGGTGTCATCACCATATGTAACTAGGTGACACATGTCCATGCATGGTGACTCCATGCATCCATGATTATCTCAACATGCAAAAATTTTGTGGATAATTCAAGGATGAGATATCAGACATTGGGTATATTGCTTGACAATATATCACAACCAATATTACTTTATGTGCAGACCGTTACAACTTTTGCAAGGAACATCTAAGCCGATAGGCTTCACCTACTTTAGGTGCTTATCCCAATATGAATACTTCCAAAAAGTTACTAAACTGATATTGGACCTCCTCTATGGTTTCTAAACTGATAGACACTCCCATATACTCTTCATAACTCGACACAACCTTATCTAGGGTTTAAGCTACACATCATTCTTTGGTTCTTTCACCACCAAGAGTGCTAACACTCAATCAAGACTCAAACAAGGCACCCCCTCCTTTCTCTCTCTTCTAGATGATGATAAAAGAGAGAAGGGACACTCTAAACGTTACAACCCCAATTATTTTGGCTTCTTTTGGGTGGAAATGCAATTTTCCCCAATCAATGTATGATTATTAATTTGTTTGATTTAAGTAATGGAATGGACTCTTCTAATAAATAGCCTTGTGTGGCTTCATGAGGCTTGTTGATTAAGGAGCCCAATGTCAAAAAAAGAAAATAAAAGATGAAGAGAAATTCTTAATAAAAGGGAAAAAGAAATCTTTTAATAAAGAGAATAAATAAGATAATGGGAAATGAAGGATGTAGATGCATCTAGAAGGATGAGAACTATCCTTCATGAGGGATTTCAAATTCCTAAGATTTCTTGGGGTCCAAGGAGTCCCAATTGAGAAGATAAGAGTAGAAGGAAGAGAAAATACAAATAATAAAAGTCTTAATATGAGAATAATGTGCCATATATGGAATTAGTTAATGAATTTTTGGTTTTCTCAAATAGAGATACTATTTGGTATAAGGAAGTAAATCCTCATGACCAATGGATTAAAATCCAAGCCAAAAAGGAATATAATTGATGACTTTTGGATTAGCCATTATATAAAAATTTAATGAAAGATTCCTTTATAACCAAGGAACGTGTTTGATAAGGAAAGTGATCCTCTATGGATAGAGGGACTGGTTTCCTCATGGGTAAGCGCACTGGGACGTTGCTAACGTCCCCTATATAAGGGTTGGACCCGTAGCCTCGAGTCTAAGAGGATCTCGGGCATCCCACTCTCTTCTTCATTTTGTATCCATTCCGACCCTAACAACAGGGAGTAGTGTGACCCCTGGAGTTATAGAAGGAGTTTGAGGGGAGTCCAGACACCCCCCCTTCAAAGCCGAACAGCTACAGGGTTGCCAATTTGAGAGAGATCCTCACCCTGGTCACCTACAATTCTTCTATAGGGGGCTGAGGTTCGCAGACCTGATGCTCCAGAACCCAACTAATTCAGTCATGGATGGAGGCCTTTCCGAGTGTGGAAGAGGGCAGAAGAGGTAGAGGGATCTCCGCAGGAAACCACCGAACCCTGGGAGGGGGAGATAACCCCACACGGATGGCTCTGGATGGCAACAACGTAGGGTTCCGTGAGGTAGGAGACGGACAAGGTCACCTGGACAAAATTGCCCCTCTGGGTATTGCAAAACCAAATAGCTGCGTGGGGGCATAAGTGTCCTTTCATCATGTTTTGAGTCGGGCCGGCTACGTAGGAGAGCTTGCATGCAATGGCTGATGTGTCAGCCTGTCATTCGTCCAAGTAAGTAAAACTTGCAAAATTCGTAACTAATTATTGGTAGCTCAGATTAAAGCAAATTATATATGAATCTTGCTCAAACAAATGTGAGGAATTTAGTAAAAATATAATCAGAATCCTTTTATGTTCCTAATTCGAAAAGTTCATAAAGTTATTAACTTTAATGCTTTAAGTGTAATCAAAACCCTAGATGTTGATTAGGAATAAGTTCAATTACTTAAGTTGGCATTATGAATCAACATTTAGCCTGTTGGTATAAAATGGATAATATGAATTTGATTTGAGTTTAACAACCCATGATTTGCTTAATTAGGGTGCTATGACTAGGAAAATGCATTAATAGGCCTAAAAGCCCTAATGATGTTGAATATGACTTTAATGACTCTTATTTCGAAAATGCATACTTGAGACAAAGATATGATGATTCTAAGTATAATTAAGAATAAAGGATCTTTGGAGTATATAACTTGAGTAAATAGAGTTCTAATTTAAAAAGGGATGTTTTAAGGTTTCATATGAATAAAAGATGTACTTGAAAACCTAGAAACCCTAATCTAAGTATTTATGACTTTTGGATGAGTTATATTTTGAAAATATTATGTATAAGATGAAGTTAGAACTGATCTTAATTGGTAATAAATATGCTTAAATATGAATAATGGAGTAATTAGGGTTTTGGAATATAGAAACATTGTTTTAGGGTTTAATTGACCTAAAGGTAAAGGTTAAGAAATGAAGATAAAGAAATATAATACAACCCTAATTCAACTTAGGAACACCCTAGGAGGGAATCCCAATTCAATAAAGTAAGTGCATGATGAAAGTGTAGTAATTGGATTGCACATGTTTTCCAGGTTTCTTGTTGTGCCTAAGTGATTGGGGTGATTGGCTGCTTGGCTTATCTGACTATTTGATTGATTACTCTCTTACAATCCCTGAGGCTTCCAAATCAGGTATGTGGTTATTTATGAGTAATCGATTTAGTTTCACGACGTTTCTCGAATGTTTTATCGATTGGATGCAACCTAAACTGTTGGATGTTTAATTTTGCAATTTCATAAAGTCACTATGTGTATAATAATAACTATGAATGTACTTCTCGAACCTACTTACCACCCTGATGTATGATGCAATATCAAGCCCCAGAGGGAAGTTCTGAATTGGTCAAGCCATGGAGGGAAGACCATTGGGCACCCAAGTGGTGACCCCATGCACCAAGCTCAGGATGCAGAAGGTGGCCTTATGTCCCTTGCAAGGACAAAACCCTAAGAGAGGGTAATCCAGGGTTTAGGGTAAAAGTGGTTGAGAAGTTACATGCAAAATGTAATTTGGATTGTTAATCAACTATTTGCTATGATTAGGTTGTTAGAGCCTATTTGCGATGTTGTGTTTGTCCCCAGATACCAGTAATAGCAATATATTGACCGTCGTTTTGTTTTTCGGCATTTTAGGTATTATCTGAAAAGGACAAACAGTAAAGAAAAATCTGTGAAGATGAATTTAAGAAATCCAAAGGAGGATTAGATAGTTAGATTTCTAATGTGGATAAAAGTCTTAGATCCTATTTTGAAAAGGTACGCAAAAGTTTTATTTTATAGCAACTTTCCAGTTTAGATAGTAGAATTTAATAGTTATTTCTGATTAAATGTTAAACCATGGATCTTTAGTTATTGGGATAGCGGCACTGGACTTTTGGTCTCCCTTGATTGGGAGTTACCGAGAGGCAGGGTCGTTACACTAAAGATAGTAATTTGCACATCAACCCCATATTTTGGGTAAGTTACAATTTGTACCAATACTATCATATAAAGCACAAACAATCTTCATACATGCTCAAACTTGAAACTTGAGATCTCCTTAAGTATTCATTACTTTTCAAAAGATTAAGACAAGATTATAATTATTTTACTTAGGAAAAACATCCAGGGTTACCTCATAACCCATGTCAGGGGTGTTACAGTTATCTCTGGAATAAGCACTGTTTGAAAAGTGGTGGAGAACCAGGAAGCTCGCAGCAACATCGAACAAGTAGAGGATACAAAAACTAATGGGGGCAACGAGGAGGATAAGACGTTGAAGGGCCACAATGGGGTCGAACAAATAGATAAAAATGAGAACATCATGCCAAAACATGGGAACTCAATAAAGGAAGAGGGGGAGTTTGTAATCCCAGTTGCCGCCTTGATTTACCACCCTCCCATGTATTCATCCTCCACCACAAATGTAGGAAAGGAGGAGAGAATGCCTCTCTTAATCCCATACATACATACATACATACATACATACATACATACATACATACATACATACATACATACATACATACATACATACATACATACATACATACATACATACATACATACACACACACACATACACACACATACATACACACATACATACATACATACATACATACATACATACATACACACACATACACACATACATACACACATACATACACACATACATACACACACATACATACATACATACATACATACATACATACATACATACATACATACATACATACATACATACATACATACATACATACATACATACATACAAATATACATACAAATATACATACATACATACATACATACATACATACATACATACATACATACATACATACATACATACATACATACATACATACATACATACATACATACATACATACATACATACAAAGATAAGGAGGAAACCCATAGTCATCTTTTTGGAAGCTGCAGCTTCACAGAGATCTTATGGGAGAAAATCTGCAAGGAGTTCCTACTACGAATAGAGCTGAATGAAGATATAAAAAAGATGGTCAAACGCTGTGCCAATGAGGAGAAGAAGCTTCTTCTGCTTGCTGCCATGTGCTTCCATGTCTAGAATGAAAGGAATGCTCGCAAGCATGGGGGTTTAGATAGTAGTATGAGTACTATTGCTGCAAAAATTTGTAAAAATGTAAAAAAGAGATTATGTCTTAGCTAGATGTGTGAGTTGCTCACGTACATGTAGTATAGTGAGCATAGGGATATATGTAACTCTTGACCCTCCTACATTTGTAGGGGGGAGTCAGAATATATTTACCTGATTCTGATGCATACATACATACATACATACATACATACATACATGAGTGCAACCTACATACATACATACATACACACACGGCGCCCTCTCCTTCTCCTAGGGTTCCCGGCGATTTCCTGGGCAATCCTAAGGAGGACTGGCGGCCATGGCGGCGACTGCTGCCCCCACCTCCATCAACCCACCCACCACCCCACCTACCGCCACACCACCACGACCCCCACCAAATAACCAAAACCTGGAAACAACAAAGGAGAATGTTGCCGGAAATGAGAAGAAGAGATCTTGGACTGAGATCGTGAAATGAACTCCGGCGCAAGAGAAGGAGTGTGTGGGGCTGAAATTCCCTAAACCTACCAAGAAGGATGGCAAAGTGATGGTAGATCTTGATGCGGAGGATATGGGCGTATGAAGGACGTCTGGGAATTCACTTTTTCGATCTACGTCATGGGAAAACGTCCTTTTTATCCACACCTATTGGCCTGGATTAGACGAGTATGGAAACCAAGAGGAGACTTCGATGTGATCTCGAAAGAGAAGCGATTCTTCATAATCCGTTTCTCTAATGCTGCAGATAAGAAGGCATGCCTCAATAGTGGACCATGATGATTTGATAGCCATCTGGTAATAACGAAGCAATACGCATACGGTGATCCCCTGGAGAAGACAGACGTGTCGTCGGTCCCTATCTGGATTCGCATCCCCTCTAATGGCAAGATGTGGACGGAGAAGGCGGCGGGTACGGTGGCTTCAGGGGTAGGCAAGGTGTTGCACGTGGAGACGAGGGCTACAGAAACAGAAGGTACCGATGAAGCTAGAGTCCTAGTCGAGATAGAAGTGGAGGAGTCCAACCCTGACAAAGTTTGGGTCAATGTTCCGGGCAAGGAAGCAATTCCCTTCAGTATCAAGTATGAGTTCGTCCCCAAGAAATGCTCAAACTGTTGTGTTTTTGGACATGGCGACAAAGAGTGTCCACTGACGAAGGATACTGAACCTGCAAAGGATGATGATGATGGCTTCCAAGCACCCAAGAGGACATGGAGAGAAAAGCCGAACAACAACACTACCTCTACCAATAAAGCTAGCACATCAGGTGATAAAGAAGAAGGTGAAGCGGATGCTAATTCTTTCGGCTCTCTGAGTGAGACGAAGGAAGTCATTGACAAAATCTTGGAGCCTGAGAAGAACCCTAAATCACCACAGAAGGAAAAAGGAAAGGATAAAGAGAAGGAAAAGGAGAAGACCCCGAAAGAGGGGAAGGAGAAGGTGCCTGGTAGGCACACCAGGAACAAACGCTAAATAACTATGTCTGTACTCACGTGGGATGTCAAGGGTATTTGCAACCCGGATAAGAGGCGTGAGGTGAGGAACTGGATTAAGTCCAGTGGTGTTTCAATGGCTGCTATCTTGGAGACGAAGATTAAGAGAGTGAATAGTAGGAGTGTGTCTTCTATTTTCCCGAATGGTTGGAAGTACATTACTAACCATGATTCTGTACAGTTGGGCAGAGTCTGTTTAGGTTGGAACCCGAACGCATGGGAGGTTGAGGTGGAGGTCAATGATGACCAGGTCATCTCATCTATCTGTAAAAACAAGGGTGGACTGAAGTTCTTCTTCTCGGTTGTGTATGCTTTCAACCTACATTCGTAAAGCCAGTCCCTTTGGAAGGAACTGTTGGCACACGCAAAGTGGACAGAACTCCCATGGCTGATCATGGGGGACTTTAACAATGTTAGACTCCAAGAGGAGAAGAGGGGAGGAAGGTTGGTACCAGAGGTAGTTCTAAAGTTGTTTAATCAACTAATTAATGAAGCAGAGCTATGCGAACTGCCTATGTAAGGGGAGGACATTTTTACATGGAACAACGAAGGTAAACCAGGTAAAAGGATCGCTTCCAAGCCAGATCAAGCTTTAGTCAATACTAAATGGTTGGAGCTGTTCGGAAACACCTGCATCAGGGCCATGTCTACTGACATAAGCAATCATGCGCCTTTACTAATGCAAATGAGAGAGAAATCCAGGAGCAATAGACCATTTCGTTTCATTAATTTCTGGACAAAGTGGAAGGGCTACAAGGAGTTGATAGCACAGAGTTGGGTCGAACCTATGGAAGGGAATCCAATCTACATCTTCGCCAACAAGCTCAAACGTCTGAAAGGAGAAATTAAGAGATGGTCTAAGGAACACGTTAACATTCCCATCTTGATTGAAGCAAACAAGAAAGAGCTTAAGGAGGTCAGAAGTCAGCTTTTGAGTGACCTGCTTAATGCAAACCTTATTAATTCAGAACTGGAACTCAAAAACATACTGGAAGATCTTAAGAAGGCAGAAGAAAGTTTCATGTGGAAGAGGAGTAGGCAGAAATGGATCCAAGATGGTGATCGCAACACAAAAATCTATCATAATGCAGTCAAGCACAGAGAAGCACTCAATACTATTGCGGAATTGATTGATGAAGAAGGCATGACCCTCAATAGTCAAGAGGAGCTGGGTAGGGAAGCGACTCAGTTCTATGAGAAACTTTATAATAAAAGATACGAGGATGCAGTGGATATGGAGGAGGAGGATATCCAATGGAGGTATAAGCTCAAAACTACTCACAATAATATTCTCTGTAGACAAACCAATGAAGAAGAAGTGAAGAAGGCGCTCTGGAGCATAGGCACTGACAAATCGCCAGACCCGGACATATTCAACTCACATTTCTATAGAGAGGCATGGGAGGTCATCAAAGACAATCTATGTAAATCAGTCATATGGTTCATGGAGGGGGGCTGCCTGCTCCGATAGGTCAACCATGTTTTCTTGGTTTTGATCCCGAAGAAGAAGACGACATCATCAATGGCTGACTTTAGACCAATATCATGTTGTAATGTCCAATACAAGGTGAAAGTGAAGCTGTTGGCCGAGAGGTTGAAGATGGTTCTTTTGTTGATAGTCTCAGATAATCAAGGGGCTTTTATATCTAATCGGAGTATCAGTGATTGTGCATTGCTTGCAGGGGAATTCCTTCTGGACTTTAATGTGTTGAGGGGACACAAGAAGGCTTGCTTGAAGTTGGATGTCTCGAAGACATACGACAATGTCAACTGGAGCTCTCTATGGTGGATTATGTCTAAAATGGGATTCCAAGAAAGATGGATCAATCTGATGAAACAATGTGTTACCACGACAAGATTTTCAGTTCTTATTAATGGGCCCCCGTGTGGCATTTTCAAAGGGGGCAATGGTTTGAGACAGGGAGATCCCCTCTCACCATTACTGTTTACCATCATAATGGAGTACTTCACTTGATTAATGAATAGATAGGAAAGATTGAAGAAGATAACAACTTATACAGTTCATGGTACAAAGGTGTTAAGCCATCTCATATTTGCTGACGATGTATTGGTCTTTCTGCAAGAAAAGGAAGCTTATATGGCCCAGTTGAAACATCTACTGGAAAGGTTCAGGGAGGACATTGGCTTGAAGACAAACCTAGAGAAGACTCAACTCTTCCTGTCTAAGAATTGTGAAACAAGTTCAGCGGAAATAGAAGAGGCAATGGGCATTACTGTGAGCAAGCTACCCACTAAATATCTTGGATTCCCGTTGGCAGGAGGCAACCTGAAAGTCTCAGACTTTTTGGAGTGTACACACAAACTCGATGAACTTATAAGTAGGTGGCCCATCGCGAGAACTTCCATGGCAGGAAGGATTACACTAACAAAAGCTGCAGTTGAAGGCTTGCTGATCTTTTGGGTTCAGCAGGGTGAAATTCCGGGAGCGGTATTAGACAGAATGGAAACTACAATCTCGAACTTTTTCTGGGCTAATAAAGTCCACCCAATGAAGTACAACAGGTTGGTGAGGTTGAAGGAGGAAGGAGTAGGACTGAAATCTCCAAGACTCATAGCAGACTGGGGTACAACAAAATGCGTTTTCAAATACTTACTGGATGACTCCTTGTGGGTTAAATGGATGAGAACTCGTTACCCTAAAGGTTTGGATTTCAAGCCAAGGACCTAAGAAGGTTGTTCGAGGGTAATCAACAGGATGACAAAGGTCTGGAAGGAAATCAAGAGCATAGACGATGGTAGGAGGGACTGGACCTTGAAGGAGAAGCAGGATAGGCTATGGGAGATCATTCGACCGAAGGACAATCAACACATCTCAAGATTCATATGGTATGATCATGGAATCCCAAAGTGGGACATGTGCATTTATAGGGTAGTACATAGCTCACTTGCTACCTTAGACAAGGTTGCAAAGTGGTACCCTGGTGCAGATGACACCTGCTTGCTATGTGAAGAGGAACATGAGACAAATGAGCACATATTTGAATCATGTAAATATACTAGAGAGGTCTGGAAGCTATTGCGGAATCAGAGAAAGCTCAAGTTGATGCAGCTACGTGAAGTGGAGAGGATGATCGTCACTAAAGAATGGATGGAAAAGTTGTTGCTATCAGCTTTCTACTTTCACATATGGAAGGAAAGGAACAATAGGAAGCATAATGCAAAGAAGAAGGGCACGGAAAGTCTAGAAGGAAAGATTAATAAGGTTCTATACAATAGTATCCAATGTATAGATAGATAGAAACAAGTCAATTTGTTCTAAGATGTGTAATGTAGTGGTAAGGACTACATTGTATTTTTTGTACCAAAGGCTATTTGCTTGAGGGTTTCAGAATAAAATTACCTAATTCCGATACACGAGTGCAACCTTAAGCGTAAGCACTTACCCATTAGAAGGATGGAGATTATGATGAATGATTTTAGATGGAGTTATGCCTCGCACCCAGCTAGCTGGGCCAGACTTTCCTTTCCTCAAGACGAAGGTGGCCTAGACCTTCCTTCTTTGTACGACCTTGCTGATTACTACACTCTTCAGCGGCTAAACAACTTGTCTATTGGCTCCTCTACTTGGGCCAGATGGATGCTTCGGAGATATAAGTCACTTCCTGACTCTATACCTTCTCACCGATGGGGCTATTCTACTGCTTGGCGCAGAATGACTGCTCTAGGGACTAGGTTTATACTCGAGCAAGACAATTCTCAAATATGGGAAAACTGCAGACAAAAACTTCCTACTGATCCAGTGGCAAGAAACATCTGGGGCTCTCTATTTCATCTGAGATGGAGCATCACAACTTTCAAAGCCTACAAAAAATACCTACGCACATCTGACATTGTTAGTAGCTGGTTCCCCAATATCTCTACTGCCTATCTATTGTGCAAATTTCATCCAGAATGTGTGGAACATCTTTTCGATTCTTGCAAATTCTGGAAATACTTATGGGCAAGAACTACTGTCAAGTTTGGCATTAAGGGTCATAAAACCCTTACCCAGAGCTTAATATATATCGATAGCATGTTTAAAGGTGAAAAAACCTTACTTCTATGGTGCATCTCGGGCATCTCCCATCTGATCTGGAGAGAGCGCAACTCAAGGAAATTTGGAGGCAAACAACAAGACACCCTTGTTTTATTTGCTAAACTTGAACATGAATTGAAACTTCTATTCAAAACTTATTGTAATTGACTAGGTTCTATTTCCCCTACCTGTCTCCGCAATTGGGAATTCTTATAAACCTTACACCTTGTGAGGTATAAATTCTTAATCCCTTTCAGGGTTGGGTAATATACCTCAGGGTATATCTTTGTAATCCACATGCTAGTGTGTGCATTGTAAACTTTGTGCCTTTTTGGGCTCGAAAATATATTTACCATAGTTCCGATACATACATACATACATACATACATACATACATACATACATACATACATACATACATACATACATACATACAACAAAACGGAGGCGTGTCTCCTAGGGCAAGGTTCGGGCGATCATTCGGAAATTGGCATCAGAACTCTGGGGCCGGGGCACCCACACCACCAGCCACTTCGGCTGATGGCATCCACCCCCACGATAACCCACCCCATTCAATCCGTAACCCACCACAACCACCACCGACATATAGCGAGAAGGTCTCTGAGTTTGTGGGAGACAGGAGGACACCGCTCGACTCTAGCATGTGGGTGTCTGGAAAGGCAGAAGGAGGATGGCCGTTGCATGAATCCAAGAACAGAGGATCATTGAAACATACAGAGGTTGCGTGGAACCAGGTGCTGAAGCAGCTGACGCTATCGACGAAAGATGCAAAGGAGTTTCCGCCGCCAAGGGAATAAGAGGGGGAGGTCCATGTCAACCTCGACGCGGATGAGTTTGATCGGCTCCGCAACATATGGGAGTTTATGATCATGATCTACACGCTTGGCAAGAGGCCAAATTTACCCCCACTTACTAGCGTGGATCAAGCACACCTAGAAGCCGAAAGGGACGTTCGAGTTGCTCTCAAGAGACAATGGCGTCTTCTTGGTCAGATTCTCGACAACAGCCGATAAGGAAGCGGTTCTCGCCATGGGACCACGGTGGTTCGATCAGCAGTTGGTGGTGGCAAAGCATTACTCCCATGGCGATAAACTGAGGAAAGACGTCTTCAGCACGATCCCGACATGGACGACGATCAGGTCCTTTGGCCGGTCATGAATGAGGAAAGCTGCGGGGACTATCGCTGTCGGATCCGGGCGAGTGCTACACATAGATGACAGATCCTTAGAAGGAGAGGAGGCGAGAGTGCTCGTAGAATTGAAGGTTGATGGACCTAATCCCAACAAGGTTTGGATTAATGTCAAAGGCCAAGAACCCATACCCGTGACAGTAGAATACGATCATGTTCCAGTGAGCTGCGACCATTGTCATGCATTTGGCCATGACACGACGGAATGCGATCACGTAGAGAAGAAGAAGGACGAGCCGAAAGGAAAGAAAATTTGGAAAGTGAAGGAGCCAAACATGTATGTGACTGATAAAGGGGGACCGAGGAACAACTCGGGACAACAAGAACCCAATACTTTAGTAGGGGGATCGACGGTCAAAACTACGCAACAACAGCAGATCCCCTCTGGAAAAGAACAAGAAGAAGCTTGCGTGCCCAAGGATGCAGCAATGAACAACAGCTGTGAGACCAGAGAGGAGCATAGTGATCCCTTGGCCCAAGGTGATAGGGAAGAGGGGGAGTTCGTGTCTAGTGCTCGAAGGAAAGGGGTTAAGAAGATAGGAATTCCGAGAACCCAAGGGGTGAGTGCCATTCTCAATACTACAAATAGCTTTGAAGCTTTATCCAAATCAGATCCTGAGGAGGAGAACACCACTAAACAACAAGAGCAGACTGGGAAAGGCAAGAATGCGGGGAAGGGGCCTTCTAGGCGTACCAGGTCAAACAAAATCTTTGATATGTCCATACTTCTATGGAATATCAAGGGAGGGTGCGACAGGAACAAGAAGAAAGAAATCAGAGAATGGATCGCTACTAGTGGTCATTCAATGGTTTCTCTAGTGGAAACGAAGATAAAAGTACAAAATAAAAATAGTATTAAATATATTTTTCCTTAAGGTTGGGAGCACATGTCCAATGTTGATTGTGCTGAAGTTCCTCGAGTTTGTGTAGCTTGGAAGCCCAATGCTTGGTAGGTTTCTGTGGTACAGATGTCGGATCAGCAGGTGACGCTGGACTGTGTTAATATGGGGGGTCTGCATATTTGGTTGAATGCTGTGTATGGTCATAATGATGGGAAGGCAAGGCTGAAATTATGGGATGAAATGATTTCTCTCTCAAAGAAGGTTCAGCTACCGTGGATGGTAATAGGTGACTTCAATACTGTACGGTTACAGACAGAGAAAAGAGGTAGACGATTAGCTATCAGTGCAGAGGTTGATGCTTTTAATCAGGCCATCGATAGAGCATGTTTATTTGAGCTACCTATGACAGGAGGTGATATCTTTACTTGGAACAATGAAAGAGGACCGTAAGACATGATAGCTAGCAAACTTGACATGGCGTTGGTGAATGACGAATGGATGAAAACTCTCCCAAATGTGCAGGTTAAAGCTGAAGATCTGACATTAGTGATCATGTACCTATTTAAGTCCAGATAGCAGAAAAGAAACAAAAAAGAAGGCCTTTCAGATTCGTAAACTACTGGGCTGACTGGAATGGGTTTGCGGATGTAGTCAAGCATAGCTGGAATATTCAGGTGATGGAAAATCCTATGTACGTGTTTGCTATGAAACTGAAGAATACTAAAATGGCTTTAAAGAAATGGGCTAAAGAAGAGGTAAACATTCCAAATATGTTGAAGGATATGAAAAGGGAGTGTAAGGTGCTCAGAGAAAGACTGCTGGATGACCCTTTAAACCCAAATCTGATTGATAAGGAAAAAGAGGTGAGGAGGATGCTAGAGGACCTGAAAAAGGCTGAGGAGAAATTTTACTGGAAAAGAAGTAAAGAGAAATGGTTGGAGGATGGTGACAGAAATACAAAGCTCTATCATGCTACAGTTTGAAGGAGATAGGTAGGTAATATTATTTCTGAACTTATAAATGCAGATGGACAAGTGGTCAACAAGCAAGAGGACCTTGAGGAACATGCTATTCAATTCTACTCAACTCTTTATAATAAAAACTTCTCTGAGGTGATTGATGCCAATGAGGAGGTGGAGTGAAAGTTCAAACTTACTAGTACCCACAATAATATCCTTACAAGCAAGGCTAATGAACAAGAAGTCAAGGATGCGTTGTGGAGTATTGGAAGCAACAAGTCTCCCGGGTCAGATGGCTTCAATGCTTTCTTCTATAAAAGGAACTGGGATACCATAAAAGATGACTTGCTATCCTATGTTGACTGGTTTCTGGAGGGTGGGAATATGGTGAGACAAGTAAATCATTCCTTTCTGGTTTTGGTTCCGAAAAAGAAAGTTGCTTCTTCTCTAGCGGATTTCTGTCCCATTGTATGTTGCTCGGTCCAATGTAACATTATTACAAAGATTCTGGCTGCCCAACTGAAAATGGTCCTCCCCTATCTTATTTCTATAAATCAAGGTGCTTTTGTCACTGGTAGAAGCATCAATGATTGCAGTCTATTGGCTGGAGAATTTCTACTGGATTTCAATGTCATGAGAGGTAGTAGGAAATCCTACCTAAAACTTGATATTTCCAAAGCCTATGATAGTGTACGATGGGAAAAATTATGGTGGATCATGAAGAAAGTGGGGTTTAATGAACAATGGATCAGCTGGATGAAACAGTGTGTTGGGACTACTAGCTACTCTGTCTTGGTCAATGACACATATGCAGGTCTCTTCCGGGGGGGGTAACGGGCTATGCCAAGGTGATCCTTTATCTCCTCTTCTTTTTGTGATTGTCATGGGGTACTTCTCTAGAAAGATGCAACAAGCTGAAGAACAGAAAGAAATCAAGCCTTACACTGTCCATGGCACAAAGGTAATGACACACTTGATTTTTGAGGATGACGTTCTGGTGTTTATTGAAGCCAAATAGCAATGCATGGAGAATCTCAGCAGCCTTCTGGGAATTTTGGGCAGCAAACGGGTCTGTGTGTTAATGCAAATAAGACACATATTTTCTTGTCAATAAACTGCCACCAGATGGAGGACAGACTCATACATGCTATGGGAGTTGAGAGAGGTGAATTCCCAACAAAATACTTGGGATTTCCCCTTGCATGAGGTAATTTGCAGGTCAAGGACTTTACTGAATGCATAGATAAAGTGGAGGAAATGATCAATAGATGGCCCACACAAAAAATCTCCATGGCAGGATGCAGAACTTTGATTAAAGCTTCCATTGAGGGACTTCTTGTCTTCTGGGTGCAACAAGGTGAGATCCTAGTTTCAGTTCTTGAAAGAATAGAATTGAAGATGTCAAACTTCTTATGGGCAAATGAGCATCATCTGATGACATATTCTAGGCTGGCCTTTCCTAAAGATGAAGGTGGACTTGATCTAAAGACCCCCAGGGACATTGCTAGATGGGGATCCATGAGGAGGATAGTTTCTTATCATGAAGGCACGTCCACTTGGGGGAAGTGGATGAGAGACATATATCCTAGGGGGCTGGACTTCATCCCAAAGACTAGGGAAGGATATTCCAGATCTATCAATGTTATGTGAGAAGTCTGGCCACAAATCAAGCATTGGTTTGTGGCTAATGTATCTGGTGGTTGGCAGCTTAAAGACAAAAAGATTAGCATGTGGGAGCTATCCTGAGTAAGAGGCGCAAAGGACCCGGTGGGGGAACAGATTTGGAGTGAAAGGAATGTACTGAAATGGAGCATATGTGTTTATAAATTTCTACATAACATCCTTTCTACCTTGGACATAATTAAGAGCTGGAACTATGATATATCTACTATATGCTTGCTTTGTGAGGATGGGGAGGAAAATCACAACCACCTTGCAAGTGAGTGTAAATTCCCAAAGGAGATATGGGAATATCTATGCAGCAATTTCAATATACATATCCAACTCAATGTGGTTCCACGGAGGATGCTTGCAAAATGTGGAATGGATGCAAAGAAAAATCTACTATTGGTGGGCCTTTACTACCATGTTTGAGAAGAAGGGAATGTGAGAAAGCACCACGGAAAGTCCACTAATGCTATTAGTATTGCTGTAAAAATTTGTAAATGCATTAGACATAGATTACACTCTGAATAGAAGCGCGAGTTGTACTGATGCTTTGGGTGTATGGAGTTGGGACTACATGTACTCTTGACCCCCTAATAATTTTTAGGGGAAAAGTCGGAATATATTTACCTGATTCCGATACATACATACATACAAAACCAGTCTTCCCTCTAGGCCACGCTCTGGCAATCGACTGGGTGAGTCCCCCTAGAGCGAGGACCACGACGGGAGAGACCCCCTCTCCCGTCATCAACCCTACCACCACCCCACCCACTGGAACCCAACACCCCACATACAACATGCCTGATCCAAGGAAAGAAGCTGCTATTGTGACAACATGTGCATCTAGTTGTGGAGGAAACCCTAGCCATGCGACGAGCCCTAGTCTCGCTGGAGAGCACGTCAGAAACCCTAGACGGGTGAACGAGCCTGCGGTGACTGAGAAGAAGACCTCTAGAACTGGAGGGATGGAGTGGACAAGGATCCTGAAGCAACCCTCATCGAGGAGCGAAGAAGACCTTAGGTTCCCAGAACCGCATGAGGTGGAGGGAGAAGTACACATTGAGTTGGAGGAAGATGAATTCAATCGAATGAAAAACATCTAGGAACACACAATCCTAGTGTATGTCCTCGGCAAGCAGCCATACTACCCCCATCTTTTAGCATGGATCAACAGGACCTGGAGGCCGAAGGGCTCCTTTGAACTATTGTCTTGTAAACATAATATCTTCTTGATCTTCTTTCTCGACGACGGTCGATAAGGAGCCAACCCTTAATTTGGGACCTAGATGGTTTGATGGACAACTAGTTATTTCCAAGGAGTACAAGTATGGATATGAACTAAAGAAGGACCTGTTCAATATGATCCCGACATGGATTACATTGTGGTCTGTTGGAAGATCATGGACAAGGAAGGCGGTTGGGATGGTGGCCTCCGGTGTCGAACGAGTACTCCATGTGGATGACAGATCTCTAGAAAGTGACGATGTGAGGATAATAGTTGAACTCCAAGCGTACAAGAAGGAATCGAAGAAGGTCTGGCTAAATGTAAAAGGACATGAGCCCATACCAGTCAAGGTGGCCTATGATCATGTACGCCCACAATGCATCCAGTGCCACACCTTTGGTGATGGTGAGGGAGCGTGTAATGAAGAGAAACATGTCATGAAGATGATGTCTAAGGAGGAATAAACAAAGGTGTGGAGAAAGAAAGCCCAAACAAAGCAATCTGAAACCAACAGTGAGTAAAAGACACCGGAGACGATGCCAAATGAAACAACAATGAATGAACAACAGGCCTCGGGAGAAGAACGAAGCACGATGCTGGGAAACAAGGCAGATGAAGACACTTTTGTTTTAGCTACAAAGAAGAAGGGAGCAAGGACGACGTGAATCCCAATGAAAATGGGTGTGGGTACCATCCTTGACACTACAAATAGCTTGAGGCACTTAACAACTCAGAAAAAAAAGAGGGAGAGGTTGTGAAGGAAAAAGGGGTGAAAAAGGACAAAAAAAGGAGCCAAGCAGGCGAACCAGGTCAACAAAAAACCCTTGATATGTCCATGCTTTTTTGGAATATTATAGTCGAGTGCGACAGGAATAAGAAGATGGAAATCCGTGTGTGGATTGCTGCTAGTGGGCATTCATTAGTTTCCTTGGTAGAGACAAAAATAAAGGTACAAAATAACAATAGTATTAAATACCTATTTCCGTAGGGCTGGGACCATCTGTCTAACGTGGACTATGCCGAGGTTGCTATTGTTTGTGTGGCATGAAAGCCTAATGCTTGGTAGGTGTCAGTGATACAGATGTCATATCGGCATGTTATGGTTGAATGCATGAATAATGGGGGATTACATATATGGATGACTGTTGTTTATGGCCATAATGATGGTAGAGATAGACTGGACTTATAGAGAGACCTGGTTTTGTTTTCCAAACAGGATAAATTACTGTGGCTGGTAATAGGGGATTTCAATACAGTTCGTCTACAGACTGAGAAAAAGGAGAAAAGGCTTGCACTGACTACAGAGGTTGATACTTTTAACCATGCTATTGATAAAGCAGGTTTATATGAATTGCCAATGGTGGGAGGTGACTTGTTCATGTGGAATAATGAAAGGGGACCGGAACACAAGATAGCAAGTAAATTTGATAGAGGTTTGGTGAATGATGAGTGGCTGATAATACTCCCTAATATACTGGTGAAGGCAAGAGGTTCTGAATTAAGTGACCATGCTCCAATCTCAATTCAGATCATAGAAAAGAAGTAGAAGAGGAAGCCTTTCAGATTTCTAAACTACTGGGCTGAATGGAAAGGATTTGATGAAGTCATAAAGAATAGATGGGGTGTACACGTGACAGGTAATCCAATGTATGTCTTTGCTAAAAAGCTGGCGAACACTAAGATTGCACTTAGGAAGTGGGTCAAGGAAGAGGTAAACATTGCAAACCTGATAAATGAGACAAAAAGTGAATGCAAAGAAGTCAGAGAAAGACTATTAGCTGATCTATTAAATCCAACTTTGATTGAGAAAGATAGGGACTTGAAAAAGATGCTTGAGGAACTAAAAAAGGCAGAGGAAAAATTCTACTGGCAAAGAAATAAGGAGAAGTGGATGGATGATGGGAATGAAACACCAAAATATACCATACTGTAGTGAAAAGGAGAGAGACAAGTAATATTATTTCTGAATTGATTGATGCTGAAGGGAGGGTGGTCAATAAACAAGAGGATTTAGAAGGGCATGCCATAAATTTCTATACATCACTATATAACAAGAATTTCACCAGTGACATAGAAGAAGTGGAGGAAGTGAAATGGAAGTTCAAACTTACAAGAACACACTACAATATTCTCATGACAAGAACTAATGAACAAGAGGTCAAGGAAGCAGTTTGGAGCTTAGGCAACAAAAAATCATCCGGGCCAGACAGTTTCAACGCTTTCTTTTACAAGAAGACTTGGGATATTATCAAGGATGACTTGCTTGCATATGTGAGATAGTTCCTAGAAGGGGGAAATATGGTGAGATAGGTCAATCATTCTTTCCTTTTTCTTATTCTAAAAAATAAAGTCACCTCTTCTCTTGCTGATTTTAGACCCATAGCATGTTGTTAGGTACAATATAAAATTATTGCAAAAATATTGGCTGCTAGATTGAAGATGGTCCTTCCTTATCTTATTTATGCAAATCAAGGGGACTTTGTGACAGGTTGAAGCATTAGTGACTGTTCTCTTCTGGAGGGGGAATTCTTGTTGGACTATAATGTCATGAGAGGAAGTAGGAAAACCTACTTAAAACTGGATGTTTCCAAAGCCTATGACAGCGTCAGATGGGAGAAACTATGGTGGATTATGGAACAGATGGGATTTAATGAACAATGGATTGGCTGGATGAAACAATGTGTTGGGACCACAAGCTACTCTATCATGGTTAATGGCACATCTGCAAGTCTATTCAAAGGGGGTAACGGGATGCACCAAGGTGACCCCCTATCCCCTCTTCTCTTTGTGATTGTCATGGAGTATTTTACACAGAAGATGCAACAAGCTGAGGAAAAGAAGGAAATCAAGCCTTATACAGTTCATGGGACGAAGATAATGACACATTTGATTTTTGTAGATGATGTTTGAGTGTTTTTAGAAGCCAAAAAACACTCTCTAGGAAATCTTAAAAATCTACTTGTTGAGTTCAGAAAGCAAACAAGTCTGTGTGTAAATGCAAATAAAACACATATATTCTTGTCTAAGAACTACTACCAGATGGAGGACTAACTAGTACATGCTATGGGTGTGGAAAGAGGAACCTAACCAAAAATATATTTGGGCTTTCCTTTAGCTGGAGGTAATATGAACATCAAAGATTTTGCTGAATGCATTGATAAGGTGGAGGAAATGATTAATAGATGACCGACGCAAAAGACATCCATTACGGGATGAATGATTCTGGTAAAGGCTTCCATAGAAGGACTTCTTTTTTTTTGGGTGCAACAAGGTGACATCCCAGGTTCTGTCTTGGATAGAATAGAAATGAAGATGGAAAATATTTTATGGGCAAGCAAACATCATCCTATGAAATATGCTAGACTGGCGCTCCCAAGAGATGAAGGAGGGTTGAATTTGAAAACTCCTTGAGACATTGCAAAATGGGGGACTATGCGGAGAATGATCATCTTTCAAGAAGGAACTTCTACATGGGGAATGTGGATGAGAGAAAGATACCCAAGAGGGCTAAATTTCATGCTGAAGACAAGGGACAAATACTCATGCACCGTTCACGTCATGAGAAGACTTGGCTACAAGTCAAACACCTGTTTGTTGCAAATGACATCGATGGATGGAGACTCCGAGTTAAGAAGATGTGCATTTGGGAGGTGATTCATTCAAAAGGTACAAAGGACCGGTACGGAGAACACATCTGGACTAGGAGGTACGTGTCGAAATGGAGCATGTGTGCATATAAAATTCTGCACACTGTTCTTATAACTTTAGATAGGATAAAGAGGTGGAAGTATGATGTTTCTACTTTATGCTTTCTATGCCAGGAGATGGAGGAATTCCATAGCCACCTTGTAGTGAATGTAAATTTACAAAAGAGATATGGGAGATTTTATGCAAGGAATTCATATTACAAACTCAATTATCTGGGGACCCAAGAAGGATGTTGTCCAAGTGCGGAGATGATGAGAGGAAGAAACTTCTGTTTGCTATTTTATGCTATCATATATGGGAAGACAGGAATGCCAGAAGACACCAACGAGCTGCTACAGAGGCCACGAGTATTGTTGTAAAAATATTTAAATGTGTTAGCTGTAAATTACACATTAGATAGGAGAGTGAGTTGTAGCCCTATTCTGTATGTATGGCATTGGGCCTACATGTAACCTTGACCTCCTATAATTTTAGGAGGAAGTCAGAATATATTTACCTGATTCTGATACATACATACACACATACATACATACATATATGCATGCATGCATACATACATACATACATACATACATACATACATACATACATACATACATACATACATACATACATACATACATACATACATATATACATACATACATACATACATACATACATACATACATACATACATACATACATACATACATACATATAGCCAACAAGGAGTGGTTGAAGTGGTCAAGCATGGTGTCCCCTAACAAAGGGACCTGGGTTCAAATCCCAGTTGCTGCCTTGATTTACCACCCTCCTGGGCATTCGACCTCCGCCACGAGCATGGGAGAGGGGGGGGGGAGAAATCTTTCTGTCTTAATCCCATACATATATACATACATACATATATATATACATACATACATACATACATTCATATACATACATTCATATATACATACATGCCGACAAGGAGTAGATTAAATGGTCAAGAATGATGTCCCCTAATAAAGGGACCCATGTTCGAATCCCAGTTATCGCCTTCATTTACCACCCTCCCGGGCATTTGGCCTCTATCACGGACATGGGGGGGGAAATATTTTTCTCTTAATCCTATACATACATACATACATACATACATACATACATACATACATACATACATACATACATACATACATACATACAGCCAGCAAGGGAATAGCCGTTGGTGAATTCTGTTGGTCCCTAATGAAGGGACCCAGTTTGAAACCACACGGAGAAACATCTCTTTATTTATCACCCTCCCGGGAGTCCGACCTCAACCACAAGTTATGGGAAAGGGGGGGGGGAGAAATCTTTCTCTCTTAATCCCATACATACATACATACATACATACATACATACATACATACATACATACATACATACATACATACATACATATGCCGACAAGGGAATAGCCCGGTTGGCGAATTCTGTTGGTCCCCAATGAAGGGACCCAGGTTCGAAACCACACGGAGAAGCATTACTTGATTTATCACCCTCCCGGGAGTCAGGCCTCCACCACGGGTTATGGGAGATGGGGGGGGGAGAAATCTTTCTCTCTTAATCCCATACATACATACATACATACATACATACATACATACATACATACATACATACATACATACATACATACATACATGCATACATACATACATACATACATACATACATACATACATACATACATACATACATACATACATACAATACCTATCTTCCCTCTAGGCCACACTCTGGCGATCGGTCAGGTGAATCCCCCGGGATCGAGGACCATGGCGGGAGAGACCCCCCTCTCCCATTGTCCACCCTACCACCACCCCACCCACCAGAACCCTACCCTCCACACACACCATGCCCGATCCAAGAAATGAAGCCACTGCTACAACGACGGGAGCACCCAGTGGTGGTAGAAACCCTAGCCATGCGGCAAGCCCTAGTCACATTGGAGGAGATGAGGGCAGATGACCCCTTGCTACGAGTGGAGCCCTGGTCCCTCGACACATGTGGACACATGTCCTCAAGCGGCCGCCAACCCAAGGAGAAAAGAGCAGTTCCCAATACCCACACAGATAGATGGGAGGATCCAAGTGGAATTGGATGCTAAAGAGTTTGAGCGAATGAGGAATGTCTGGGAGTTTACCGTCATGTCCTGTATGGTTGGTAAAGGTCCATACTACCCTCACCTTCGAGCATGGATTGTGAGGACCTAGAAGCTGAAAGGGAGCTTCGACCTTCTTTCCAGGACAATGAGATTTTTCTTGTGTGATTCTCCAACTCGACGGACAAGAAAGCAATGCTTGATCTCGAACCTCAGTGGTTTGATTCGCATATGGTGGTGGCAAAGGACTACAACCATAGAGACAAACTAAAGAAGGAGGTCTTCACCACCATACCTGCCTGGATCTCACTGAAATCATTCGGGCAGACATGGAAAAAGCTGACTGTGGGCACAATTCCAGCAAGTGTTGGCAAGGTGCTCGATATAGATGACCGTTCACTTGAGGATGATGATGCACACATCTTCGTGGAGCTGAATGCTAAGGAAGAGTCAACAGATGTGGTCTGGCTATATGTGAGAGGACGAGATCCTATCCCTATCTCAGTTGAGATAGACTATCTCCTTGCCAAATGCAAGAGGTGTAAGGCCTTTGGACACAATGATGAGGAGTGCAAAGAAGGCAAGGAAGCCTCTACTAGTGCTATGAAGAAACCTGCACCGAGGCAGATTTGGAAGGAAAAGCCTATAAATGATGAGGAGGCACCGAGCTAGGACAAAGCCATGAGATCTAAAGATGCTGGGACAGCCAGTCAGAGGGAACATACTTTTAAGGTGAAGGAAAACTCAACTACTGGAAAGGAACAAGAGCAACAAGAGGAAGGAGAGTTTACTATGGCTTTTGGAAGGAAAGGAACCGAAAGGATAGGCATCCCAAAATCACAAGGAGTTGGGTAGATCCTAGATACATCACATACTTTTGACGCTTTAAGCGACTCAGACAAAGAAGCAGAAAAGAAGAAGGATAACAAGAAGGAGCCGAACAGGCGTACCAGATCCCAAAAAATCGCCTGTTAATATGTCCATGCTTCTATGGAATATTAAAGGGGGGTGTGATAGGGGTAAGAAGAAGGAAATTTGGGAATGGATTGCTACTAGTGGTCACTTGTTGACTTCATTGGTGGAAACAACAATAAAAGAAAAGAATAACAATAACATTAAATATTTGTTTCTGTAAGGATAGAAGCATGTATCTAATGCCGCATGTGCTGAGGTGGCCAGAGTCTGTGTGGAATGGAAACCAAATGCTTGGAAAGTGATAATGATGTAGATGTCAGATCAGCATATTACAGTAGACTGCAAAAATAATGGAGGGTTACAAATGTGGGTGATGGTTGTGTATGCCCATAACGATGTGAAATCTAGAGTGGATCTATGGAAGGAGTTGATTTCTATTTCTAGGAAGGTAACTTTACGGTGGCTAGTGATTGAAGACTTCAACACTATCCAAATGCAGGCTGAAAAAAGTGGCAAGAGACTAGCATTAAATGCAAATATTGATACTTTCAATCGTACTATAGATAAAGTTGGTTTGTCTGAGCTTCCAATGAATGGTGATGATATCTTCACATGGAACAATGAAAAAAGTCCAGAAGACAGAATTTCAACCAAACTAGACAGGGAACTGGTGAATAATGAATGGCTACACATCTTTCATAATGTACATGTGAAGGCAGGTGGGTCTGAACTTAGTGATCATGCTCCTATTTTTTTCTAGATCATAGAAAAGAAATAGAAAAGAAGATCGTTCCAATTTCTAAACTACTGGGCTGATTGGAAGGGCTTTAATGATATCATAAAAGAGGCATGGGACATAAAGGTGATAAGGAACCCAATGTTTATTTTTGTAAAGAAGCTAACGAATACCAAAGAAGCACTTAAAAGATTGGCCAAGAATGAAGTGAATATTCCATATTTACTAGGGGAAACAAACAGAGAATGCAAAGATGTTAGAGTAAAATTGCTTGGTGATCCACTTAATGCTGATCTAATAAAGAAGGACAGTGAGCTGAAAATGATGATAAAGACCTAACGAAAGCAGAGGAAATTTTTTATTGGCAAAGGAGCAGAGAAAAGTGGATGGCAGATGGGGACAGAAACACCAAAATCTACCATACGACTGTTAGAAGAAGAGAAGAAGAAAATATCATTTCTGAATTGATTGATTTGGAGGGAAGAATGGTCAATAAGCAGGACAATCTTGAAGAACATGTTGTAAATTTTTATTCTTCTCTAAATAAGAAAACGTTTGAGGAGGAAATAGAAGAGGAGGAGCTGGATTGGAAATTCAAACTCACTAGAATGCATAACAACCTACTTACAAGAAAGACCAATGAGCAGGAAGTCAAAAAGGCAATATGGAGTATTGGCAGTAATAAGTCTCCAGGTTTAGACATATTTAACACCTATTTTTATAAGAAGGCATGGGACATCATCAAAGAGGATCTGATGGCTTATGTTGACTGGTTCATGGAGGGTGGAAACATGGTGAGGCAAGTCGATCATTCTTTTCTGGTTCTCATTCCCAAGAAAAAGGTGACATCTTCTCTTACTGATTTTAGACCCATTGCATGTTGCTCGGTAAAATATAAAATCATTACAAAAATTCTGGCTGCTAGACTAAAGATGGTCCTCCCTTATCTCATATTTGTAAATCAAGGAGCCTTTGTGACAAGAAGGAGAATTAGTGACATGTGCCATCTTAGCATGTGAATTCCTTTTAGACTACAATGTCATGAGAGGAAGTAGGAAGGTGCACCTCAAACTAGATGTCTCTAAAGCATATTACAGTGTCAGGTGGGAAAAGCTATGGTGGATCATGTGAGAAATGGGTTTTAGTGTGCAATGGATCAGCAAGATGAAATAGTGTGTTGAAACTATGAGCTTTTCTATTCTAGTCAATGGTACATCTGTAGGTTTGTTCTGAGGTGGTAATGGGCTACGCGAAGGGGATCCCTTATCTCCTCTTTTTTTGTGATTGTTATGGAGTACTTTACGCAGAAGATGCAGTTGGTAGAAAAAAGGAAGGAGATATAGCCTTATACAGTAAGTGGCACAAAGGTGTTGACCCATCTCATTTTTGCAGATGGTCTCTTGGTATTTTTGGAGGCAAAACAAAACACATCTCTTTTTCTCATTTTTGCAGATGATCTCTTGGTATTTGCGGAGGCAAAACAAGACACACTAGGATGTCTACAAAATCTGCTCAAATCATTCAGGAAATAGACGTTCCTGTGTGTGAATGCAAACAAAACACATCTATTTTTCTCCAAAAATTGCAACCAAGTTGAAGATAGATTACTGGAGGCTATGGGTGCAGAAAAATCAAAGTTTGCCACAAAATACCTTGGTTTCCCTCTTGCGGGGGGTAATCTGTAGGTTAAGGACTTTGCTGATTGTATGGATAGATTGGAGGAAATGATAAACAAATGGCCGTCACAAAAGACTTCCATGGTGGGGAGATCAACTTTAATACAATCAGCTATTGAGGGGCTACTTATATTCTAGGTTTAGCAAGGTTTCCTAGTTCAGTTCTGGATAGAATGGAGATGAAGATGGGAAATTTTCTCTGTGCAAGTGAGCATCACCCAATGAGGTACATAAGACTGGCTCTTCTTAAAGAAGAAGGTGGATTGAATATAAAAACACCCAGGAATATAGAGAAATGGGGGACAACGCGGAGAATCATCATTTACCAAGAAGGTACCTCGACTTGGGGGAGGCAGATGAGAGAGAGATACCCTAGAGGGTTGGATTACAAGACAACAATGAGGGAGGGATACTCACGTACTGTCAATGTTATGATAGAGGTATGGAAACATATTATACATCTTTTTGAACCACATGCACTGGGGAACTGGAGGCTTAAAGATATAAAGATGAATATCTGGGAAGTGACACATTCTAGAGCAGCAAAAGACATTTGTGTGGAACAGATCTGGACGGGTACGTATGTTCCAAAAGGGAGCATGTGTGTCTATAAAATTCTGCATGGTGCCTTAGCCACTCTGGACAAACTATGTGGATGGAACTATGATGTATCAATACAGTTTCTACTATGCAAGAAGAAGGAAGAGTCCCATGATCATCTGATGGGGGGTTGCAGCTTCACAAAGGAGGTTTAGAGGATTATATGCACATATTTCTAGCTACAACTTATGCTTGAAATAGACCCAAGGAAAATGCTAAAAAGATGTGGAAGTGAGAACACAAATAAGATTTTATTTGCTGCTCTTTGCTATCATATTTGGGAGGAACAAAATGCCAGATACATCAAGGAACAACCACAAATGAAAAGAGCATTGTTGTAAAAGTCTGTAAATGTGTTAAATGCAAGTTGCACATTAGTTAGTTGAGTGAGTTGTTTCTTTGTTATGGGTGTATGGCGTTGGGCCTACATGTAACTCTTGACCTTCTACTTTTTTATAGAAGGAAGTCAGAATATATTTACCTGATTATGATACATGCATGCATACATACATACATACATACATACATACATACATACATACATACATACATACATACATACATACATACATACATACATACATACATACATACATACATACACACACATACATAAGCCGACAAGGAGTGGCTCAAGTGGTCAAGCACGGTGTCCCCTAACAAAGGGATCCAGGTCCAAATCCCAGTTGCCGCCTTGATGTACCACTCTCCCAGGCGTTCGGCCTCCGCCACGGGCATGGGTGGGGGGGAATCATTCTCTCTTAACCCCCATACATACATACATACATACATACATACATACATACATACATACATACATACATACATACATACATACATACATACATACATACATACATACATACATACATACATACATACATACATACATACATACATACGCCGACAAGGAGTGGCTCAAGTGGTCAAGCACGATGTTATGGCCACATCTGAGCTTAATTGGTAAACTAGGGTTTACCTGGATGATTATATGCTTAATTTGATTGATCATTGCTTAAATCTAATTAATGATGATAATTAAATTATGATGTTTTAAACCTAATAAGAACGTTAAGTGTTCTATTGTTTGAAAAATTAGGGTTTGAGAAATATAAACCCTAGTTGGCTGAAATTAGGGTTTTGATGGTACATGAGTATGGAACTTGATCAGGATAGCAATGTGGTAAATGATTTTTCATATTTTCTAAAAAAATTGTATTTAATTATATTTTGGATATGATATGGATATCTCAATCATGCATATTGGAGAAAAATTTCAGAATATTTGAGTGTTCTTTGAAGGTGGTTCTCGGTCGAACTATACTTCGACCAAAATGCTAATAGAGTGCTTTGTAGTAGTGTAGTGTTTTATTTTAATTATTTATTGGTATCTCCAAATGATTTGAAAATTTAAATGGAGATCTGAAACTCAATCATAAACAACATGTAAATTTTCATAATTTTTGGATGTGTTTAGACCTTATCAGTAGACAAATTACAGTAACTGACATTTCTGTAGAATTCTAGATAGCAGTGCACTATTAGATTTTTATTTATTTAATGGAAGCTTGGAATGATCTAAAATTTTAATTGAACCTTTTTAAATAAATTATACACAACTAGATAAATTGTCTTAATTTTTCTAGAAAGTTTGATCTCTGAAATACATGAATTCACAGAAACCTTTTTATGACAGAAAAATCTGTTGAAATAAGAAAATATTAGTGAGGGGTCAATGTGCAATTAACCCAAGAAGCTCAACTGCTCTATATGGTCAACCTAACACACAAGGATCTCTCATAATTTGTGATTCAATCTAGAGAAACAAAATCCTAGAGAGAGAGAGAGTTAGGGTTTGAGAGGAGAAATTGATGGAGATGCTGACCTAGGGTTTTGCGGTCTGAGAAATGAAGAAATCATGTAAGTTTAGCTTCTTTGGATATAGTTTCATGGTGAAGCTTCTATCACATGTCAAAATTCCGTCCCACCTATTATTTGATCCAAAATGGTATAAAAACTTCCCCTTTTCTCACTCTTTCTTCATAATCCCTCATTTTTAGGGTTGCCGAGTTGAAAGGAAGAAGAATTGGGTGAATTACTAGGGATTTGAGATTTTCAGATATGGGATACGTTTTTAAGGTGTTGTCACACCTTAGGGTGAGTGGGAACTTCCTTTAAACAGTATATTTCATGAAAATTGGTTAAATCAACCATAATCTTTAATTGCTTAGTATGCAACTACAAACCCTGAATTGTCTATTTGTTCTAAGTTGTTGCAAAATGATATGAAATGGATTCTTCCTTTGTTTGAATGAATTTCAGATGATAAAATCATATTAGAAATGTATACAATGCATTCTAATGAGAATTCCCTAAGTATTTGCAGAGGTTATCAGAGTAAACTAAAATCTAGGGAATTTGTCTATGATAGAAATTTTCTGTATAAGTAAATAGAGAAAGTTGCTTATCTAGGTCCCCTTGGTTTTGAATGATTGTTTATCTAAATTCATAGTACATATATGTTATATACTATCTTGGATTTCATTTAAAGTGAGTAGTGTTTGTTTGGTATCTCAGTGAAGAGGGTGAAACCCTAGATGCGAGGAAAGTTGGATATTTGCGAATAGATATAGTGAAATCCATTTGAAGGGATTTTCTTGACATGATAGACTTTATTTATCCAATGTTATTATTGAAGCATGATATCCCAGTGAATGGCATGGAAACCCAAATTCAGCTCAGTTCCAAGGTTTCATACATATATTGAATTTATATGATTTGTTGATACTAGTTTTTATTTAGTGACTATTTATGTCGCATGAAATCTTTGTGGGAGCCATGAGAATACTTGTACAGCCAGTGAAATGAATACCTCGGTCTAAGGACCTAGAGGTAATGGTTACCTGTTACAGAGGTAACAATGCTATGTGATGATCTAAGGGTTTCAATACCCAGATCCAGTAATTATGATAATGATGTGAAGGGATGAGAATTCCTAGTAATGTGATAAGGGATTGAGATCCCATGTATCATGTGTTGTAAAGATTTGAAAAGTACGTGATAGATGTATTACACCTTTCTTTGTACCATTTGTTGTGATTAAATGAAACCCTAAGGGTAGGGTGTTCAATGAATCAAGTATTGTGATATCAATGTTCTCAGTTATTATTAATAATTCTTGTCATGATAAGTAATTAACTCTTAATTGAGTTATGAGATGCACAACTCAAGACTTGGGTTGATATGCACATTCTTTGAGAAATTACAGATAATTTGCAGGTGCTATTAACAATTACTCATATGTCAAGTAATTAACTCTTATCAATGTAATAAGATGATAAATTGCATGATTCTAGTGTGTATGTGCCAAGTGGATGTGTAATCTATTTATTTAAGAATTTTAGTCTACCTGCATGTATAGTATGTTGATTACTCAGTATATTACAATGTTTTGAATATACTGCTCTGCCAAGTTTAGAAAGATATACATGTTGTATTATAACTTCAAATAAGTAGACGCGACACCATAGAGATACCAGAGTCAAGTATAAGTAAGAGAAGGGTACAATGTAGAAAAGAGATTTCTAGGAATAATAAAATAATAGACTTAGGAGCCTTGAACACTATAGAACCCCTATGTGAGGTCTGCACCTTAGGGGTGAAACGACCTAACCCTGGAAGTATCCAGTATATGGGGGTCGGAACGTGCTATCAGGTGGCACGGGGGACGAAGCCCTAGTGGAAGTCTCCTTAAATTATAGTTTGCAGTGTCCAACATCAACCTGTGTTAGGGAAATTATAGTTTGCAGTGTCCAACATCAAGAGGTGGCTTGACTCTCTGCCTGTGTGCTCAGGTTAGAGGAGGAGTCCAGTTTAGGCCAGAGAGCCATTTCCCTATTGCAGACCAGGAGAGTTGTCAGACTTAGCACTTCCCGGGTGTGTCCGCTAAGTCTTGTATGGTGTGATCGTTGTGCACTATGAGTCTTCATATGCAGAGTATACTACATATGATCATGGCATAATAAAATGAATGAGAGGTCAAACAAGTGTGTATAGTTATTCAATTATTCTTTTTATGTTTTTGAATTATTAGTTCTCTTTATGATCAATCTAGCATTTCATATATTGATTCACTCTTATAGATATTTAGAGTATCCTGCCATATTTATGATTGTCAATTATTAGACTATTTAAAGCTTACTGTTGTTATAATTGATATCAACTGCTCAAAAGTATATCTGTAATTATATCAGTGCTTTAGACTATTTTTTTGAAGTACTCATTCATTGAGCGAGTAGGCTCACCCATCTACTCACAATTTTTAGGGAAATCACATGGACTTGATGAAGATATCATTGCATCAGAGTAGATCTGCCACAAGAGTTAAGTCTGAGTATGGTTAAGTTCAGTCGGTCCATGTCACTCTAGGTCCTTGTATAGATGTGAGAGAGTTGTAAATGATGTTTGTATCCTTGTTTCCTTACTAAGAGAGAATGCATTTGATTATCATGTCGTATGTACATGGAAGTGTGAGAAATAGAATGAATGTATGGATATGTATCATTAATGTTGAGATCATATTAGAGTAATCAAGGTTTCATTCTCTTATAAAGTTTGTTTATGTGATTCAATGTGAGAAAACAAAGAGTTTGAAAAAGAAGAAAAAGTTAAGGGTGATCTTTGTATTATGATAAATCCTCAATTTATGCCCCAATCTCATGATTAGTGGAAATTGTGAGATCGGTGTGTAACACACAGTGTCTCCTCGTGAAGGGACCCGAGTTTGAATCCCAGTTGCCGTCTTGATTTACCACCCTCCCGGGCGTTCGGCCTCCACCACGGGCGTGGGAAGGGGGAAGGGAGAAATCTTTATCTCTTAATCCCATACATACATACATACATACATATGTATGAAAACAAACCCTACCCATCTACCTGTGGGCGTGCTCTGGCGACTGCCCATATAGCCACCTAGGTGATGATGGCAATGGTGGGGACCCAGGACCCCATCATCCACCCTGCCGCTACCACCACCACCATCCCATAGACCTCTACCCCTACCCATAACCCACCCACATAGCAACCAGTCAGAGTTGCGACTGGAGCGACAACCAGCCCAAGAAGCAAACACTACTAATCAGAGCAATTCTGGAGGAGAGAAGGAACCCATGGTGACTAGACAATGGAATCAAATTCTAAAATAGCTGCTTCCGCAAGAAGATAAGCAGGAACACTTCTCAGAGCCGAGACGTGCTGATGGCCAGATCCACATTGAGTTAGACAAAGCCAAATTTGAGAGGATGTCAAATTTTTGGGAATTCACAGTGATGATCTATGTTATAGGATAAAAGCCCTCTTATCCACATCTTCAAGCCTAGATCCATCATATGTGGAGACCAAAAGGAGCATATGAACTGTTGAGAAGGGACAGTGGGATATTCCCGATCAGACTATCCAACACTAAAGACAAGAAGATGAACTTGGACTCTGGACCAAAGTGGTTTGATGCACAGTTGGTGGTCACCAAGGACTACTGCCATAGCGATGAGCTTAAGTGAGATATATTCTCAACCATGCTGACATGGATCACATTGAATTCTTTGTCCATTCATGGATGAGGAGTGCAACTGACACCATTTTTGCTAGAGTAGGCAAGTTGCTCCATGTTGACAATCGATCACTAGCGAAGGAAGAGGTAGTGTCTTCATGGAGTTCAAGGTTGATGGTGACACGTCGGAGACTCTCTAGCTCAACATGCAAGGATGAGAGACTATACTAGTGGCAGTCAGCTATGACTATCGACCACCAAAGTGAAGTTGTTTCCATGCCTTGGCCACAAGGATGAGGACTGTGACAAGCAAGAAACCAAAAAAACCTTTGAGCTAGAGGATACTAATGGGCATGGGAGGAAAGTATGGAGGGAGGAGGTTAGACCTATAGAGGAAGTAGCCACAATTATCTCTGAAACAAACACTGTTAGAGAAGTGGTGGAGGATCAGGAAGCTCACAACAACATCAAACAAGTTGAGGATACAACAACTAATGGGGGCACTGCGGAGGATCAGGTGCTGAAGGACTACAATGGGGTTGAAAAACTAGATAGAAATGAGAACATCACGTCAAAACATGGGAAATCAAAAAAGGAAGAGGGGGAGTTTGTAATCCCTATTGCCTCCTTGATTTACCACCCTCCTAGGCATTCAACCTCCTCCACATACATGGGAGAGGAGGAGATAATGCCTCTCTTAATCCCATACATACATACATACATACATACATACATACATACATACATACATACAACTGGCGTGTCTCCTCACGAAGGGAATCCCAGCTTACGCCTTGGTTTACCACCCTCTCGGACATTCAGCCTCCATCACGGGTGTGGGAGAGGGGGAGAGAATGCCTCTCTTTATTACATACATACATACATACATACATAGATACGTGTTCTGAGATAGCCAGAGTCCGTGTTTCTTGGAAACTGAGTGCTTGGTAGGTGACAGTGATAGATATGTCAGATATGTTGGGTTTTATGGCCTCAGAGTAGGCAGTGCAAACGAAATTTTTATTGTCCATTAACCCATAATAGGGGATCACATCAACAACTATGAAATTGGAATGATGGTTTTAGCGAGATATACCTGGTCCTGAGGCTTGCCTAGCGATAATACCTCGCAACCATGTGCGGTATTCAACGCCATGTCTTGGACAGTGTCTGTGCAACTCCTAGTCTTGGCCATGGACTCTGGCCTCCACCAGAAACTACAACTAAAATGTCCTCCTGAGTGGTAGACATCTTGTGCCTCTACAGATAGTCTACATGGACCACCTAGAACTCCTACTCTTCTAGAAGAATTGGCAAGAAGGAGATGACCCTCCTGTTAGTGTATTAGCATTAACCTACTCTCCCAAACTCAGACTGCTTTTTTGCAGTTGTCTTTCCCTGACTTTGCCTCCCTAGTCGAGTAGCACTTGATTGGGCTCTCTCAGTTACCAAAACAAGAGAGGACAACAACTTTGCAGAGAAAATGATGGTTTGAGTTGTGTATTTGAGAAGCCCTCTAGACCCCTCTATTTATAATAGAGGGCAGGGTCAGGGTTCCCAGTCAGTTTGGGAGTAGAAGGATCTAGAAATTCCATGAATAGTTTTTACTATGGTAGGAGAACCGGTTGGTTCACTAGTGAATCAGTTAGTTGGGAGTGTGAGCCGATTGGTTCACCCAGTGAACCGGTCATTTCACTTCCCAAACTTGCATGAAATTGACTTTCCTCCATCATTTCCAATTAATGCAAAGATTAATCCTTATTCCAATCAAATTGAACAAGTGAAACGTGAAAGTTTTCCTCCAAGTAGGCAAATCCTTATTGATGTAGCCCTATTTTAGGGCTCCATCCTATGCCATTTTGTACTTAAATCACATCTAAACATGTTAGATTACAAGCTTTTTTCCCCTAATATGTTTATCATTGCCAAATGCACTTATGGATGTTATTTGCACTGTTTTCAAGTACTTGGACCATGCCTTAGATGGATGAGAGAGAAGGAAGGAGTTCTAGGGCTCCTCCACTCATGGGGGGGCTCCAAAGAAGGCCCCAAAATCTCCCTCAACCTACCTCAAATGCCCAATGGTCATCATCAAGAAAAGACATCCATAAATGATGAAGTTTGAAGGACAATCAAGTGATGCAAACCCCAACACGGCCGTGGGCACAACCCCACGGTCGTGGCATTTATTATGAAAGATCAACAGAGACAACAGGGGATTTGAACCTATATTGCCATGACCATGGCCGTCTGCCACGACCGTGGCCCTTTGAAGACAACACGGCCATGGGCACAACCCCACGACCGTGCCATTTATATTGAAAGATCAATAGTGACAACATGGGATTTGCACCCAGATCACCACGACTGTGGCCGCCTGCCACGACCGTGGCCCTTTGAAGACACCACGGTCGTGGCCATCTGCATGGTCGTGGTCAGAAGAGTGAAAGACGACCGTGAGAACCCCCCACGGTCGACCCGTTTATTGTGAAAAACTAACAGAGTCAACAGGGAGTTGCCCCCCAAATCGCCACGACCGTGGCCGACTGCTACGACCATGGCCACTCTGAAGACCAACTCGCCCGTGCTGCTACTCCACGACCACACCCTCCTCCTCCAAAACAGCCGTGTTACCCCAACACAGCCGTGGTGCCACTCATCCACCACGACCGTGGAACTCCACCACAACCGTGGCCACCACCTTCCTTAGCATATCCACACCCTTTCCATATCACGCATGTGTTCCTACTCCACGACCATTCCATCCTACCCTCACCACAGTCGTGGCACATCAACACGGCCGTGGTGACCAACCTACCCTACCATACTTTTACACTGATTTTCCTATCCTACCCCTACTTACCCTAGTGCTTCCCCACCACCTATATATACATAGGTGGCGACTGGGGCATGAAAAGAGGGACACCCCACAGTTGCTCCAAGCTTCCATTACTCCTCCTTGAGCATCTAGTGCATTTCCTTTGCATTTGTGCTCTCCATCCACCATTTCCACCTCCATTCCACCTTGGAGACCTAGTTTGCTAGATTTTCTACCATAATCCCCCATATCTTCATGCTCACTTGCACCCTTGGAGGAGAGAGGTCATCCATAGCAGCTAGGAGGTGAAGAAGGCTACTTCTTCGAGCTCCATGGTGTTTCTTCCTCTTCTACCCCTTCCTTTTGTTGTTTCTTTGACTATGTGTAGCTAAGCCCCTAGTGGTGGGCTGTTTGGGGTTAAAATGTGACTTTGATACCATGTTGGGGAATTTTTGGCTTGTAATGAACTCATATTTATCTATGATGATTGCTCCATGCTTGTGTCTCTTATCCCATTACCATACTTGTAATTTGTGCTTTTTGTCATTAATTGCTTGTTTGCGAATGCTTGATGATACCATGTTTCTAGGAGAATTGGGATACATGTGGCAATCTTAGGAGTGATTCCTAGGTCCCAATAGGGGATACCTAGCTAATCCTCTTTGTTCCCACATGCCTATCTCCTCTTCTACTACTTGATATGAGACCTAAGTTACTAGTATAAGTGAAATTGATGTAATTGCCTAGGGCCTTCTAAAGGCTAGAATGGCTAGTGGCATGAGGTCAAATATCCTCATCTCTACTCCCATCTCTACCCTCAACCCTCAATTACTCATTATCACTTATCCTAGAAACCTAGATTTGGCTAATCCTATTAGAATTACACCAAACCCTAGTCTTCTACTAGTAGTATAGGGTACATTGTAATAGCATTGGTCTTATTGTTTGGTTTGGTAATCTAGATGTAAAATGAGAACCATGCTTGTCTAATAACATCCCCCAACTAATATCAAAGTTACATCCCCCAAATGGCCCACCTACCTTAATCATCTTATTAAAACCCAAATTGCTTTGTTTGCTTGTTCATGCTAGTCTAGTTTAGTTTCTTTAGATTAATTTAGTTAAATTGCTTAGTCTTGCTCATTAGTGTTAACTTAGGTTCTTGCTCTTGCTAGTGATTAGTTTAGATTCTTAATTGCTTCTTTCCTTGCTAGATTAGTGTAGTTCATCTTGCTCTCATTTGGTTAATTGCTTAGCCTAGTTTCTTAGATTCAACTTGCTTAGGGTAATTTAGCTTTTTGATAACTTAGTTTCTGTCTTGCCTTTCTTGCTTGCTCAATTAGACTAATTAACAACCAAACCCTTTTTAACCCTCAAACCCTAATCTCCGCACTAGGAACATAGCCTACACTAAACCTAACTCTAGTGCCCCCTCTATCCCTGTGGACCGACCCCTTATCTTGCCAATCACCTATACTACAACAGTACCCTGTACGCTTGCGGGCGACCTGTTTAGTTTTTGTGATCGACTTGGTTAGGGCCAATATAAATATCAAAAGTGATCCCTCCTGTGTGCTCCGACCTCGTTGGGCACATCTAGTCAAGTCAAATCAGCTAGCCTATGGCACCTCTAGCGGAAGCGCACCAAGCTTTCTGGCGCCATTACTGGGAATAGAGGCGCTCGACCTAGTTAGATAGTGTATCTTAGCCATGCCTTTTTCCCTCACCATTGTTATTATTTATTCTTTGTGTTACTTTTGCATCTTGGTTTGCTAACTTGGCTTCATGTTGTTTGTTTGTGTATTGCGCAGGTGACAGGTGTGCATGCACCTCACATGTTCTACTTGTACCGACTTGGTGTTGTACGACCCCAAGATTGATAGAAGGAGGTGCGAAGCTCGCCACGACCAGCACAGAGAGGCCGAGATGGCTGAAAACAACCCACAACCGGATGCTCAACCACCACAGCACCGCCCGCTCCATGAATACTTCACCCTGGGGAACTACAACTCCCCCATCGCCACCTTGGTTGACCAGATGCCAGGTTAATAGTTCTCCATCCCGCCTGCACTCCTAGGACTCCTCCCTACTTACTATGGGATGGAGAATGAGAATCCCTATCACCACATTGATGCTTTCCTGGAGACGTGCTCAACTTTCTGCACTCCCACTGCCACTGACGACTCCATCCGCAGATGCCTCTTTCCTTTCTCCATAAAAGAGAAAGCTAAGGAGTGGTATGTGTCAAAGCAGATCTGGTTACATGGAATGAAGTTAAAAATGAATTCCTCAAGAAGTTCTTTCCTATTGCAAAGCTGTCCTACATGAGGAGGTGCATCACTTCTTTTGCTCAGAAGGAGAATGAACCTTTCCATGAGGCATGCGAGATGTTCCAAAAGCTTCTCCGAGACTGCCGTCACCATGAAGTACCTTTTTGGAAACTCATTCAAGCATTCTACACCAGGCTTGAAGAGCAAAGACAAAACAATGTCGACTCCTCCTACGGAGGTACTTTCATGGTGAAGCCGCCCAAAGAATCATGGCCCTTGTTCGAACACCTTGCTGAAAACTCACACCATCACGCTTCTACAAAAGGGGAGCATTGCAGACGAAGCCACATCCCTCCACCTTCCTCCGTGACTCCAACCCGCAATGCTACCGACCCTGATATAATGAAAATGATGGCAGACATGATGAGATTGATGAAGAATCAAGCTGGTGGCTCTCCTAGCCAACCCACCATGGCAGTTGACTCTGTGGATGAGGAAGTGAGTGTTTTGCACTCCTTTGGCGGACACAACAATCAAGGCCCCATGTCCAACACCTACACTCCCGAGTGGAGGAACCACCCAAACTTTTCTTGGAAACAACAAAATGAGGATGGACAAGGACAGGGGTAGTTGAGGCCACGTTACAACTCCATGTTTGAAGAGGAGGTGCTTAGAAGGTTAAGAAGTCTGGATGATGTGAAGAAGGATGTGACATTACATGGGCAGTCCATCAACTACCTTGAGAAAAGATTGGATCAAATTTCTCTCTCTCTTGCAAGGAGGGAAGAAGGAAGACTTCCATCTCAACCAATGCCCAATCCAAACAATGATGGTGCTTTCTTAGGAAATACTTCAAGTGCATATGTTTCGCCAACATACCAAGCCCCGCCGAATCCCTATGCTCAACCACCTCCTCAAGCACCTCTTAACTATCAATATGCTCCACCTCCACCTCATTCATACCAACAACCACCTCGGCAATACCACCCCCATCCACAACAACAACAACCACCACAACAACCAAAACCACAATTCATCCTCTAAAACCCAAATTCACCTCACCAAAGGCCACCACCACCACAACAACCACAACCACCCCCACAAGCCCCTCCTTCTTCCCATGAACAAGTAAATATGGTATCTATCATATGGGGAGAAAAAGCTACTCAAAAGCTTGAGAAAGGGGAGGGGAAAGTGACTAAGGTTAATGAAAAAATCTCGATGCTAGAGAGTGTCAAGTGCAACCAAATTTCTACTGCTCCCGGTTTGAATGAAGAAGCACCCTCACTTGTCCCGCCCTCTCTTGCGAATAATGAAAAAGTAATAGATATGGCTCATCTGGCTACTTATGAAAAGGTCATGTCTGCTGCTTCACATGCCATTGACATAGCAGTGCTTGAAACAATACCTTTATGGGAGTCAAAACCTTCTCATGAGACAAGGATCACCATCATCCCTCGTCAAGGTCCAATGAGTGTTGCAGAAATAGTCAAAGTAGTCGAGAAGCAATTCCATGAAGGTCTATCTCCCCAAGAAAAGAGTAGAAATATCATGGATCTCCTGGGACCCTTGAAGCAAGGGACGACAACCATCACATCATTCTTTTTGTTGGTGACATATGTGTGCACGGGGAAGAGAAAACTAGTGCTACTACCGACCAAGGAAATCATTGCTTCAAAATCAGTTAACTTCATCTTTGACCTGGGCTTTCCAGAAAAGAGAGACGATCTGAGAGTGCCTCTCATCACCTGCTAAATTGGTACACAACCCATCAAGCACTCCCTCCTTAACTTAGGTGCAGGGACAAGTATCATGCCATGGAGCATGTATCTACGTCTTGGCCTAAATAAAATGGAATTGGTGGATTTTGTCCTTGTCTTAGGTGATGGAACGAAAAGGAAACCCTTGGGAATACTACAAAACGCAATAGTATTGATGGATGAAAGGATAAACATTGCATATGTGACCGACTTTCTGATAGTGGATTATGAACCTATTGATCGGAAAGAATACCTCATATTGGGGAGGCCCTTCTTGTCAACTACGGGTGCAGAAATCAATATGCGTACAGGCACTCTGACGGTCATCTATAAGAGGAGAAAATTCAATTTCTTTATATTTACTGAAGAGGAGAGGGACAAGTTGGGTAATGAAGACTTTAGTGAGAGTCTATGCTATCATGGTCCCCTAGAGCTATGGAGATCAAGTCCATACTTCTGCTCGATGAACACTCCATGGGATGAAGCACATGTCGTCAGAACGCTGGATAGGATCACTATAGATGTAAAGGAGGACACTGTGGGTGTCGATACTTAGTGAAAAGAGCAAAAAGCCTAGTTGAAGGCTATAAATTTAGCGCTAGTGGGAGGCAACACACATGGTTTGAGATTCTCGAACCTTCTTTTATCATACTTTCTTTTGGTTTCCAAGAAACACACACACACACACTATAATTGATAGTTTTTCTATTTGTGAATCATGTTAGCACAGGTAGAAGGAAGAAAAGATGATGCTAAAGGGTTTAGCCAAAGCGGAGGTCAAAGTGGAAGAAGAGATTGCAAATCAATAGAGGAGCTACAGGAAGAAGGCCAGAACAGCCGTGCTGTCCAGCACGACCGTGGTGGTCCTGCCCTTCTCACCTAGTGTTATATTGACCACTCCAGCTCTTGGTGGTTGTCTTTCGCAACCCCACACCTTTTACCCTACTAGTCTAAACTCTTATTTTATGCTGAGGGAAACATGATTTAAAAGTTTGGGGTGGTAGGGAGATAAACCCTTCTTTCACCGCATTTTTCTCTATGTGCCTTGTGCTAAATTTTTGCAAGATGATCAAACAATTTGACTAACCTTCATACTTGTTTACCCTGACCTGGTGTGCTTGCTTGCATTCATGCATACATGTAGTTTAATTTCATGTATTTTTGTGTAATTTTTCTAATTTTTTGCTCTTCCATATCATGCATTGCACTTTCATGTAGTTTTTAGTAATTTCTTGTGCATTTTAACTAGGATTTGCTGCTTTATGTTTTAAATTTCTCTAGAGTAGGTTTAGATGTGAATTAATGCAAATTGGCACCATTTTGGACAATTTTGCCCAAATTTGAAATCTCTTGCCTAGAAAGTATGTTTTGACCCAATCTCTACTGTTTTGAGTGAAAATGACGAACTTTGGTAAATGTAAATGAAATGTCATGCTTTATTGCTAAGTAGTATCAATGTTCTGACTTTTTACATGTGCATCACCTCTCTTATGATTGTGATTGATTTGGTTGAATTGTGAAGTTGAGCAAGCTTTGAACGCTTAGTGTCTGTGGAGTCACTTGATTGATATATCAATTTCATCTTGTTCATTCATGCAGTGTGATATCTAGGATGAAGTATTGGATTAATTTTCATGCATGATGTATTATGTGGAAAATCATACCAATGACCCCTCTTTGATCTGACTATTCTTCCACCATCTGTTGGTATGTATGCCCTGAGAGCCAATCATGGGATGATTGGTGGGATACATTAAGATTGATTTGATAAACATCAAAGGCAAGCTTCCAATTCTTTCTGGTTCAATCATATGAGTTAGTGATAGAACAGATTGAATGTCTAAAGAATGACAGTACTCAATGACGTATGCCTTCAGGTTGAGGACTTGAATGATGAGATCATACAGATTCTAAGAGTTTGTACATTCTTGTTTATGTCCCTAGTCGGATTTCATTGTGGAAGGTAGATAGACAGCAATGACACACAAGACTAGATTGTGGTGTTGGTTGATGACAAAATCTCATTAGTCATGATATAGAGATATCAAACCAAACACATAGGTACTTGTTAGAGAACAAGTGTACCAGACAGACCCACCGTGAGTTTGACACATGGAACCATGACATGGTAGTCACAGTCAGTACTCACAGTGATGGTGGTGAATGTGATTCTTTGACCTGAAATCACTGCACTCAACACATGTCGTTGGGCACACTTTGACATCATCAAACGCAATCCTGAAACATGGGTTGTTATAAAGGTGATGATTGGGTGGCTTTGACACATGGGGCTTTTGAGGGGTGAGTGATAGATATGGGATTTGTCCCTCCTGAGGGAGTTTGATATCCAAGGCCACTTGATGAGTAGGATTGAGATAGGCATGCACATGCATGTGTGAATCAGTATGTGATATTGATGTCATACATATCTCGTTCAATCTACTCTGAGATCAAGAAAGTGAATGAACGTTGATAGGATGACTGTTCCATGCCTCGAGTTCATTCGGGATATCAGTGACAAAGGAATTATACATTTGCTATAACACCATTCACGGATTGTAGGATGAAAGTTGTTCTCCAACTTTCTACTTTCACTTGGGTAACAATGATGTGTGACTAGGCACCGCTCTTTGCTTGTGTAGTCATAAGTGTTATGGACTTTCACTGCCAATGTGAAATGGACCTGCAGGGTCACACACATTGGATTTAACCTAGAAGAGGAGTTTTGTCCACAAAGCAATGTTTAGATTGATTACTAAAGGAGTTTAGTAGTTCAATTAAACACTCAATCAGTCGATAGCTCAATATCATATGGTTCAAGGTGTTGGACACATTGATTGGAGTATCAGATTGATTGAAATCACAATTGACTGATTTTTCCCAACCTGTGCTCCCAACCGATCGGCTCAAGTGTTGAACCGGTCGGCTGAGGTTGCTGAATCGGTCGGCTGGAGTGTCCAGGCCGATCGGCTCATGCCCAGGATGAAATGACCGGTTCAAGAGTTGAACCGATCGCCTCAACTGGTGCAACTGACCAGTTGGGAAAGTCATGTCGGCAAGAATTTTCCTTTGGTTTCAAATTTCCCAATTCGATTGGGAATATTATTGGTATTCGATACCAATTGGGAAAGAAACAAGGAAAGTCTTTTTGAGCCGGATCAGGATAGTGAACCGATCGGTTCAGGGCACTAACCGATCGGTTGGGGTGCCCTAAACGATCGACTCAGGTCCAACCGATCGGCTCAAGGGCTGAACCGATCGGTTCAACTGTGAATCGATCGTTTCAGGGTGCGAACCGGTTGCTTTTTGTGGAAAATCTCAAACCCTTCTACTCATGCTTTAGTCCCATATTTCCCGGGACAGAGAACCCTGTCCCATGACCCTCCTATATATAGGGGTATTAGGGGCTTCTTAGAAAACAACTCAGTGCAACCAGTTGCTCTGTAAAGTTGTCCTTCTCTCTGGTTTTGGTAACCGAAAGAGAGCCTGAGCAAGTGCTACCCGCAAAGGGAGGTGCAGCAAGGGAAAGACAACTGCAGTTGCAACTGGTGGCAGGAGAGTGTGTTGGCAACTAGTACGTCAATAGGAGGGTGCGACTCCTTCCACTTCCTTGTGGGACAAGGAGTGTGGAGTTCCAGGTGGTCCGTGTAGACTACTTCAGAGGCGGGAGGTTTCTGCCGCTTAGGAGGACAACTGTAATCCGACAGTCTGGTATGAGGAGGAGTCGTCAGTCCCGGTGCGACCAGGAGCTGCACAGACACCGTTCAAGACCAGAGTTGAAGACCACGCAAGGCACGAGGTATTGTCACCGAGCAAGCCTCGGGACAAGGTATGATTCCAAAAACCATCCTTTCCTATTATATAGACGTTGACACGTTTCCTCAGTCTGGGTTTGGGGAGAATTTTTTTGTTTCTGCTGCCTTCTCTGCCTCCCCTAAAACCCAACAGTGGTATCAGAGCCACGTCAACTGCTCTATATTTTAGGAATATCGATATGATCGATTTTGGTTTGTCGCCTTTATTATTTGAATGCGATGCGAATAATATCGGCTTTATGCATGTCCAATCCTAAATCCACAAATCCCAAATTACATATATGATATGTATTATTAATGCACTCGATATGCGTCGCCCTTAAATGCGTTTTTTGGTGGATGTGTGTAGCGTGGTTATGGCCAATAAACCCTATATGTGTGTGGTTGTTTGTGGTTGCTTGATTCTCGGTCTACGCACCGATCTTCCCTCTCTTATTCCTGATGTAAGTTGAAATAATTCGAGATTCTTTCCTACCTTTGCTCCCCCCGATTGTAACTCAGGGTTTCCCCTTTTTATTTTATGTTATGTCAAAGACCGGCGGACATCCCGACGACAGCTGATACGATCGGTTCAAGGCATGAATCGATCGGTTGATGTTCCAGACGATCGGTTCAAGGAGTGAACCGATCGGTTGATGACCGGTTCGAGGAGCGAGATGAGCGGGTGGCGGACATGAAGAGATACACGATGATCGGGCGAACCGATCAGTTGGAGGAGCCAACCGATCGGCTGGTGGCACCCAGACGACCGGCTGGAGAGAACAGATCATTCATGTGATGAGATGATCTACTCAGATGGCAAGGCACAGATGTTCATCTTGTACCGGTTGCATGTGATGTAGACCTAGATGACCGTGATTCCTCTTGGCTCGAGGAATCACATTAGGATGGCCATAATCATCACTTTTTATCGTTTGTGCATGTTTTCTGTGGGATATAGCATGTATATGATACGTACTATGTATTGGGGTGATTGGATATGTATATGTATATAAAAACCAAATCCCTCATTAAATATTAAGTCTTATATGCCTTCCATTAGCGGCACACATGAAAAGCTTGATCGACCAAGCGTAGGTTACGCCAAATCGTGGTGCGCCATCTATCTTGTGGAAGTGTGAAGGGTAGACATGTAGGTTCTGCCAAAGCAGGGTGCATGTTTACCGTGTCGGCTTTTGGGTTAGACTTTACTGGTGATTCTTAGAGCGTCTAAGCCCAGAGGCAAGGAATGTTCATGGCAAGGTGTTGTGCATGTTCATTCATCAAGAGTTGCATATGATGCAATTGGCATGATGGCCTACCTAAAAAGTCAATATTGTGGGCGATCAGCCAAAGCTGACTCATGACTTGATGAAATATGGATCTTGCCCACTAGAAGGTTGTACGCTGCAATCTTCCAAATTGATGGTGAGGGCTATCAATTTGAACTAAAATAGTGGGAGAGATAATTAATTAAAGGCCTAATTTTTATCGTCAACTTTTCAAAACAATCAAATAAGTCAAAAAGAGTTTTTGGACTAAAATTGCATATATTTCCTTTTGTTAAAATAAATGGTTAATCAACAATAATCACTTTATTTGCGATCGGTCTTTGAGACCAACAATTAAATGGGAATGATTCCACAACTGGTTAGGATGATGAGAAGTGTTCTCAATCAAAGAGAGAAAGCTCTAAGTCCTAGTTATACCAGATGAACTCGGTCCCACCACATCAATAGCTGAAAGTATGCTTATGGAAGCATACCGAGGATGACATTGATGAGGAGTGCTTGATGTTGTGTTCTCTGAACTATGAGTTGCAGAGACAACATGAGACATATGATGTCTCAAAGACACTGTCCTAGTATGTCATGACAGAAGGAGATCCAGTAAGGTATTCACACACTCAATGTGATTGGGTATGTGGAAAACCTGACTAAGAAGGATTCCCTCTGAGCCAAGAGTTGGCTATTGGTATGATACTACAAATGTTGTGAGAATCATACAATTCATGATAAGCTACAACATGAACAACTTTGACAAGTGTTGACAGAGTTGTTGGACATGTTGAGGATAGTAGAGGAAAAGATGAAGAAAGACAAACCATAATCTTTTATGAGATCAATGAAAGGTAAGTCTTAAGGGTAAAGGCAAGGGAAAAGCTAAGAAGTGTTCTAATGCTAGCCAGCAGCCCAAACCGTCTTCAGCCTCAAAGGCACATGGCGAAAGGGTGTATGAGGGAATTTCCCTCTATATCTGGAAGAACAAAAGAAGATGAAGGAGGGGATGGAGATCTCCACCTAAGGTATCATGAAATGAACCACTTCGTTATCTGAGGTATATGATACCAAGATATGGATATGCCATATATGATATGCAATATCCGCAAAGAAGTGATGGTCTTTGTGAAAGGACCAAGAAAGAAGTACCCATCATTGGAGCAAGTGGTGCTGCCATAGATAGGAGCATCTTTCAGTTTATTTCAGCCTAAAGGGCACGAAATAGAGTTGAGAACTGCTATTTCATATATTGCCAATAGATAGAAACACTTTATTTTTGCATATTGTATGACAATGATGGCAATTAACAAAGTTGATGTTTCAATTTTAAAGATATGATCTTTGTGGAAATGCCTTGTTTATCTTGTGATACATGGTATGCATAAGATAATTGATACCTAAAGTTATAGATAACTCAAACAATCAAATTAGCATCAATCATGAGAAATTCATATCTAGTTTCCATGTGATGGATAAATCTAGACTCTTTTGGTTAGAGAACCAGTAAGAAACATGAATATCTTGGACATGATTAATCAATCTTCACTAAAGGTAGTAGGAGAATGATTATCCTATTAGGTATGATACATGTGATGTATTTACATACCTATTAGAACAAATGCTAATACTTCAAAATGGTGTTTAGAGAAATACCAATATGAATATCTTGAAGTGTTCAAGATTATCATAGATGAAGTGCAAATTTGGTAAAGTGTTAATTCTTGATGAGATCAATGAATGAAATACTTGGACCAAATGTTTGAGATCCTTGTGAGTAGTTATGATAGTGTATCATAATGAACTCATGATTAAGGCATGGTGATGTCTAAATCAAGAAGGAATCATACTCTAAGGAGTTAGAGAATGATTATCAAATAACTGAATTCTTCTTAATAAAAGAATACCCCACACTAATAAAGGACATTAAGAATCACAAGAAGTTGTGAGTTCTTATATCCTTGACAGATACACCTCAATTATCTATGTGATGAGTTGTTCATATGATGAGTCAACTATCTAGATGAATATGAGGAACCAAATTTTGAGTTATGGTTTATGACCATTACATCCTAAATGACATCCATGTGAACCATAAGGTATAACCTTGATGGTAGCACCCATTGGATGAAATCCATAAGTGCAAATGAGTCTTAAATGTTAAGACACATGGATAACATTTTGAGAAGGATAATGCTTGTTGATTGCAACTTAATGACTAAGACATTTGGCATAAGGATACTAAAACCGCATTCCTATGAGGAATAAAACAAGCATGTGTACGTGACACAGCCTATAAGGTTTATGAATCCACTAATGCAAATGAAGTCTATAAGTTACAATGGACTAATCAATGTGATTGATTGAGTACAAGCAACTCAGAATTGGATCTTTACTTTGATGATATAGTCAAAGGGTTTGACTGATATGTCAAAGATAAAGAAGGGATCTGTGATTTAGTGGGAGCGTGTTCACATTCCACATATTGATGTGAAATGGAAATGTTCTAGAATGGAAATCCAAAAAGTGGAAATTATCTTTAAGGAAGATAGAGATGTTTCCTATGTGATAGGAATAGAGATCTATAGAGATAGTTCTCAAAAACCTCTTGACCTGAAAAGAGAAAGCATACATTGGCAATATGTACTAAAGAGTTCAGTATGCACAGATTCAGTGGGAGAGAACTTGTCCATGTTACATGGAGTTAGTATCCCAAGGGACAAGTGTCCAATTCTTATGAAGAATGGGAACACTAAGAATAGATATGGATCTATCATGTATGTAATCATCCCATTATCTTGCATGTATCGACATGGCAAGAACAAAATGCATTCATCATCTTGTATGTATGACATAGCAATATGATGTGCTAATCCTGATAACTTGTATGTGGGACATGACGAGTGGATGTCTGTCTACTTCCAGTAAGGGTTACTGGAACACCATGAGAAATTGATAAGTACTTGAGAAGTACTAGTTCTATGGAGATAAGGAAGAGATCAATGTAAAGAGTTACATTGATGCGAACTTCCGAAAAGGACAGAAAATTAATCGCAAAACATATATATATAGATATATAAAAGTGAAAGTTTTTTGATGATTGGAAATGTTCCAATAAAGCCATTTAAAAGGGAAATGTCGAGTATTCGTGTGTTAGAGAACAACAATGGATACTATATGGGTCTGTAAGTTCATGAGATGAACTTATAGATATTCCACTCATTGATGACAAGTTTGGAATCCTTGATCATGCAATGTGGCTAAAGGTTAGCAAAGGAATACTAGATCGCATATTACGACAACTCCATCTCATACGTGTGACGTACAATGAAGAGATGAGAGACATGCAATTTATACTGACTTTGGCAAGGTGTTGCCATTACTCACTATGTTGGCACTAGAGCAGAGTGACATGTGGGACATGTTTGAAGATCACTATGAATATGATTCAAGGGTGATTGGCTCGCAGTGCAAGTGGGAGTCTGTTGGTATGTATGCCTTGAGAGCCAATCATGGGATGATTGGTGGGATACATTAAGATTGATTTGATAAACATCAAAGGCAAGCTTCCAATTCTTTCTGGTTCAATCATATGAGATAGTGATAGAACAGATTGAATGTCTAAAGAATGACAATACTCAATGATGTATGCCTTCAGGTTGAGGACCTGAACGATGAGATCATACGGATGCTAAGAGTTTGTACATTCTTGTTTATGTCCCTAGTCAGATGTCATTGTGGAAGGTAGATAGACAACAATGACACACAAGACTAGATTGTGGTGTTGGTTGATGACAGAATCTCATTAGTCATGATATAGAGATATCAAACCAAACACATAGGTACTTGTTAGAGAACAGGTGTACCGGACAGACCCACCATGAGTTTGACACATGGAACCATGACATGGTAGTCACAGTCAGTATCACAGTGATGGTGGTGAAGGTGATTCTTTGACCTAAAATCACTGCACTGAACACATGTCGTTGGGCACACTTTGACATCATCAAACGCAGTCTTGAAACATGGGTTGTTATAAAGGTGATGATTGGGTGGCTTTGACACATGGGGCTTTTGAGGGGTGAGTGATAGATATGGGATTTGTCCCTCCTGAGGGAGTTTGATATCCAAGGCCACTTGATGAGTAGGATTGAGATAGGCGTGCGCACGCATGTGTGAATCAGTATGTGATATTGATGTCATACATATCTCGTTCAATCTACTCTGAGATCAAGAAAGTGAATGAACGTTGACAGGATGACTGTTTCATGCCTCGAGTTCATTCAGGATATCAGTGACAAAGGAATTATACATTCGCTGTAACACCATTCACGGATTGTAGGATGAAAGTTGTTCTCAAACTTTCTACTTTCACTTGGGTAGCAATGATGTGTGACTAGGCACCGCTCTTTGCTTGTGAAGTCATAAGTGTTATGGACTTTCACTGCCAACGTGAAATGGACCTGCAGGGTCATACACATAGGATTTAACCTGGAAGAGGAGTTTTGTCCACAAAGCAATGTTTAGATTGATTACTAAAGGAGTTAGTAGTTCAATTAAACACTCAATCAGTCGATAGCTCAATATCATATGGTTCAAGGTGTTGGATGCATTGATTGGAGTATTAGATTGATTGAAATCACAATTGACTGATTTTGCCCAACCTGTGCTCCCAACCGATCGGCTCAAGTGTTGAACCGATCGGCTGAGGTTGCTGAACCGGTCGGCTGGAGTGTCCAGACCGATCGGCTCATGCCCAGGATGAAACGACCGGTTCAAGAGTTGAACCGATCGGCTCAATTGGTGCAACCGACCAGTTGGGAAAATCTTGTCGGCAAGAATTTTCCTTTGGTTTCAAATTGCCCAATTCGATTGGGAATATTATTGGTATTCGATACCAATTGGGAAAGAAACAAGGAAAGTCTTTTTGAGCCGGATCATGACAGTGAACCGATCAGTTCAGGGCACCAACCGATCGGTTGGGGTGCCCCAAATGATCGGCTCAGGTCCAACCGATCGGCTCAAGGGCTGAACCGATCGGTTCAACTGTGAACCGATCGTTTCAGGGTGCGAACCAGTTGCTTTTTGTGGAAAATCTAGAACCCTTCTACTCTTTCTTTAGTCCCATATTTCCCGGGATAGAGAACCCTGTCCCATGACCCTCCTATATATATAGGGGTATTGGGGGCTTCTCAGAAAACAGCTCAGTGCAACCAGTTGCTCTGTAAAGTTGTCCTTCTCTCTGGTTTTGGTAACCGAGAGAGAGCCCGAGCAAGTGCTACCCGCAAAGGGAGGTGCAGCAAGGGAAAGACAACTGCAGTTGCAACTGGTGGCAGGAGAGTGTGTTGGCGACTAGTACGTCAACAGGAGGGTGCGACTCCTTCCACTTCCTTGTGGGACAAGGAGTGTGGAGTTCCAGGTGGTCAGTGTGGACTACTTCAGAGGCGGGAGGTTTCTGCCACTTAGAAGGACAATTGTCATTCTACAGTCCGGTACGAGGAGGAGTCGTCAGTCCTGGTGCGACCAAGAGCTGCACAGACACCGTCCAAGACCGGAGTTGAAGACCGTACAAGGCGCGAGGTATTGTCGCCGAGCAAGCCTCGGGACATGGTATGATTCCACAAACCATCCTTTCCTATTATATAGACGTTGACGCGTTTCCTTGGTCTGGGTTTGGGGAGAATTTTTTTGTTTCCGCTGCCTTCTCTGCCTCCCCTAAAACCCAACACCATCTTCATACCCCTCCGCCTCATAAAAAGATGCCCTAGTGCATATAGTCAGCCTTGGCCACCTCCAAAGATTTGGGGTGGCCATATCTTTATCTCCTCACTTCACTCTATCCACCATATGCCCTATCTACACCAAGGGCAAGAAAAAAGGGAAAAGAAAAAGAAAAGCAAAAAACAAAATAAAAGGATGCTCCTATTTAAGAGCATTTAAATAAAGAAAAGATGAGTGTTTAATAACACTCCAAGAATCATACCACAACCCTTTCTTCCAATTTCATACCCATTGAGCTAGAAAACATCAAACCGAGATCGTTTTGCCCCTTTTGGCAGCCACGTGGGTCATTTGGTGTGATTTGAAATATAAGATCGAATGCATGAAGGTGAAACAACACTCCTAGTCATTCTTGATTAATTCCACCATGAAACGGTTTACTCAGAACTTTATGGAAGAAATATGGATAACTTGTGTATTCTATGTGCTATATTTGAAGTTCATATGCTTTGTGCTCTCTTCATGATTGGATTGTGAAATTAGGAGAGGAGAGAGGTGAAATGCATGCACTTAGTCATATTTGAGCCCATTTAGCAATAATTAGCTTTTACGTTGCATTCGTCATTTCTTCATGATTGGATTGTGAAAGTAGTTCCACTTACCTTAATCATCTTGTTAAAACCCAATTTGCTTTGTTTGCTTATTCATGCTAGTCTAGTTTAGTTGCTTTAGATTAACTTAGTTAAATTACTTAGTCTTGCTCATTAGTGTTAACTTAGGTTCTTGATCTTGATAGTGATTAGTTTAGCTTCTTAATTGCTTCTTGCCTTACTAGAGTAGTGTAGTTCATCTTGCACTCGTTTGGTTACTTGCTTAACCTAGTTGCTTAGATTCAACTTGCTTAGGGTAATTTAGCTTTTTGATAACTTAGTTTCTATCTTGCCTTTCTTGCTTGCTCAATTAGAGTAATTAACAACCAAACCCTTTTAAACCCTCAAACCCTAATCTCCGCACTAGGAACATAGCCTACACTAAACCTAACTCTAGTGCCCCCTCTATCCCTGTGGACCGACCCCTTATCTTGCCAATCACCTATACTACAACAGTACCCCATACACTTGCATGTGACCTGTTTAGTTTTTTTGATCAACTTGGTTAGGGCCAATATAAATGCCAAAAGGGATCCCTCCAGTGTGCTCTGACCTCGTGGGGTGCATCTAGTCGAGTCAAATTGTCTAGTGTGTGGCACCTCTAGCGGAAGAGCACCACTTATTTCCTCAGTTGGCAGGACTGTGAGCCACTTGGTTCACCAAGTGAACCGGTCGGTTGGCTCACACCATTTGATCGGCTCACAAGGGTGAACCGGTTGGTTGGCAGTCTTGACATTGCCAATGCAGTCTCCAATCTACGTGACACTCTAACCAGCTAGCTCAATACTTGAACTTGATAGCTCTGAGTCTACTCAGTCAATTGTATGTTTAATTGAGTACCTAAACACCTGTAGTATCAATCTAAACATCATTCATGGACAATCTCCTCTTCCAGGGGTATCCTATGTGTGTGACCCTACAAGTTCCAATTTACGTTGGCAGTGAATGTTCATAACAACTTATGACATCACAAGAAATGAGCGGAATCTAGTAACTCATCATTTCTACCCAAGTAACTCAAAAAGTTGGAGAACACGTTCAATCTACAATCTACAATTAGTGTTACTGTGACCTTATCGGTCCTTTGTCACTGATATCTAGATTGAACTCGAGGAATGGAATGCCATCCTCTTCAACATTCAATCCATGTTCCTTGAACTACAACTGACTGTCTGAGATGCATGTGAGTTCACATATCATATATTGAATCACATGAGTATGGCCATACAATTCTCAATCTCTTATCAAGGGGCCCTAGATATCATACTCCTTGTAGGAGGGACAAATCCCATCTCTATCACTCACAGTCTATTTGCATGTGTCAAAGTCACCCAACCATCACCTTTATAACAACCCATGTTTCAGAACTGCGTTTGATGATGTCAAAGTGTACCCAACGACATGTGATGAGTGCACTGATTTTAGGTCTAAGAACCACAATCACCACCATAACTATGAGAGATGATTGTGACTACCATTCCATAGTACCCATGTATCATTCTCAAGGTGGGTCTATCTGATATACTATTCTCTAACATATATCCATGTGTTTTACTTGATATCACATATCATGAATAAAGAGACTCTATCATCAATCAACACACACTCTAGTCTTATGTATTACTGTTGTCTATTTTGTTTCCACAATAATATCTGACTAGGGACATAACAAGAATGTATGTACTCTTATCATACATATGGTCTCATTGTTCAAGTCCTTAACTTGAAAACATATGTCATCGAGTCACATCATTCTTTAGACATCAATCATGTCTGTGTCATCATCTTATGAGTGAGACAAACATAATAGATAGAATTACCTTTATCATTATTAAATCAAGTATCATATGCCTCATTGCAATAATCATATGATTGGATCTCTGGGCATACTATACCAACAAACTTCTACTTGCACTTAGAGCCAATCACCCACAAATCATATTCCATGTGATCTTAACATGTCCATCATGTTTCTGCTGCACAAGTGTTTTTATGGAGGATAAGCAACATTTGCTTCAAGTCGGTATATTGCATGTTTCACATCCCCTCGCTGTACGACAACTCATATGTGATGGAAGTGTCGTAGTATACTATTTGAAATTCCTTTTCCTAACCAGTAGCTCCATTGTTGTCACAATATTACTACTAAGTCACCAATGGTCAAAACCTCCCATAAGTCCATCCATATGAACTTCTAAATGCATACGATATCCTTTACAATGTTCGTAATACTAAGGTACTCAACTTCTTATAGAATTAATCAATTGTTTTATGTTGGAACATTTCTAACTAACGATTCTTATTCCAAGGTCAAACACAATTTTGTCATTTTAAAAGCTTGCATCGGTGTAACTCTTTACACCCAACTCTTCCTTATTACCATAATTAAAGAACTAATCCTTTTAGTACTTCACAAGTACATAAAGATGCCCTTCATGGTATTCCACTAACTCTTATTGGAGTTCGATAGATATCCACTCATCATGTCCAATAAATATGAGATAACTAGATATTTATATCATCTTGTCATTCAAGATGATAATTTCATATCTTCTTGTCATGTCCAATACATACAAGATGATGAGTTCGTATATTCTTATCATGTCCAATACATACAAGTTATTTAGTTCATATTTTCTTGTCATGTCCAATACATACAAGATAAGGAGATGAGTTCATACATGATAGATCCAATTGTGAATGCATATGGCATCTATCCATGTGTTCCTTATTCTTCATAAGAATTGGGACACTTGTCTCTTGAGAGACTAACTCCATGGAACATGTATAAGTTTTCTCTCATCATGCTGAACCCTTTCAGCATTTTGCCGATGTATGTTCTCTTCCTTAGGTCAAGAATCCCTCTTGATCTATCTGTATAGATCTTGATTCCTATCACATTGGATGCTTCTCTAAAAACCTTTTAGAATGCACTTCATTGCCAGATTTTGTAGTATAAGGATGATACTACCCATTAATATTTGGAATATATATATGCTCCCACTAAACTCTTGTAATCACACATTACATATTCATTCTGACTCAAGTCAAACTCTTTGACTATCTTGTCAAATTGAAGATCCAGTTCTGAGGTGCTTGCTTCAATCCAAAGATTGATCTATGCATCTTTATGGACTTATTTGCATTATTGGATTTATAAAACCTCTAGGTTGTGTTACATACACATCCTACACAATATTCCATTTAAGGAATGTGGTTTTAACATCCATATGCCAAATATCATATCATATTAAGTTACAATGGCAAGCATTATCCAGATGGATTTATCCATGGTAACTGCTGAAAAGATTTCACCATGTTCAACACCTTGAACTTGTTACAAACTCTTTTCAACCAACTTACTCTCCATGTCAGTCTTCTTCTAGAAGACCCAAAAGTACCCTATGGGTTTTAACCCTTCAGGTGGATCGACCAACGTCATACTTTGTTGATGTACATGGAGTCTATATTGGATTTCATGGCTATAAGCCATATCTCAGTTTTTGGATCTCATTAGCTTCTAGGTAGACTATTGAATCATCATATGATCAACTCACTGTCTTCTTGTCCATAAGATATCATATATCATTCAAGCTCTAGGCGTGTTCTACCAGAACCATGAGTTCTGTGTGTTACTGAAGGAACTTTGAGATTCCACAACATTTTGTGATTCTCTTTATTCCCAGTGTACCTCTTTAAGTTCAATGTTTTTCTTGTTTGTCTCAAACATTTCAAGTTCTACTTTTCTCTCCCACTGATTCCTTTAGAACTAGGTTCTCCTCTATGAATGCATCCATCCAAAACACCTTTGTTATTGGATTTGGATATCAAAGTAGTATTCAACAAAATAACATTTATGTGATTTGTGGACAAAACCTTTTAAGAAACATTTTTCTTATTTAGGCTTTCAATCCTAATCTTTATAAATACATATCAGGACACTTCCCATTCCATATCTCATGTGGTGTCTTTTGAACTAATTAGATGGTACAATGTGTTAGTGTTAAGCATGTACCCAAAAGGAAATTTGAAGTTTAGCTAGTAATCACACTCTGACTTATCAAGGTGTGATTCCTTCTATCTGATACACTTCTCATGATACACTATCATTATGTTTCAAGTGGAGTACTTCATGATACATTATCATGATATTCCAATAGGTTCTCAAACTCTTGGTTCAAAGTATCTCCAAATCAATCATATCAAAACTTAATACGTATAACAAGTTTGTTATGTACTTCATTTATGATCCCCTTGAACACTTCAAGAGATTCATGTTTGTATTTTGATAAATACAAACTATCATATCTACTGAGGTCATCAGTAAATATATTGGTTTACTATTGATTACCTCTATGTTTGAGTTATTATGTCATTCATTACATGTGTCACACACATTTGCCTCTTTAACTATCAAGTATAGTTGATGAGACATATGCATTATCATCAAAGATCATTTCTTTGAAATGAAACATTAGTCCATTACACTTTTGTTCATACAAGATGTATGTCGATTTCATTGATGACAGATGTATAATAGCAATTCACTAATTCTATTATATGCCCATGAATGTCATATTGTAACTATAATGGTAACAACTCTTCCTCCACATAGTTTCTAGCTTACTTCTTCTTAGGTCCTAAAGTTGAGATCTTTATATCTTTCATCTTCCTGAGATCCTCTATAAAGAGGTTATTTCCCTTTCCAACTTACCCCTTTCCATATCTTGAGTGATGAATATTTGGACCTAAGCTTGTCTTTAGAACAATTCTTGACCTTGATTTAGTCTATGGACTTCACTCTGCTGATCATTATCATATGTTTTGTCCTTTCTTCATTCATGCTTTGGAATCAACATGTCAAGCCCTTCAGACAGTGGTTTGGCCAAGTTTCTCAACATTTGATAAACTGGATATATGATTCACACAATGATTTGTAGAATCATGTTTGGTCAACTCTTGACCTATGAGAAATCGTAGTTAATCTATATGCACAATCATATTGAGCATATGAGATTATACTTTATCTCCATCTGTCTGATTATACTCCAACATCGCATTGAATACATTATACCTTTCACACTTTACATGATTTTTAAGATGTATAACAATCTCAAGAATGTCCTTGCTTCAAGCTATTTATGCAACTCATAGTTCATATAGCTCAACATATGGTTCTTGATTTCTTAGGCATCATTGGAAACTTCAAGTAAACATCCAATTTTATCCTTAGGCGCACTTGGAGTGGTTCTACTGGCTCTTTTCTTTCAAGGACTTTGGAGTTTACGCTCACTACTGAGAACACTTCTCAAAGGTCCCAAACCATATCTGAAGTTTATCCCTTTTATGAACTGATCGCAACAATAATGTATATGTGTTTGTCATTTGAATTCTACAAAAGAATTTTGCAACTTTGTCAATTTTTTTTTTATTTGATTTGATAATTTTGACAATATTAATTAGGCCTTTAATTAATTATCATTCCCACTATTTTTGTTCAAATTGATAACCCTCATGTATCAATTCAGAAGATTGCAACATACAACCCTCTAGTGGCTAAGATCCATATCGCATCAAATTATGAGTCAACTTTGGTAGATCGCCTACAACTTAATTATTTAGGTAGGCCATCATGCCAATTGCATCATATACAACTCTTAGATAGATGACATGCACAACTCTTTGACATGATCATCTGCATTCCTCTGGAGCTTAGACTCTCTTGTTGACTCAAGGTCAATTAGGTCAATGTTGTCTCATGTCTAAATTGACTAAACCCGTGTTTTGATGATGACTAACCATTCCACATATTGGTATCTAATGTCTCTACTTGAGTGATTTTAGATTAGGTATAGACACAATCCATATGCCATAACTTGCGCATATCAAATTGGAGAAAAGACAAGTTAAAGTCAATACAAGTGCATGTTTTTGTAATATGATGTAAATACATTAGAATCATGTTGTAAATCACTTATAATGATGGTATGACTTGTAATTAAGCTTGGAAAAAATTGGAGCACTTAGATCAAATGTTTAAGCACTCAAAAGCCATTTTCCAAAATTCACATCAGGCTATTCATCGGTTGAGTTCTGTGAGTTGCAAACTCGACCGATCCTGATTGGATCTTGAAAATGACTTTTGCTCGGTCGAGTTTACACTTCACAGAACTCGACCGATGGAGTAGATGACCAATTTGATTTTCATTGGTCGGTCGAGTTTCCCCAAGACAAACTCGACCGATGGTCTGAATATCGGCTTTGTCTTTTACTCTATTGATCGAGTTACCCTTATAGAAACTCGACCGATTGCACTGTACGGAAAAGTGCAGAAAAGTGCTTCTAGCCATTGTGGAGTTGCAACTTTTGGGTTTTAGGGGAGGCAGAGAAGGAAGCGGAAACAAAATTTTTCTCCCCCAAACCCGAAATAAGGAAACACGCCAACATCTATATAATAGGAAAGGGATGGTTTGTGGAATCATACCTTGTCCCGAGGCTTGCTCGGTGACAATACCTCACGTCTTGCATGGTCTTCAACTCCGGTCTTGGACGGTGTCTGTGCAACTCCTGGTCGCACCGGGACCGACGACTCCTCCTCTCACCAGACTGTCGGGGTTGACAGTTGTCCTCCTGAGCGGAAGAAACCTCCCACCTCTAAAGTAGTCCACACGGACCACCTGTAACTCCACACTCCTTGTCCCACAAGGAATTGGAAGGAGTCACACCCTCCTGTTGACGTACTAGTTGCCAACACACTCTCCTGCCTCCAGTTGCAACTACAGTTGTCTTTCCCTTGTTGTGCCTCCCTTTGTGGGTAGCACTTGCTCGAGCTCTCTCTCGGTTACCAAAACTAGAGAGAACGACAACTTTCCAGAGCAACTGGTTGCACTGAGTTGTTCTTTGAGAAGCCCCCAATAACCCTATATATATAGGAGGGTCATGGGACAAGGTTCTCTATCCCAGGCAATGCGGGACTAAAAGCAGGAGTAGAAGGGTTCAAGATTTTCCACAAAAACAATATGTTGCGACAGCTGAACCGATCATTTCACAACTGAAACGGTCGTCTGGACCCTCCAGCGGATCGGTTGGATACTCCAACCGATCGTTTGGATCCATGAGCCGATCGATTGGACACTCCAATCGATTGGTTCGTGATCCTGGTTCAACTCAAATTGACTTTCCATGTTTGTTTTCAACTAATCAATATTAGTCCTTGTCCAAATCGAATTTGTACAAGTGAAACAAATATATTTGCAAAATACTCTTCATATTTTCCAAACGATCTCGGTCGGTCATCCGAACCGATCGGTTCAATAATTGAGCCGACCGTTTGGTGACATATGAGTCGATCGTCTCATTCCATGAGCCAATCGGTTCAACAACCTGAGCCGATGGGTTCATCCCATGAGCCGATCGGTTGGAGCAGCAAACTTGTGCAAATCAGTCAATTGCAATTTCAATCTATTTGATGCTCCAATCAATGTGTCCAACACCTTGAACATTATGATATTGAGCCATCAATTGATTGAGTGTTTAATTGAACTACTAAACTCCTTTAGTAATCAATCTAAACATTGCTTGTGGACAAAACTCCTCTTCTAGGTTAAATCCTATGTGTGTGACCCTGCAGGTCCATTTCACGTTGGAAGTGAAAGTCCATAACAGTTATGACTTCACAAGCAAAGAGCGGTGCCTAGTCACACATCAGTGCTACCCAAGTGAAAGTAGAAAGTTGGAGAACAACTTTCAATCCTACAATCCGTGAATGGTGTTACAACGAATGTATACTTCCTTTGTCACTGATATCTCAAATGAACTCGAGGCATGGAACAGTCATCCTGTCAACGTTCATTCACTTTCTTGATCTCAGAGCAGATTGAACGAGATATGTATGACATCAATATCACATACTGATTCACACATGCGTGCACATGACTATCTCAATCCTACTCATCAAGTGGCCTTGGATATCAAACTCCCTTAGGAGGGACAAATCCCATATCTATCACTCACCCCTCAAAAGCCCCATGTGTCAAAGCCACCCAATCATCACCTTTATAACAACCCATGTTCCAGGATTGCGTTTGATGATGTCAAAGTGTACCCAACGACATGTGTTGAGTGTAGTGATTTTAGGTCAAAGAATCACATTCACCACCATCACTGTGAGTACTGACTGTGACTACCATGTCATGGTTCCATGTGTCAAACTCACGGCGGGTCTGTCTGGTACACTTGTTCTCTAACAAGTACCTATGTGTTTGATTTGATATCTCTATATCATGACTAATGAGATTTTGTCATCAACCAACACCACAATCTAGTCTTGTGTGTCATTGTTGTCTATCCACCTTCCACAATGACATTCGATTAGGGACATAACAAGAATGTACAAACTCTTAGCATCCGTATGATATCATCATTCAAGTCCTGAACCTGAAGGCATACGTCATTGAGTATTGTCATTCTCTAGACATTCAATCTTTTCTATCACTATCTCATATGACTGAACCAGAAAGAATTGGAAGCTTGCCTTTGATGTTTATCAAATCAATCTTAATGTATCCCACCAATCATCCCATGATTGGCTCTCAAGGCATACATACCAACAGACTCCCACTTGCACTGCGAGCCAATCACCCTTCAATCATATTCATAGTGATCTTCAAACATGTCCCACATGTCACTCTGCTCTAGTGCCAACATAGTGAGTAATGGCAACACCTTGCCAAAGTCAGTATAAATTGCATGTCTCTCATCTCTTCACTGCACATCATATGTATGAGATGGAGTTTCGGTAATATGCGATCTAGTATTCCTTTGCTAACCTTTAGCCACATTACATGATCAAGGATTCCATACTTGTCATCAATGAGTGGAATATCTATAAGTTCATCTCATGAACTTCCAGACCCATATAGTATCCATTGTTGTTCTCTAACACACAGATACTCGACATTTCCCTTTTAAATGGCTTTATTGGAACATTTCCAATCATCAAAAAACTTTCACTTTTATATATCTATATATATATGTTTTGCGATTAATTTTTTGTCCCTTTGGAAGTTCGCATCAATGTAACTCTTTACATTGAACTCTTCCTTATCTCCTTAGAACTAGTACTTCCCAAGTACTAATCAAGTTCGCATGGTATTCCAGTAACCCTTACTGTAAGTAGACAAACATCCACTCGTCATGTCTCACATACGAGTTATCAGGATGAGCACATCATATTGCCATGTCCCACATATAATATGATGAATGCATTTTGTTCTTTCCATGTCGATACATGCAAGATAATGGGATGATTACATACATGATAGATCCATATCTATTCTTAGTGTTCCCATTCTTCATAAGAATTGGACACTTGTCCCTTGGGATACTAACTCCATGTAACATGGACAAGTTCTCTCCCACTGAATCTGTGCATACTGAACTCTTTAGTACAGATTGCCAATGTATGCTTTCTCTTTTCAGGTCAAGAGGTTTTTGAGAACTATCTATATAGATCTCTATTCCTATCACATAGGAAACATCTCTATCTTCCTTTAAAGATAATTTCCACTTTTGGATTTCCATTCTAGAACATTTCCATTTCACATCAACATGTGGAATGTGAACACGCTCCCACTAAATCACAGATCCCTTCTTTATCTTTGACATATCAGTCAAACCCTTTGACTATATTATCAAAGTAAAGATCCAATTCTGAGTTGCTTGTACTCAATCAATCACATTGATTATTCCATTATAACTTATAGACCTCATTTGCATTAGTGGATTCATAAGCCTTGTAGGTTGTGTCACATGCACATCCTTGTTTTATTCCTCATAGGAATGCGGTTTTAGTATCCATATGCCAAATGTCTTAGTCATTAAGTTGCAATCAACAAGCATCATCCTTCTCAAAATGTTATCCATGTGTCTTAACACTTAAGACTCATTTGCACTTATGGATTTCATCCAATGAGTGCTACCATCAAGGTCATACCTTATGGTTCACATGGATGTCATTTATGATGAAATGGTCATAAACCATGACTCAAAATCTGGTTCCTCATATTCATCTAGACAGTTGACTCATCTCATGAACAACTCATTATATAGATGATCGAGGTGTGTCTGTTAAGGATATAAGAACTCACAACCTTTGTAATTCTTAATGTCCTTTATTAGTGTAGGGTATTCTTTATTTAAGAAGAATTTAGTTATTTGATCATCATTCTCTAACTCCTTAGAGTATGATTCCCTTTTGATTTAGACATCACCATGCCTTAATCATGAGTTCACTATGATACACTATCATAATCACTCAAAAGGATTTCAAACATTTGGTCCAAGTATTTCATTCATTGATCTCATCAAGAATTAACACTTTACCAAATTCATACTTCATCTATGATATTCTTGAACACTTCAAGATATTCATATTGGTATTTCTCTAAACACCTTTTCAAGTATTAGCATTTACTCCAATAGGTATGTAAATACATCACATGTATTATACCTAATTGGATAATCATTCTCCCACTACTATTAGCGAAGATTGATTAATCATGTACAAGAGATTCATGTCTCTTACTTGTTCTCTAACCAAAAGAGTCTAGATTTATCCATCACATGGAAGCTAGAAATGAATTTCTCATGATTGATGCTAATTTGATTGTTTGAGTTATCAATAACTTAAGGTATCATTTAATCTTGTGCATACCAAGTACCACAAGATAAACAAGGCATTGCCACAAAGATCGTATCTTTAAGATTGAGACATCAACTTTATTAATTGCCATCATTGTCATACAATATGCAAAAATAAAGTGTTTCTATCTATTGGCAATATATGAAATAGCAGTTCTCAACTCTATTTCATGCCCTTTAGGCTGAAATAAACTTAAAGATACTCCTATCTATGGTAGCAACACTTGCTCCAATGATGGGTACTTCTTTCTTGGTCCTTTCACAAAGGCCATCACTTCTTTGTAGATATTGCATATCATATATGACATATCCATATCTTGGTATCATATACCTCAGATAAAGAAGCGGTTCATTTCATGATACCTTAGGTGGAGATCTCCATCTCCTCCTTGATCTTCTTTTGTTCTTCCAGATATAGAGGGAAATCCCTCATACACCCTTTCCCCATGTGCCTTGAGGCTGAAGACGGTTTGGATTGCTGGCTAGCATCAGAACACTTCTTTGCTTTGCCCTTGTCCTTGCCCTTAAGAATTACCTTTCCTTTGATCACATCAAAGATTATGGTTTGTCTTTCTTCATCTTTGCCTCTACTATCCTCAACATTTCCAACAACTCTGTCAACGCTTGTCAAAGTTGTTCATCTTGTAGCTTATCATGAATTGTATGATTCTCGCAACATTTGCAGTATCATACCAATAGCCAACTCTTGGCTTAGAGGGAATCCTTCTTAGTCATGTTTTCCACATACCCAATCACATTGAGTGTGTGAATACCTTACTGGATCTCCTTCTGTCATGACATACTAGGATAGTGTCTTTGAGACATCATATGTCTCATGTTGTCTCTGCAGCTCATAGTTCAGAGAACACAATATCAAGCACTCCTCATCAATGTCATCCTCGGTATGCTTCCATAAGCATACTTTCAGCCATTGATGTGGTGGGATCGCGTTCATATGGTTTTGGTATAACTAGGACTTAGAACTTTCACTCTTTGATTGAGAACGCTTCTCAATGTCCTAACCAATCGTGGAAGTTGTCCCATTTAATTTGTTGATCTCAAAGACCAATCGCAAATGAAGTGATTATTGTTGATTAACCATTTATTTTAACAAAAGGAAATATATGCAATTTTAGTCCAAAACTCTTTTGACTTATTTGATTGATTTGAAAAGTTGACGATAAAATTAGGCCTTTAATTAATTATCGCACCCACTATTTTACTTCAAATTGATAGCCCTCACCATCAATTTGGAAGATTGCAGTGTACAACCTTCTAGTGGGCAAGATCCATATTTCATCAAGTCATGAGTCAGCTTTGGCTGATCGCCAACAATATTGACTATTTAGGTAGGCCATCTTACCAATTGCATCATATGCAACTCTTGATGAATGAACATACGCAACAGCTTGCCATGAACATTCCTTGCCTCTGGGCTTAGATACTCTAAGAATCACTAGTTAAGTCCAACCCAAAAGCCGACATGGTAAACATGCACCCTGCTTTGGCAGAACCTACATGTCTACCCTTCACACTTCCACAAGATAGACAGCGCACCACACTTTGGCATAACCTACGCTTAGTCGATCGAGCTTTTCATGTGTGCCACTAATGGAAGGCATATAAGACTTAATATTTTAATGAGGGATTTGGTTTTTATATACATATACATATCCAATCACCACAATACATAATACATATCATATACATGCTATATCCCACAGAAAACATGCAAAACGATAAAAGCGATGATTATGGCCATCCTAATGTGATTCCTCGAGCCAAGAGGAATCACGGTCATCTAGGTCTACATCACATGTAACCTGTACAAGATGAACTTTGTGCTTTGCCTTTGGAGTAGATCAACTCATCATATGAATGACTGCTCGTCCTGGCCTATTCGTCTGTGTGCCACCAGCAGATCGATTGGCTCCTCCAACCGATCGGTTTGCCTGGTCGTCATGCATCTCGTCATGGCCGCCACCCGCTCATCTCGCTCCTCGAACCGGTCATCAAGTGATTGGCTCACTCCTTGAGCCGATCGTCTGGAACGTCAACCGATCGGTGCATGCCTTGAACCGATCATCTCAGATGTCGTCAGGATGTCTGCCGGTCTTCGACATAACAAGAAATCAAATTCTATCCTATATTACATTATAAAAGGAGAAACCCCGAGTTACATTCGGGGGGAGCAAAGGTAGGAAAGAATCTCGAATTATTTCGAGTTACATCAGGAATAGGAGAAGGAAGATCGGTGCGTAGACCGAGATGCAAGCAACCACATACAACCATACACAGATAGGGTTTATTGGCCATAACGATGCTATACATCCACCACAAAACTCGTTTAAGGGCGACGCGTATCGAGTGCATTAATAATACATATCATATATGTAATTGGGATTTGTGGATTTAGGATTGGATATGCATAAAGCCAATTTTATTCGCATCGTATGCAATAGATAAAGGCGACAAATCGAAATCTATCATATCAATATTCCTAAAATATAGAGCAGTTGACGTGGCTCTGATACCACTGTTGGGTTTTAGGGGAGGCAGAGAAGGCAGCGGAAACAAAAATTTTCTCCCCCAAACCCGGAACAAGGAAACATGTCAACATCTATACAATAGGAAAGGGATGGTTTGTGGAATCATACCTTGTCACGAGGCTTGCTCGACGACATTACCTCATGTCTTGCATGGTCTTCATCTCCGCTCTTGGACGGTGTCTGTGCAGCTCCTGGTCGCACCAGGACTGACGACTCCTCTCATCAGACTGTCGGGGTTGATAGTTGTCCTCCTAAGCGGCAGAAACCTCCCGCCTCTGATGTAGTCCACACAGACCACCTGGAACTCCACACTCCTTGTCCCACAAGGAATTGGAAGGTGTCACACCCTCATGTTGACGTACTAGTCGCCAACACACTATCCTGCCTCCAGTTGCAACTGCAGTTGTCTTTCCCTTACTGTGCCTCCCTTTGCGGGTAGCACTTGCTCGGGCTCTCTCTCGATTACCAAAACTAGAAAGAACGACAACTTTCCAGAGCAACTGGTTGCACTGAGTTGTTCTTTGAGAAGCCCACAATACCCCTATATATATAGGAGGGTCATGGGACATGGTTCTCTATCCCGGGCAATGCGGGACTAAAAGCAGGAGTAGAAGGGTTCGAGATTTCCCACAAAAACAATATGTTGCAGCAGCTGAACCGATCATTTCAAAACTGAAACGGCCGTCTGGACCCTCTAGTCGATCAGTTGGACACTCCAGCCGATCGTTTGGATCCATGAGCCGATCGGTTGGACACTCCAGTCGATCGGTTCGTGATCCTGGTTCAACTCAAATTGACTTTCCATGTTTGTTTCCATGTAATCAATATTAGTCCTTGTCCAAATCGAATTTGTAAAAGTGAAACAAATATATTTACAAAATAGTCTTCATATTTTCCAAATGATCTCAGTCGGTCATCCGAACCGATCGGTTCAACAATTGAGCCGACCGTTTGGTGACATATGAGTCGATCATCTCATCCCATGAGCCGATCAGTTCAACAACCTGAGCCGATCGGTTCATCCCATGAGCCGATCGGTTGGAGCAGTAGACTTGTGCAAATCAGTCAATTGTAGTTTCAATCAATTCAATACTCCAATCAATGTGTCCAACACCTTGAACATTATGATATGGTGCCATCAATTGATTAAGTGTTTAATTGAATTACTAAACTCCTTTAGTAATCAATCTAAACATTGCTTGTGGAAAAAACTCCTCTTCCAGGTGAAATCCTATGTGTGTCACCCTGCAGGTCCATTTCACGTTGGCAGTGAAAGTCCATAACACTTATGACTTCACAAGCAAAGAGCAGTGCCTAGTCATACATCAGTGCAACCCAAGTGAAAGTAGAAAGTTGGAGAACAACTTTCAATCCTACAATCGGTGAATGTTGTTACAACAAATGTATAATTCCTTTGTCACTGATATCCCGAATGAACTCGAGGCACAAAACAGTCATCCTGTCAACGTTCATTCACTTTCTTGATCTCCGAGCAGATTGAACGAGATATGTATGACATCAATATCACATACTGATTCACACATGCGTGCGCACGCCTATCTCAATCCTACTCATCAAGTGGCCTTGGATATCAAACTCCCTTAGGAGGGACAAATCCCATATCTATCACTCACCCCTCAAAAGCCCCATGTGTCAAAGCCACCCAATCATCACCTTTATAACAACCCATGTTTCAGGACTGCATTTGATGATGTCAAAGTGTACCCAACGACATGTGATGAGTGTAGTGATTTCAAGTAAAAGAATCACATTCACCACCATCACTATGAGTACTGACTGTGACTACCATGTCATGGTTCCATGTGTCAAACTCACGGCAGGTCTGTCCGGTACACTTGTTCTCTAACAAGTACCTATGTGTTTGGTTTGATATCTCTATATCATGACTAATGAGATTCTGTCATCAACCAACACCACAATCTAGTCTTGTGTGTCATTGTTGTCTATACACCTTCCACAATGACATCCGACTAGGGACATAACAAGAATGTACAAACTCTTAGCATCCGTATGATCTCATCGTTCAGGTCCTGAACCTGAAGGCATACGTCATTGAGTACTGTCATTCTCTAGAAATTCAATCGGTTCTATCACTATCTCATATGACTAAACCAGAAAGAATTGGAAACTTGCCTTTGTTGTTTATCAAATCAATCTTAATGTATCCCACCAATCATCCCATGATTGGCTCTCAGGGCATACATACCAACACACTCCCACTTGCACTGTGAGCCAATCACCCTTGAATCATATTCATAGTGATCTTCAAACATGTCCCACATGTCACTCTGCTCTAGTGCCAACATAGTGAGTAATGGAAACACCTTGCCAAAGTCAGTATAAATTACATGTCTCTCATCTCTTCACTGCACGTCATACGTATGAGATGGAGTTGCCGTAATATGCGATCTAGTATTCCTTTGCTAACCTTTAGCCACATTGCATGATCAAGGATTCCATACTTGTCATCAATGAGCGGAATATCTATAAGTTCATCTCATGAACTTCTAGACCCATATAATATCCTGATCAAGGTATGCATTCCTTTGCACGAGGTACTGTCGCCGATCGTATGCAATAACTTTCTTTCTTCTTGACACCTCAACCGATCGATTGGGAACCATGAGCTGATCGGTTCACTTCTGAACTGGTCAGTTCATGGTCCTGATCATTTCCCGATTGACTTTTCTTCTTTTGTTTCTAATTGGTATCAAATACCAATCCTTGTTCCAATCAAATTGGACAAGTGAAACGAAAGGAAATTTCTCACCAATCCTACTTTCCCAACTTTCTCAGTTGCATCAGTTGAACCGATCATTTCAACACTTGAAGCAATCGTTTCACCCTGTGCTTGAGCGGATCGACTCACCAGTTGAGCCGATCGGTTCACTAAGCTCAGTCGATCGGTTCATCACATGAGCCGATCGGTTGGGAGTGCAGATTGTGCAAAATCAGTCAATCGCAGTTTCAATCAATCTGATACTCTAATCAATCAGTCCAACACCTTGAACACTATGATACTGAGCTATCAATTGATTGAGTGTTTAATTGAAGTACTAAACTCCTTTAGTAAACAATTTAAACATGTTTGTGGACAAACTCCTCTTCCAGGTTAAATCCTATGTGTGTGACCCTGCATGTCCATTTCACGTTGGCAGTGAAAGTCCATAACACTTATGACTTCACAAGCAAAGAGCGGTGCCTAGTCACACATCAATGCTACCCAAGTGAAATATAAAGTTGGAGAACAACTTTCAATCCAACAATCCGTGAATGGTGTTATATTGAGTGTATAATTCCTTTGTCACTGATATCCAGAATGAACTCGAGGCATGGAACAGTCATCCTATCAACGTTCATTCATTTCCTTGATCTCAGAGCAGACTGGGTGAGATGTGTGTGACATCAATATCACATATTGATTCACACATGCATGCACATGCCTTTCTCAATCCTACTCATCAAGTGGCCTTGGATATCAAACTCCCTTAAGAGTGACAAATACCATATCTATCACTCACCCCTCAAAAGCCCCATGTGTCAAAGCCACCCAATCATCACCTTTATAACAACCCATGTTTCAGGATTGCGTTTGATGATGTCAAAGTGTACCCAACGACATGTGTTGAATGTAGTGATTTCAGGTCTAAGAATCACACTCACCACCATCACTGTGAGAGCTGACTGTGACTACCAAGTGATGGTTCCATGTGTCACTCTCACGGTGGGTCTGTCTGGTACCTTGTTCTCTAACAAGTACATATGTGCTGGGTTTGATATCACTATATCATGACTAATGAGATTCTGTCATCAACCAACACACAATCTAGTCTTAAGTGTTATTGATGTCTATGGTCATTTCCACAATAACAACTGACTAGGGACCAAACAAGAATGTATATTCTTAACATCCGTATGATCTCATCATTTAGGTCCTCAACCCAAAAGCATACGTCATTGAGTAAAACAATTCTTTAGGCATCTATCATGTTACACTATCATCTCAGAAACAGTTTAAACATATAGATCGAAAATTGCCTTTATTATTATTCAAATCATTTACAAAGTATCCCATTACAATCATCATATGACTTGCTCTATGGGCATACATACCAACAAAACATTACCTTTGTTCTTACCATTCCTTTTCCCACTTGTTGTCACCCTCTACACATCTCACCTTTCTTCTTTCATGTGGATTGAGAAGTCAATTTGCAATTCAATAGCTCAAGTCAATCCATTTGCAAGTACCTGCAAGAAGGAAGATGAAATGGTCCCCAATCATGTTTTTGGGTCTAGAGGTGTCAGCTTAGCAACCCAAGTCCTATTATTCTTGGGTGCTTTCCTAAAAGGACAATAAGTAGAATAATGGCCAATATCATTGCAATAGTTGCATGTGCCCATAGTCTTCGAACTAGAGGATTCTCCATGGAATATTGGAGGTCCTTTACCTTTGTTGTTCCTTTGACTACCATCATACCCCAAACCATGTCTACCAATTCATTTAGTAGTATGGTGTAGGATGTCATTAAGATTCTTTTTACCAACGAAGAATCTTTGCAAAGAAGATCTCAAACTATCATTATCATGCATAAGAGAAGTAATAGTAGAAGTCAAATGATTGATGTTATCTCTAGCATGCAAAAGATCATTTTCTAAGCAAAGAGCTTTAGTTAAATGAGAATCTCTATTAATATGAAGAGCAACTACATCATTCTGTTTACTAGTAGAACTAGAACAAGATTTAAGAACATTGATTTTAGCAAGCAAGGAGCCATTTTTAGTTTCAAGCAAAGAAATCTTAGAAAGATAAACACCATTTTCAAATTCTAATCCTTGCAAAGCAAAATCTTTGTCCTTGTTTTCTGATTTAAGAACATCAATATCATGCATGAGAGAATCAACAATTATAGTATGCTCTTCATTAGAACTTGGTATAAGAGGTTGAGCTTCTAGAAATCTAATCTTATCAAGCAAACTAGCATTTTCAAGTTTAAGATAATCTACTTGACTAAGACAAGCATTTTTTCATCAAGCAATCAAGAATTAGCATGTTCAAGATCATCTAGTTCTACATGCAAATTGTCAACAATTCTAGCAAGCTTTTCCTTTTTCCTTTTATAAGACTTAAGAGAGGCACAAGTATCATGAATAATAGCAATCAAAGATTCATTATCTAAAGAGTTTAGATTTACCTCACTTGAGTCCTTACTTGTTGATGCCATAAGAGCAAAATGGCATTCTCCTTCATCACTAGAACTTGAGCTTGATCCTTCACTTGAATCTTCACTTGAGCTTGAGTTGGAGGAGTCACTTGAGCTTGAGTGCCATTTCTCCTTCTTCTTGTACTTATCTTCTCTTCTCTTGTGAAGATGGGTCTTTTTGCCTTGTGGGCAATCTTCCTTGTAGTGACCCTTCTTTCCACATTTGAAGCATTGGATGGAGGAGGACTTGCCTTTGTAGAATCTACCCTTGGAGTACATGGAATCTTCTTCAACTTGAGAGGATGGAGAGGCTTGACCAAACATAGCCTCAATTTGAGCCTTCATTTCAGCCTTCTTCATTCTCTTTAGCGCTTTCTTCTCTTGTCTTTCAACTTCTTCTCTTTTGTCAAGTGCGACTTCATGAGGTTGTAGATTTCCAATGAGCTCTACGATAGGGACATCCTTAAGAGACCTTACTTCTTCAATGGAAGTTACTTTGGGTTCCCACCTCTTGGGAAGAGTTCTAAGGATATTTGAGTTAATCTCTCCTCTAGACATAGGATGACCTAGAACTGCAAGACCATTCACAATGGTGTTGAGCCTTGAGTACATGTTGGCTATCTTCTCCTCCTTTCCCATCTTGAAGTTCTTAAACAACCCATTGAGCATGTAGACTTTGCTTTCCTTCACTTGAGTTGTCCCCTCATAAGTGATGCATAGCTTTCCTCCATACCTCATATGTCGTCTCACAAGAAGAAATCCGATTGAACTTGGTGGAGGTCATGGTGGCATAAAGGATGTACATGGATATAGAATTCAAGGTTGCTTTCTTCAAGGTAGCATCATCCCATTCTTCAATCTTTGTCTTTGGTAGCTTGTATGGGTTGTTCACCATTTTCCACATCTCAAGACTTGATCCTTGGATGTAGAATTGAAGCCTTCTTCTCCAATAGAAGAAATTACTCCCATCAAAGATTGGTAGGCTGATCAAGTATCTACCTCCTTGGTAGTCACCCATCTTCTCCTACTTGTTGAAGTATGCTTAGAGAAGCCCGCTCTGATACCAATTGTTGGATCCTAGATGTGTGATTGGATGCTCGAGAGGGGGGTGAATAGAGATGAATGCACTTAAACAAAATTCATTAGAACTTCAAGATATATCACAAGATAAGGTTGCTAAATAGGAAATTTGTGTGCAACTAAAACATGCATAGCAAGGATGAGAGAGATTGAACATACACCAATTGACAAGTTGTTTAGAGTGGTTCCACACTTCAAACTAGAAGTGAGTCAGTCCACTACCTAGAGAGGTCAACCTCTAGGATTTCTTAACCTTGCACATTCATTATATTCATTATGAGAGATACAATACATGACCACCAAAGGACTTACCTATCCAATACAAAGAGTCATCAACCTTACCAAGGACTTACCCACTTTGCAAGGAGTCTTCTGCCTTCTTCCAAGGACTTACCTACTCTTGCACAAGTCTTCAGCCTTGCAGTAATTAGTCACTCTTCTTGGATCTTCCGCCTTTGACTTCACCTTCACTTGGAGAAGCTTCCACCAAGGACTTACCCACTTGAGCAAGGAGTCTTCTGCCTTCACCAAGGGCTTACCCACTCTTGCTCCAAGTCTTCAACCTTGATCTTCACCAAGGGATGCCTTCCCTTGTTCTTCTTCACCTCTCTTAGCAAAGAGAGAGAACCTTCATCTTCATGGTTGAAATGAGAGATAGGGAGGTGGTGAAAGTGAGAGCCTCATAAGATAACCTTCATCTTCATGGTTGAAATGAGAGATAGGGAGGTGGTGGAAGTGAGAGCCTCATAAGATATACATGTAGGACGAGCTCTCTTACAAATCTCCTACTCACTCTAATGGATGTAGCAAATGATTAAGCTTAGAGAGAGAGGAGGTTGTAGGAAGTACTCAACTATAGAATAGGAACCTCACATAGAGTTTGCATTGAGTGATCAACCTTGGAATGAAGCCCAAGGGGTCCTATTTATAGTTGGGGATGCCTCGTAGCCTTTGGGAGCACTTGAGAATGAAAACTAGCCATTTTGTGGCTTGTAACAGATATATTTTCACTTGTTGCTGTTGGTATGTATGCCCTGAGAGCCAATCATGGGATGATTGGTGGGATACATTAAGATTGATTTGATAAACATCAAAGGCAAGCTTCCAATTCTTTCTGGTTCAATCATATGAGATAGTGATAGAACATATTGAATGTCTAGAGAATGACAATACTCAATGACGTATGCCTTCAGGTTCAGCACCTGAATGATGAGATCATACAGATGCTAAGAGTTTGTACATTCTTGTTATGTCCCTAGTCAGATGTCATTGTGGAAGGTGGATAGACAACAATGACACACAAGACTAGATTGTGGTGTTGGTTGATGACAAAATCTCATTAGTATAAGTTCATCTCATGAACTTCCAGACCCATATAGTATCCTGATCAAGGTATGCATTCCTTTGCGCGAGGTAGTGTCGCCGATCGGCTCATGGTTCCCAACCGATCGGTTGAGGTGTCAAGAAGAAAGAAGATAGTATTCCTTTGCACGAGGTATTGTCGCTGAGCAAGCCTCGGGACAAGGTATGCATCCACAAACCATTTTCCTATTATATACACGTTGACGCGATTCCTTTTGTTCTGGGTTTTGGGAGATTTTTTTTTGTTTCCGCTGCTTCTCTGCCTCCCCTAAAACCCAACAGTGGTATCAGAGCCACGTCAACTGCTCTATATTTTAGGGTTATCGATATGATCGATTTTGGTTTTTCGCCTTTATTTATTGCATATGATGCAAATAAAATTGGCTTTATGCATGCCCAATCCACAAATCCCAAATATACATATATGATATGTAATATTAATGCACTCGATACAAGTCGCCCTTAAATGAGTTTTTTGGTGGATGTGTAGCATGGTTATGGCCTATAAACCCAATATCTCTGTATGGTTGTATGTGGTTGCTTACATCTCGGTCTGCGTACTGATTCCCTTCTCCTATTCCTGATGTAACTCGAAATAATTCGAGACTTCTTTCCTACCTTTGCTCCCCCCGAATGTAACTCGGGGTTTCACAATTCAATTGTAAATAGGATAGATTTTATTTCCTATTATGTCATAGAATGGTGGACTACCTGAGACGATCGGTTCAAGGTGTGAACCGATCGACTAGTATTCCAGATGACTGGTTCGAGGAGCGAGATGAGCGGGTGGTGATCTGAGGAGATGCATGATGACCGGTGAACTGATCGGCTGGAGGCGCCAGTCGATCGACTGGTGGCACCCGAACAACCAACCTGATGGCGAGCCGATCAGTCATGGAGATGAACTGATTAAACCCAGAAAGCAAGGCGGTCTATACTTGATAGATCTAGAGACAAATGTATACAACGTAAACACCAAAAGGCAAAAACTCAACAACTCAAACGAAACATATCTTTGGCATTGTCGTCTAGGGCACATAAATGAGAAGTGCATTTCTAGACTCCATAAAGATGGTTATCTAGACTCTTTTGATTATGAATCAATAGGGACATGTGAATCTTGTTTGTTGGGCAAGATGACCAAGACTTCCTTTTCAGGTAAAGGTGAGAGAACAAGTGATCTATTAGGACTCATACATACTGATGTATGTGGGCCTTTTAGAACTAATGCCAGAGGTGGGTATCAGTACTTCATTACCTTTATTGATGACTTCAGTAGGTATGGCTATGTGTACCTGATGAAACATAAGTCAGAAACCCTTGAAAGGTTCAAGGATTTCATGAATGAAGTACAGAACCAACTTGGTAAAAGTATTAAGGCACTTCAATCCGATCGAGGTGGAGAATACTTAATCCAGGAGTTTGAGGACCTTCTGCGAGCCCGTGGTATTGTATCACAATGGACTCCGCCTGGAACACCACAGCATAATGGTGTGTCTGAAAGACGGAATCACACATTGTTAGATATGGTGCGATCAATGATGAGTTTTGCTGATCTTCCAATTTCCTTCTGGGGTTATGATCTTGAAAACGTCGCGTTTACACTTAACCGAGTACCATCTAAATCGGTTCAAAAGACACCATATGAGATATGGACTGGGAAGCATCCTGATTTGTCTTTTCTAAAGATTTGGGGTTGTGAGGCTTATGTTAGGAAAATGTTTCCTGATAAGCTTGGACCCAAATCTGATAAATGTTATTTTGTTGGATATCCCAAGGAAATGAGGGGATATTATCTATACCACCCTACTGACAACAAAGTGTTTGTTGCCAGGACAGCTGTGTTCCTAGAGAAGGAATTTATTTCCAAAGGAAACAGTGGGAGGAAAGTAGAGCTTGAAGAGGTTCAAGCCCAACAAAAAACATAGAACCGGTGAATGTACAAGAGGAAAATGGAGATTCACAAGGTGTTGTGGAATCTCAGTCTCCTCAGTTAACACAAGGACCTCATAGATCTAGTAGGGCTCGCCTTGAACCTGAGAGGTTTGGATACCTTGTGACTCAGGAAGGTGGTGAGTTGATCATAGATGATGATCCAACTACCTACGTAGAGGCTATGGAGGGACCAGATTATGAGAAATGGCTTGAAGCCATGAGATCCCAGATGGAATCCATGTACTCCAACAAAGTATGGACTTTGGTGGAACCACCCGAAGGGGTAAAACCCATAGGGTGCAAGTGGGTCTTTAAGAAAAAGACTGACATGGATGGCAATGTGCAAACTTATAAAGGCAGATTGGTTGCGAAGGGATTTTGACAAGTTCAAGGTGTTGACTATGACGAAACCTTTTCTCCAGTTGCCATGATTAAGTCCATCAGGATCATGCTTGCTATTGCAGCTTATTATGACTATGAGATTTGGCAGATGGATGTTAAAACCGCATTCCTTAACGGGAATATAAATGAGGATGTGTACATGACACAGCCTGAAGGTTTTGTAGATCCAAAGAATGCCAATAAAGTCTGTAAGCTGCAAAGGTCAATCTATGGATTGAAGCAAGCATCTCGGAGTTGGAATCTTTGATTTTATGAGGAAGTCAAAGTGTTTGGGTTTATTCAAAATGAAGATGAACCTTGTGTGTACAAGAAGGTTAGTGGGAGCTCGATCACATTCCTCATATTGTATGTGGATGACATACTTTTGATGGGGAATGATGTCTTAGCCTTATAGAAGGTATAGACTTGGCTTGGGAATACTTTCTCAATGAAGGACTTAGGAGAAGCATCCTACATTCTAGGAATTAAGATCTATAGAGATATATCTAGAAGGATTCTCCGACTAAGTCAGAGCACGTACATTGACAAAGTGCTGAAGCAGTTCATCATGGAGAACTTAAAGAGAGGCAACATCCCCATGCTACATGGAGTTACCGTCTCTAGAGCTCAATGTCCCCAATCTTGTGAAGAAAGGGAGTGTATGAATGGGATCCCATATGCATCAGCAATCAGATCCATCATGTACGCTATGTTGTGCACACACCCAGATGTCTCATATGCTCTCAGCATGACGAGCAGGTACCAGTCAGATCCTAGGGATGCTCACTGGACAGCCGTAAAAAACATCCTCAAGTACTTGCGAAGGGCTAAGGATCAATTTCTTGTTTACGATGGTGAGGAAGAGCTGGTTGTAAAGGGTTACACCGATGCAAGCTTCCAAACCGATAAAGATGATTACAGATGGCAGTCAGGATTTGTATTTTTCCTTAATAATGGAGCTGTAAGCTGGAAGAGTTCCAAGCAAGAAACAATTTCCGATTCTACTACAGAGGCCGAGTATATTGCTGCTTCACATGCAGTAAAGGAGGCTGTGTGGATCAGGAAGTCATTTCTGAACTTGGTGTAGTTCCCAGTTGCTGTGATGCAATTGAGCTTTATTGTGACAATAATGAAGCTATTGCACAAGCTAAGGAACACAGATCACATCAGCGGTCCAAGCACATACTGTGGCGCTTCCATCTCATACGAGAGATCGTACAGCGAGGAGATGTGAAGATTTGCAAAGTACCAACTGAAGAAAACATAGTTGATCCACTGACTAAGGCCCTTTCTCAGCAGAAGCATGATGGTCATGCTAGGTCACAAGGACTCAGGTTCCTTGGTGACTGGCTCTAAGTGCAAGTGGGAGTCTATTGGTATGTATTCCCATAGAGCAAGTCATATGATGATTGTAATGGGATACTTTGTAAATGATTTGAATAATAATAAAGGCAATTTCCAATCTATATGTTTAAACTGTTTCTGAGATGATAATGTAACATGATAGATGTCTAAAGAATTGTTTTACTCAATGACGTATGCTTTTGGGTTGAGGACCTAAACGATGAGATCATACAGATGTTAAGAGTATACATTCTTGTTTGGTCCCTAGTTAGTTGTTATTGTGGAAATAACATAGACATCAATAACACTAAAGACTAGATTGTGTGTTGGTTGATGACAGAATCTCATTAATCATGATATAGTGATATCAAACCAAGCACATAGGTACTTGTTAGAGAACAAGGTACCGGACAGACCCACCGTGAGAGTGACACATGGAACCATGACTTGGTAGTCACAGTCAGCTCTCACAGTGATGGTGGTGAGTGTGATTCTTAGACCTAAAATCACTACACTCAACACATGTCGTTGGGTACACTTTGACATCATCAAACACAATCCTGGAACATGGGTTGTTATAAAGGTGATGATTGGGTGTCTTTGACACATGGGGCTTTTGAGGGGTGAGTGATAGATATGGGATTTGTCCCTCCTGAGGGAGTTTGATGTCCTTGGCCACTTGATGAGTAGGATTGATAAAGGCATGCGCATGCACATGTGAATCAATATGTGATATTGATGTCATACACATCTCACCCTGTCTGCTCTGAGATCAAGGAAATGAATGAACGTTGACACAATGATTGTTCCATGCCTCGAGTTCATTCTGGATATCAGTGACAAAGGAATTATACATTCACTATAACACCATTCACGGATTGTAGGATTGAAAGTTGTTCTCCAACTTTCTATTTCACTTGGGTAGCACTGATGTGTGACTAGGCACCGCTCTTTGCTTGTGAAGTCATAAGTGTTATGGACTTTCACTACCAACGTGAAATAGACCTGCAGGGTCACACACATAGGATTTAACCTAGAAGAGGAGTTTGTCCACAAACATGTTTAGATTGATTACTAAAGGAGTTTAGTAGTTCAATTAAACACTCAATCAATTGATAGCTCAGTATCATAGTGTTCAAGTTGTTGGACTGATTGATTAGAGTATCAGATTGATTGAAATTGCGATTGACTGATTCTGCACAATCTGCACTCCCAACCGATCGGCTCATGTGATGAACCGATCGATTGAGCTTAGTGAATCGATTGGCTCAACTGGTGAGTCGATTGGCTCATGCACAGGGTGAAACGATTGCTTCAAGTGTTGAAACGATCGGTTCAACTGATGCAACTGAGCAAGTTGGGAAAGTAGGATTGGTGAGAAATTTCCTTTCGTTTCACTTGCCCAATTTGATTGGAACAAGGATTGGTATTTGATACCAATTAGAAACAAAAGAAGAAAAGTCAATCGGGAACTGATCATGACCACAAACCGACCAGTTCAAAAGTGAACCGATCGGCTCATGGGTCCCAACCGATCGGTTGAGGTGTCAACCGACCCACTGAGATCCCCAACCGACTGTTTCAGTTGTGAAACAATCGGTTCAGGTGACGGAGTTGGTTATTTTGTGGAAAATCTCGAACCCTTCTACTCCTGCTTTAGTCCCACATTGCCGGGAATAGAGAACCCTATCCCATGACCCTCCTATATATATAGGGGTATTGGGGGCTTCTCAGAGAACAACTCAGTGCAAACCAGTTGCTCTGCAAAGTTATCGTTCTCTCTGGTTTTGGTAACCGAGAGAGCCCGAGCAAGTGCTACCCGATAAGGGAGGCACTACAAGGGAAGGACAACTGCAAAAAGCAACTGGTGGCAGGAGAGTGTGTTGGCGACTAGTACGCCAACAGGAGGGTGCGACTCCTTCTGATTCCTTGTGCGATAAGGAGATCGGAGTTCCAGGCAGTCCGTGTGGACGACTGCAGAGGCGGGAGACCTCTGTCACTCGGAGGACAACCGTCAATCCCGACAGTTTTGGTGAGACCAGGAGTCTTCAGTCCCGGTGCGACCAGGAGCTGGACAGACACCGTCCAAGACCGGAGGTGAAGACCACGCAAGGTGCGAGGTACTGTCACCGAGCAAGCCTCGGGACAAGGTATGCATCCACAAACTATCTTTCCTATTATATAGACGTTGACGCGATTCCTTTTGTTTTGGGTTTTGGGAGAAGTTTTTTTTTGTTTCCGTTGCTTCTCTACCTCCCCTTAAACCCAACATGTGTTTCTTGCTTATAACCATATCTCACTTGTTTTTGTCAAGTTATTGTGTGCTATGCATGTGGTTTTTGAGTCAAAAGTGGTATTTTGGGATCCTCTTCACACTCTTGCTCAAAAACTGTTTCTAATGCTTTCATAGTGCATTACTAACTTGCTTACACATGTTTGAATATGGCTTATATTTTTAGCATTCCTTTAAATATGTTTCTATGAAATATATGTGCCTTTTGACAGCAGCTCTGTTAGTCGATTTTGTCCTATTTGAAACTCAACCGATAGGAACCAATGGGTGTTTCCAGCATCTATCATCGGTCGAGTTGTCAATGCACATAACTCGACTGATAACACTGTGCATAAAATATACATTTGGCTTATTGAATGAGAATTTCTCTCTCAACTAGATTTTCTCAATCAATAGCCTTATTCTTTGGCACTCCTTTGGTACCTTTATATATGCATATTGCCATGCTCAAAATTTCCTATCTTGCATACAACTCTATATCTCTATTTGTTCTAAATTGGCATATCTATATCTTGCAATTACTTGCTTTGAGTTGTTTTGCAGGCTTTGATGATGATCTCTTTGGATCTCTTGGTTGTGTCTAAAATTGCTTCCATTGTGCTCTAACTTGCTACATCTATCTAGGTGTATATCTTGTTCTGATACAACCTTGAGGTTCTTAGTGGTAATCATCTTTTGGTAATGATGCATATGTAACGACCCCGCCTCCCGGTAACCCCCAATTAAGGGATACCCGAAGGTCAGAGCCGTTATTCAATTAACATGATCAAAGGTTCGACAAATAATCAATAATAATTAAGAAATTCTACTAACTAACTGGAATTTGGTATAAAATTAAAACTTTACTTACCTTTGAAAACTTTGGAAATCTATCTATCCAGAGCTTGAATTATTCTATCTAATCCTCCTTGCACTTTATTTCTTAGTTCCACAAGGTGTCACTTTACTGTTTGTTCTTTCAATTGTTGTTCCTAAAATGTCGACAAACAAAATGTCGATCAGTATATCGAAATATACTGGTATGTGGGAACAACCAAAATCTTGCAAATATTGCTAACAATTTAATAATCACAATCAAATTCATTAACAGGCCAATTTACACTTTTCAACATGACATTCTCCACCACTTTTGCCCTAACCCTGGCATACCCACCTTAGGGTTTCCTTTGCCAATGACTTAAGGCCACCTTCTCAATCTCGAGCTTGGTGCCTGGGGGTCACCACTCATGGTTCCCACTAATCATGCAATATCATAAGCCACCTTCTCATTCCCGAGCTTGGTGTCTGAGGTCACCACTCAAGGTGTCCATTGGTCTACCCATCTGGGCCTGACCTTTGGCATCATCCATCAAGGTGGCATGTAAGTGCGAGAATTCATACTTCCATTATAAATGTGATAATCATAGTGACTTTATAGTTTGCAAGTATGAACATCCAAACTGATAATTTGCATTCAATGCGATTAACCATCCGGAAAATCCTCGAGAAACTAAGGCGGTTATTCATAATTAACCACATACCTGATCCAGAGTAACTTGCTGTCCAAGTAATAATGATAAAGAACAAGCAACAAGTAGTCAACAATATCCAGAAATTTAATGCATGACATCCAAGTGTTATAGTTTATCCAAAACATTCTAAAGCTAAACTTGGATTCCACCTTAAGCTTTTTAGGCCACTTTAGGGTTTTATTAGTGTTTTAGCCTCCATAATACTTTTATCACATTTAATGCCCTCTTATTTCACAAACCCTGATTTCAACATCATAGGCACAGTTAAAGTCCATTATTTCTCTTCTATACTAAAACTACCATCTTTATCTCTTTTAAGTTACTTCACAATCATTAGACTCAATTACCACCTTTAGTTTCCTTCGAATTGATAATTCATACTTCATCATGATTTAATTCATAAGTGTATTCCATTTAGTATTAATTCCCCCTTTATCCATTAGAAAACCCTAATCACCAACTTAAGGGTATTTTATTATGAAAACTCAGTTCTATAATTATCTTTTCGGATTTAACCCATTAAAACCCATATTTTCTCCAATTAGGGTTTCTAACATAATTAGGTGCATAAAACCCTAAAACAAGTATGAAACTTCTTTTTCAAGATTAACTCTCCCTTTTATTCTTAATAGGATAGTATTTCTCAGAATTAGGGTTCCAAACCAAATTAACCCAAAAGAGTCATTAAATCTGAGTTCCATATCAAATTAGGGTTTTAGCAAAATTTAATACATCAAAGATGATAACTTGCTGTACTTTTTTAAATTGTAAGAAATACTAGGTTCCAATTATATTTTTATTGGATTCTTCACGTTTTTCTGATCAACTTTCATGTATGGATCACCTTCATCTGATATTTCTATCATTAGATACATATTCTAAAAAATAACTCCTTTTTCGACCAATCAGAAATGACGACGTGGGTTTATTGGATTAAAAGAAAATCGGCGAGCAATGTGCTTGTTAATTTGTGAGATTACCTTGAAGGACATCCCTCTTAATAGGGATGCGAGGGCAGGGGAGTAATTCTCTCCCCGGTCATCTTCAAGCTCGCGATCCAGTTTGCGATCCAGGTTCCTGGTTGGTCAACTGGAGAGTTGACCCGGAGCATCTTGCTCCCTCAGCCGCCGGTGAAGGAGGATACACCTCCGCCGCACCCTGCAGAAGTCAACCATGGTCTTGGTTGGCTTGCTGATAGTTTGGACCATCGGGATGGAGAAGCTCTCCTCTGGTAAGGTACATGGCCGTTCAAGGAGTAGGTCGAGTGCCCTCCTTGGAATTGGTTGCTTCGGATGATTGGGTCCCCCTTCGTGAACTCGATGGGGTACACAAAGGTAACGCATAGGGTGCGAGGCCCCCTCCTTATATAGAGGACCACCCATGTGTTTTCCCCCTGATTTTGGGGAAACTCGCCCAGACCCTGGTAAGCCCCAAAACTTGGGTCAGTTAGATGCGGAAAAGGCTCTCAAAGCCAAAGGGAAAGTTTCCTAGTTCGCACATTAACTGTGTGGAGAGGAAACTAGATCCATAGAACTCACATTACTGTTCCCCACTTCCTTTTCCTACTCGAGGTAGAAGAGAATACAGCCACCGTTGGATCTCAGATCCAATGGTTGTCATACCACAGGCCCAACAAGATATAGAAATAATTGTGACATTAATGATAATCACAACACTTTAGGGAATTTTTTAAAAGCTATAACTCCCAAACCGAATGTCCAATAAAACCCAAATTTTGAGGGAAAGTTTATAATACCTTTATCTACCTCTCTACCAAAATTGGGCTCATTATCTTAAGGAAAACGTGCCTTTTCTTTAGGTGCAAGATATCACTTAATTAATTATATATATATATCTCACATATTTTCTCTTTCCCTTGCTATTAAATTATTATTCTGAGTTCCTTGAACCTCAAGGAACCTTAATGGCTCGAAATCCCATCTTGGGAATATTTCTTTAGCCTCTTTCCTTATGTTTAATCCTTTTTCTTATTATCTTACTTATTTCTCATTAAAATATCTCTTTTTAAAGATTTCTCTTGATTTTTATTTTATTTTCCTCATTAGTATTCCTTTTATCATTAGGAATCCTTGGGATATGAAATTCCACCAAGGATAACTCAATTATACCTCTTTTCACTTGTTTTCCACATTTTACCATTATTTTCAATTTCTTTCTTAATATAGAAATACTTAATTGATCTTTTCTTTTCTTATTACATTTTCTTTGCAACTTTGGACTCTTTGGAATCCAAGGAACCCATTTGGCATGAAATCCACCTTTGGATTAAGTTCTTTTTCCTTCTAGAGGTTTCCACACCTTTCTTTCCTCAAAACTCAAATATTCATTTATTAATTGAATTTCTTTGTTAATGGGCCCAATAGCCAATAAAGCCCACAACACAAACATCAAGGCTATTGTAAACGAAATCCATTTATTCACAACAAATTGTATTATTTGTTCCAATATCTTTAATATGAGAAATTACATTTCTCACCAAAAATTGGGGTTATAACATCATACTTGTTAGTGAGTTATAGCCTTTCATGATTCTAAAATTGCATATCTACTATCTTGAGTTGCTTGCATAACCTTGTGATGCAGGATACATAGATCTACATTGTATGTAGAAATTGGAGTATTTTTGAATTTTATGCAGATTTGCTCCAGTTTTAGTTTTTGCTGCAAGAGTAGTGTTTTTATGCAGAAATGACCTTCTGAGCAAGGCTCATCGCTTTGCCATGAGCCCTGATACTTTTTGGGAAAATTATGTCATCCCTAGGGTCAAAATTGCACTTTATTATTTTTCTACAGTACTTTATCTTGCCTTTAGGGTTGTTCAAGTATATGCTTTAACTTGCTTTTCTTTCTATGCTTGGACAAGCCCCTATTTGTGCTCTTCTACTCTCCTTTTATAACGTTTGTTATCTCCTTTCTCTTTAACAAGTGATGTTTCTTATCCCTTCATACCCCCCACTTTTTGAAATGACAAAGGGGGAGAAAGGTATGTCTTCTTTTAAAAGAGGAAGAAGGCATGTTTTACATGAAGAGGAGAAGTATGTCCATATAAAGGGGAGAAGGTAAATGGGAGAAGACATATATGTGTAGAACATATATGAGTAGAAGACATAGTATTCTATAAATGTTATGAAAGCTAACCATGCAGGAGAAATAACATCAATTGAGGGGGAGTATGAGAACTCCACTAGCATCAATTGAGGGGGAGAATATGAACTCAATTCTATTGAAACCCCTAGGTTTCTCCGAAGGTATGGTTTTACTTAAAAGCTTTCAATACATTTATGGAATGGTTTTCCATCTTCAAAAAGGGGGCGAATGTTGACTCAAGGTCAATTAGGTCAATGTTGACTCACGTCTAAATTAACTAAACCCGTGTTTTGTTGATGATTAACCATTCCACATATTGGTGTCTAATGTCTCTACTTGAGTGATTTCAGATTAGGTATAGACACACTCCAAATGCCCAAACTTGCGCATATCAAATTGGAGAAAAGACAAGTCAAAGTCAATACAAGTGCACGTTTTTGTAATATGATGTAAATCCATTAGAATCATGTTGTAAATCACTTGTAATGATTGTATGACTTGTAATTAATCTTGGAAAAAATTAGGAGCAATTAGATCGAATGTTTAAGCACTCAAAAGCCATTTTCCAAAATTCACATCAAGCTGATCATCGGTCAAGTTCTGTGAGTTGCAAACTTGACCAATCCTGATTGGATCTTGAAAATGACTTTTGATCGGTTGAGTTTACACTTCACAGAACTCAACTGATGGAGTAGCTGACCAATTCAATTTTCATTGGTCGGTTGAGTTTCCTCAAGACAAACTCGACCGATGGTCTAAATATCGGCTTTGTCTTTTACTCTATCGGTCGAATTACCCTTATAGAAACTCGACCAATTGCACTGTACGGAAAAGTGCAAAAAAGTGCTTCTAGCCGTTGTGGAGTTGCAACAAGTGAAAATATATCTGTTGCAAGCCACAAAATGGCTAGTTTTTGTTCTCAAGTGCTCCCAAAGGCTAAGAGGCATCCCCAGCTATAAATAGGACCCCTTGGGCTTCATTCCAAGGTTGAGCATTCAATGAAAACTCTATGTGAGGTTCCTATTCTATAGTTGAGTGCTTCCTACATCCTCCTCTCTCTCTAAGCTTAATCACTTGCTACATCCATTAGAGTGAGTAGGAGATTTGTAAGAGAGCTCATCGTACATGTATATCTTATGAGGCTCTCACTTCCACCACCTCCCTATCTCTCATTTCAACCATGAAGATGAAGGTTCTCTCTCTTTGCTAAGAGACGTGAAGAAGAACAAGGGAAGGCATCCCTTGGTGAAGATCAAGGCTGAAGACTTAGAGTAAGAGTGGGTAAGCCCTTGGTGAAGGCAGAAGACTCCTTCCTCAAGTGGGTAAGTCCTTGGTGGAAGCTTCTCCGAGTGAGGGTGAAGTCAAAGGCGGAAGATCTAAGAAGAGTGGGTAATCCCTGCAAGGCTGAAGACTTGTGTAAGAGTAGGTAAGTCCTTGGAAGAAGGCGGAAAACTCCTTGCAAAGTGGGTAAGTCCTTGGTAAGGTTGAAGACTCTTTGTATTGGATAGGTAAGTCCTTTGGTGGTCATGTATTGTATCTCTCATAATGAATATAATGAAGGTGCATGGTTAAGAAATCCTAGAGGTTGACCTCTCTAGGTAGTGGACTGACTCACTTCTAGTTTGAAGTGTGGAACCACTCTAAACAGCTTTTCAATTGGTGTATGTTCAATCTCTCTCATCCTTTCTATGCATGTTTTAGTTGCACACAAATTTCCTATTTAGCAACCTTATCTTGTGATATATCTTGAAGGTCTAATGAATTTTGTTTAAGTGCATTCAGCTCTATTCACCCCCGCTCTAGAGCATCCAATCACCCATCTAGGATCCAACATCTCTAAGAATCACCAGTTAAGTCTCACCCAAAAGCTGACAAGATAAACATGCACCCTGCTTTGGCAGAACCTACATGTCTACGATCACACTTCCACGAGATGGACCGTGCACCACGCTTTGGCGTAACCTACACTTGGTCGATCAAGCTTTTCATGTGTGCCTCTTATGGAAGGCATCTTAGACTTTAATATTTTAATTGAGGGATTTTATATAAGTACATATACATATCCAATCACCACATTATTATAGTACGTATCATATAAATGCTATAACCACAACAAGAAACACACAATATCGATAAAAGTGATGATTATGGCCATCCTATTGTAATTACTTGGAGCCACAATGAATTATTGTCATCTAAGGTCTACATCATATGCAACTTGTTGTTGATGAAGATCTTTGTGCTTGAACCATTCTGGGTTGATCGATTCATCCTATGACATGATCAGCTCACCTCCTAGATGGTTGGTCGGTTTGGCCTCTGTTGTCAGAACACCTCTAACAAGCGATGGGGCCATCAACCAGTCGATCCATATCCTTCACAATCCTCCTAAGTCCTCCAGGAAGTCAGCTCATCTAGTGCTTAACGTCTTCTTCTTCGATGTAATAGAAAATAAACTATACTACTTTACATAATCTTTGGGAAACCTCAAGTTACATTCGAAGGGAGCAAAGGTAGAACAAAAAGGATCTCGAGTTATCTTGAGTTACATGTGCAATAGAAGGTCGAGGATCATTATGCAAACCGAGATGCAAACAACCATAACCAATCAAGCACACATAGGGTTTATAGGCCATAACCATGCTACGCATCTACCGTCAAAATGATTTTAGGGCGATGCACATCAATTGCATATATACCATATCATATATGTATATTAGTTTGTGGTCGCATGTGGTGTTTAGTCAGATATGCACATTATTCAGTTTAAATATTCACATCTTATGCAATAAATAAATGACGATAAAACCAAAAACCAATCATATAAATTTATCCCAAAACACTATACATTGACGTGGTTCTGATACCATTGTTGAGTTTTATGACCTCAGAGTAGGCAGCAGAAACAAAAATTTTATTGGCCATTAACCCATAATAGGAGATCACATCAACAACTATGTAATGAGAATGATGGTTTTAGTGAGATATACCTGGTCCTCGGGCTTGCCCAGTGACAATACCTCGTAGCCATGTGTAGTCTTCAACACCATGTATTAGATGGTGTTTGTGCAACTCTTGATCTTTGCCATGGACTCTAGCCTCCACCACGGACTGTGGCTGACGTGTCCTCCTAAGCGGTAGACATCTCCTGCCTCTAAAAATAGTCTGCATGGACCACTTGGAACTCCTACCATTCTAGAAGAACTAGAATGAAGGAGACAACCCTCCTATTTGTGTAGTAGCACCAACATGCTCTCCCAAACTCAAACTACTTTTCTACAGTTGTCTTTCCCTCACTGTGCCTCCCTAGTCAGGTAACACTTGTTCAGGCTCTCTCAGTTACCAAAACTAGAGAGGACAACAACTTTGTAGAGAAATTGATGTTCTGAGTTGTGTATTCTAAGAAGCCCCATGTACCCCTCTATTTATAATAGAGGGCAGGGTTAGGGTTCCCACTCTGTTCAGGAGTACAAGGATCTAGAAATTCCATGAATAGTTTGTACTGTGGCAGGCAAATGAGTTAGTTCACTAGTAAACTGGTCGGTTGGGAGTGTGAGCCGATCGATTCACCTAGTGAACCGGGCATTTCTCTTCCCAGACTTGCCTGCAATTGCCTTTCCTCAATCGTTTCCAATAAATGCAAAGATTAATCCTTATTCCAATTGAATTGAACAAGTGAAACGTGAAAGTTTTCCTCCAACTGAGAAAATCCTTATTTCCTAAGTTGGCAGGACTGTGAACCACTCAGTTCACCAAGTGAACCGATCGGTCGGATCACACCAGCCGATCGGCACACAAGGGTGAACCGGTCGGTTGGCAGTCCTGACATTGCCAATGCAGTCTCCAATCAATCTGACACTCTAACCAGCTAGTTCAATACTTGAACTTGATATTTCTGAGTCTAGTCAGTCAATTGTATGTTTAATTGAGTACATAAACACCTTTAGTATCAATCTAAACATAATTCATGGACAATCTCCTTTTATAGGGGTATCCTATGTGTGTGACCCTACAAGTTCCAATTTACATTGGCAGTGAATGCTCATAACAACTTATGGCATCACAATAATGAGAATAATCTAGTAACTCATCATTGCTACTGAAGTAACTCAAAAGGTTGGAGAGCAACTTCAACCTACAATATGTGATTAGTGTTACCGTGATCATATAGTTTCTTTGTCACTGACATCCAGATTGAACTCGATGCATGGAATGTCGTCCTCTTTAACATTCAATCCATGTTCCTTGAACCAAAGTTGACTGTCTGAGATGCATGTGAGTTCACATATCATATATTGAATCACATGAGTATGGACATACAATTCTCAGTCTCTCTTATCAAGGGGCCCTGGATATCATACTCCTTGTAGGAGGGACAAATCCCATCTCTATCACTCATAGTCTATCCCCATGTGTCAAAGTCACCCAACCATCACCTTTATAACAAGCCATGTTTTTGAACTACGTTTGATGATGTCAAAGTGTACCCAACGACATGTGACGAGTGTAGTCATTTCAAGTCTAAGAACCACAATCACCACCATCACTATGAGAGGTGATTGTGACTACCATTCCATGGTATCCATGTATCATTCTCAAGGTGGGTCTGTCTGATGTACTGTTCTCTAACATATATCTATGTGCTTGACTTGATATCACATATGATGACTACTGAGACTCTGTCATCAGTCAACACACACTCTAGTCTTATGTATTACTATTGTCTATTTTTCTTTCATAGTAATATCCGACTAGGGACATAACAAGAATGTAAATACTCTTATCATACATATGGTCTCATTGTTTAGGTCCTTAATCTGAAGACATGTCATTGAGTCACATCATTCTTTATACATTGGTCATGTATGTGTTATCTTCTCATGAGTGAGACAAACATAATAGACAAAATTACCTTTATCATTATCAAATCAAGTATCATATGCCTAATTGCAATCATCATATGATTGGCTCTCTGGGCATACTATTCCAATAAGATCAACATGTCACAGTGGACTATAGAAATAATGGGGACTTCCATATGTGTGTCTTGGCTGTATATGCTCACAATGATGTGAAAAGAAAAAAAGGGCTATGGTAGGATGTGGTTTCTCTTTCCAATCAAAACTCTCTACCATGGTTAGTTATTGGTGATTTTAATATTGTCTGGCTACAAGCAGAGGAAAAGGGGATAAGACCAATGTTGTACTCAAAGATGAATGATTTTAATCACATAATAGACCAGAATGGTTTGTTTGAGCTACCAATGATTAGAGGTGAATCTTCACATGGAACAATGAAAGGGATCCTAAAAATAGAATTGCAAGCAAATTGGTCAGGGCGTTGGTGAATGATGAGTGGCTATAGATTTTTCCTAATGTGCAGGTTAAAGCAGGTGGATCTAAAATAAGGACCATTCTCTTATCTCAATGCAAATTATAGAAAATAAAATTAAAAGAAAACCCTTCAGATTCCTAAATTACTGGGTGGATTGGAAGGGCTTCAATGATGTTATTGAGGAGAGATGGAACACATAGATAATGGGGAATCCAATGTACGTGTTTACAAAGAAACTGACAAAGACAAAGCTTTCTCTAAAAAAGTGGGCCAAGGTTGAGTTGAATATCCCAAATATGTTGGCAGAAACCAAAAGGGACTGTAGAGACATCAGAGGGAAGCTTCTACATGACCCACTAAATGAAGATTTGATAAAGAAAGATGGGGAGCTAAAGACTATGCTAGAGGACTTGAAAAAGGCAGAGGAAAATTTTTACTGGAAAAGAAGCAGAGACAAGTGGATAAAGGACGGAGACAAAAATACTAAACTCTACCACATGACAGTGAAAAGAAGGGATGATGATAACATTATTTCAAAACTTTTGACAAAGATGGAAATGTTGTCAACAAACAGGAGGAATTAGAAGAACAAGTTGTAGAGTTCTACTCTTCTCTTTACAACTAACACTTTGAAGAGAACCTAAAGAAGGAGGAGGTAAAATGGAAGTTCAAATTCTCTAGTACCCACAGTAACATTCTCATAAGGGAGACAAATGAACAAGAAGTCAAGGAAATTGTTTAGAGCATTGGCAGTAACAAGTCCCCGAGATCTGATGGATTCAATGCCTTCTTCTACAAAAAGGCATGGGAGTTAATCAAGGAGGATCTGATTGCTTATGTAAACTAGTTTTTGGAAGGAGGCAACATGGTTAGATAGGTTAATCACTCTTTTTTAGTGCTCATTTCTAAGAAAAAAGTGACAGCGACTCTTGCTGATTTTCGACCTGTTGCTTGGTATAATATAAAATTATTACAAAAATGCTAGCTTCCAGATTGAAGACTATACTTCCCTATCTCATTTCTAAAAATCAAGGAGCCTTTGTGACCGGAAGGAGCATTTGTGACTGTGCTTTTCTAGAAGGGGAATTTCTATAAGACTACAAGGTGATGAGAGGTAGTGAGAAGGCTTGCCTAAAACTGGATTTGTCCAAAACCTATGATAGTGTTAGATGAGACAAACTCTGGTGGATAATGGAACAGATGGGTTTTAGTGAACAATGGATTGGCTGTATGAAACAGTGTGTGGAAACAACTAGTATCTCCATACTGGTTAATGATACTTCTACATGTATGTTCAAAGGCGGGAATAGACTATGTCAAGGAGACCCATTCTCCCCTCTTCTTTTTGTTATTATCATATAATATTTCACATGGAAGATGATGAACGCAAAGGAGAAAAGAGAGATCAGCCCATATACTGTGCATGGTACCAAGGTGATGACACAATTAACCTCTACATATGATGTGCTTGTCTTTGTCGAAACCAAACAAAATATATTGGTAAACTTGCATTGTCTGCTTAGGAATTTTGGTAAGAAAACTAGGTTGTGTATTAATGAAAATGAGACCAACATCTTTCTGTCAAAAAACTGCTACTAGATGGAGGATAGACTAAAAGAAGCTATGGGAGTGGAGATGGGGAATTTTACTACAAAATATCTCAGGTTCCCGCTTGCTGGAGGAAATCTAAAAGTTAAAGATTTTGATGACTGCATGGAAAGTCTGGAGGAAATGATTAATAAATTCAACCCAAAAAAATCTATGGTAGGGAGAGCTATGCTTCTGAGGACCTCTGTTGAGGGACTCCTCACTTTTTGGGTGCAGCATGGAGAAATACCTGGTCCGGTCCTAGACAAAATGGAAATGAAGATGGAAAATTTTCTATGGGCAGATGGGTACCATCTGATGAGATATGCAAGAATGGCACTTCCAAAAGATGAAGGAGGACTAGATGTGAAATCATCAAGGGACCTAGAAAAGTGGGGGAAAATGAAAAGAATTATTACCTACCAGGAAGGCACCTCAACTTGGGGGAAATTTATGAGAGATAGATATCCAAGAGGACTTGAGTTCATACCACAAACAAGGGAAGGATACTCACGCCCTATCAATGTCATGACGGAGATGTGGTAGAAATTGAGACACATGTTCATACCGTAGATGGATGGAAGGTGGAAGCTTAAAGACATGAAGAATAACCTCTAGGATGTCAGGAGATCAAGAGCTATAAAAGACAAGCACATGGAACATGTATGGGCAGGGAAACATGTACCAAAGTGGAGTATGCTTGTTTATAAAATTTTGCACAATGTTCAAGCTACTCTAGATAAGATACAAGAATGGAACCATGAAGTTTCTTTTATTTGTTTGCTATGCAAAGAGGCCAATGAGTCTCATAGTCATCTGGTAGGCTGTTGCAAATTTACAAAAGGTGTATGGGAGATCATATGCAAAGAGTTTGGACTACATATAATGTTGAAGGAGGAACCGAGACACACACTGGAAAGCTATAGACAAAGCGATAAAAGGAGAATTTTGTTTGTTTCTCTATGTTATCCTATATGGACGGAGAGGAACACACAAAGACATGGATGCATAGATAATAGTGTAACTAATATAGCTACAAAAATATGTAAATGTGTTAGACGTAAACTGGACATTTGTTAATAGAGTGAGCTATGCTTTTTCTTTGGGTGTATGGTGTAGGGACTACATGTAACTGGTGACCTCCTATATTTTTAGGGGAAGTCGAAATATATTTACCTGATTCCGATATATACATACATACATACATAGCCGAAATGTCCAATACAAAGTGTTGGCCAAAATCCTTGCTGCAATGTCCAATACAAAGTGTTGGCCAAAATCCTTGTTGAACGCCTCAAACTGGTTCTTCCTTTTCTTATCTCTGAAGCCCAAGGCACCTTCATCACTGGTAGGAGTATTTTGGATTGTGCTCTCCTTGCAGGTGAGTTCATGCTGGATTTTAATGTCAAACGAGGGCATAAGAAAATCTGTATGAAACTTGATGTCTCAAAAGCGTTTGATAGCATATGTTGGGACAACTTTGGCAAATCATGAAGGACATGGGCTTCTCAAACAAATGGATCTCGCTCATCCAATAATGCGTTACTACTGTCATCTATTCGGTGCTAGTCAATGACACCCCAAATGGCATTTTTCAAGCCTCAAATGGACTGAGACAGGGAGACCCCTTGTCCCCTCTTCTATTCACCATATTAATGGAATACTTCTCTCAACTGTTGAAGAAGGTAGAGTCCAACAAGGAAATAGATAACTATACAGTGAGAGGGATAAAGACCATGAGCCATCTCATATTTACAGACGACGTCCCAGTCTTCGTGGAATCTAAACTTAAGTATCTTATAAATCTCAAAGCTCTCCTACAAAGATTTAGAACACAAACTGGACTTCACATCAACGAGGCCAAAACTCAAGTGTTCACCTCCTCCAACTGTGACTGCATCAAGAAAGAGATTGAGGATGCACTACGAATGAACATCAAATCACTACCCACCAAATACCTTGGCTTCCCGCTCACTAGTGGCAAACTCCAGGTGAAAGACTTCACAGAGTGCACTGCCAAGCTAAAGAATATGATCAGTATATGGCCACTTAATAAAACTTCCATGGCAGGACATATTACCTTAACCAAATCTGATGTGGAAGGTTTTCTCATCTACTGAGTTCAATAAGGAGAAATCCCCTATGCAGTACTCGATCGTATCGAGATGACTCTGTCCAATTTTGTCTGGGCAGGAGGCACTCATGCTATGAAATACTCAAGGCTATCCTTACACAAAGATGAAGGAGGTATTGGTCTGAAAACCCCGACGATGATTGCCAACTGGGGCACTATCAGACGAATCATCAACTTCCATCAGGGGAAATCAACTTAGGCACGCTGGATTAGAGCTTGATATGCAAAAGGTCTGGACTATGACCCTTCGACCAGAAAAGGCTTCTCTCGAGTCATCAGTAGAATGACTTTGGTGGGGAAGTAAATCAAATACGCATTCAGTCCCATTGACTCCGGAAACAGGCAATTCCACATCAGATTCAACCCCTGGGAGATGGCCAAACTAAAAGATAACATCCCACCCGCGCCACTGCACTTCACCAAGTATATTTGAAATGAATTTGAGATTCCCAAATGGAGTATGTGTCTCTACTGAGTTGCCTTTGAAACTTTCCCCACCCTGGACAAGATTGACAGATGGTGCCCATGAACCTCCTCGACCATTTTTCTGATGTGCAATGAAGGTTCAGAAACTCATGAACATCTTTTCCAAAACTATCCTTTTATCATAGCATTATGAAGATGGGTGTGTGATAATTTAAAACTCAGCCACATGCAGCTTCTCTCAACAAAGGAGATGATCTCACTACTCAACCCAAGCCTCAACCTACAGAAGAAGAAGTCACTGACAACCCTTTCAGTCATTTACTACTACACTTGGAATGAAAGGAACACCGGGAAGCACAAGTACAAGGCTAGTAATATAGAGTACATTGGGAAGAAAATCTTTAAAGTCTTAAACTATAGGCTCAATGAAACTTTTTCTCTTTTTGATTGTTTAGTAGCGTGCAGGGGCTACTATGTAATATTTCCCAACTTCATTGGGATTTCGGAATAAAATTTACCAAATTCCGATACATACATACATACATACATACATACATACATACATACATACATACATACATACATGTTGAAGTTCTTTGGCCATTCATGGATGAGGCCTGCAACCGACACCATTTTCGTTGGATTAGGAAAGGTGCTCCATGTTGACAATCGATCACTGGAGAAGGAAGAGGCCAGGGTCCTCGTGGAGTTGAAGGTTAATGATGACACACTGGAGACTGTCTAGCTCAACATGCGTGGACGACAACCTATAGGTGTGATAGTCATCTATGACTATCGATCACTTAAGTGCATCCATTTCCATGCCTTTGGACACAAGGATGGGGACAACAAAAAGTAAGAAATAGGAAAAACCTTCAAGCCAGATGATACTAATGGGTATGGGAGGAAAGTATGGAGGGAGAAGGTTAGACCTACAGAGTCAGTAGCCACAGTTATCTCTGGTGTAGGCCAACATCCTCGACCGCGGCTCATTCGACCTCAGGGACCATCCCACAATGGTCAAGGTCTCCCTGATCACCTCAATACAACATGCCCACGACCTTTGCACTCAGTCTCTCACACCCGTGGTGCCTAGTGCTCCACACGTCCGAGGTGTGAAACCAACGACTCAACCTCAACCACAATCTTGACTTGGACCACGACCGAAGATTGACTGAAGTGGAGCACGCCCACACTGTGACCGAAGAGTGACTGAAGTGGAGCGCACCCACACCCCGACTGAGGGAGGTGTCATGCCCAGACCATGACCGCGGTCCAACCAAAGGATGCAACACACCAACCTCGACCAAAGAGAGGCCAACATTACATCCTCGACTGTGATTAGGTTTCAACCAAAGCCAGACCTCAACCACGATCCAAGAGTAAAGTCAGTGGAGCACACCTGTAAATAGCCCCCCTACCCATCTTGTCAAAGGGGGGAGATCAGGAAGGACCATGAAGTGTTGCCATTTTCTAGACTCATTCCCATCCATCTAATCAGTCTTGGATCTCCAAAGGTGGAAGCTGAGGAGTGAGAAGACTAAAGGCTCTATCTTCTTTGAGAGAAGGAGAAGTCCACACCATCAACCTCCTAGATCTAGATCTAAAGAAATGTTGTGTTGTATCACATTCTTCTCTCTCTATCTAGATCTATCACTTTCATCTCGTTATACTTCCCTCCTCTCTTTGTGGAACTTGATGTATCTATCGTTATGTAACACCATTATGCTACCCGTGAACTTGTATGGCTAAACACTTAACTTGGGTTGGGAGTAGCCACTAAGGCTCTCCCAACATGTATATTGTCTCTCCTATTTGAATATATATATACTCTTGTCAAGATTATCTTCATGCACCAGTTTTAATGCTTTACTTGTATGCTTAGCTACCATCTTGTGATGCTTGATTGTTGGTATCTCGAAAGAGTAGTATCACTAATATCTTGTCTGATGGAGTAGTATGAATGCATGAAAATGTTGGAATGCTAAAGCTTCATATGTTCTACTTTGTAGTTTTTGGATAGTCATCTCGAGATAGAGGCAACCCTTGGACTTAGATCTATCCTTCTCTCGAGAGAGAAAGGAATGAATGCTTATATGGTTGCTTGTAGGCTCGATATGAGTACGTGCAAGGGGGCGAGAGTTTTGCATGCTGGTGAGAGACCTTAGTAGGTGAAACCCGGTTCGAGTTCCCTTCCATATCTTGGTTCCCTACTGTTTGTCCTTATTTTCTCTTATTGTTATTTTTCTTTCTTTATTATTTTTATTCATTTTGGTCTGAGCACCATCATTCCTTAGGGAACCACCCTTTTAACCCGTATGATATTCAAAGTATGAGTGTGAGACCCTAAGTGCTTAACACCTGCTAACCTTGTCCCTGTGATTCCACCCTGATTACTATGCCAGGCCCCGTATAATAGTTGCAGGGGCTCAAGTGTCAGGTTACTATCTTAAAAGTTTGATTACTCTAGATCCGCTCTAGTTCGGACGTGTGATTTAGGCCGGTCAACTTTTTTGGTGTTATTGTCGGGGACAAGGCAAAACACCACTATTAAGAGCTTGAGTCCACTCACTATACTCCCGTGCCTCAAGCTTAGTAATAAGCTTGACCGCACGAAAACCTTAAATCTGCTACCCCACATTTGTGTAGAATAGTTCGTTTAACACGTCTAGTTTACTAACTCGACTGTGTGGTCTATTGAGGGAACCCAGAGGGAAGCAGACTCGTTCGACTTTGCTCCTTAACCTTGAGTCACCATGCCTCCTTGTGTGGATGGTACTCTCATTCGGGATGAATGGAATGCAAGAATTCAACATGACCCCCACCACCAGGGACGGGCGAAGACAGAGATGGTCGTTACTCAGACGGTCATCAACGTGAAGAAGAACGTCAGGAGGAAGATTGTTACAAGGAGGACCAACGTGACAAAGAACAATGCTACCAATGCCGTAGAAGGCACCATCGTAATCACCATGACAATGGACATGAGTGCTATGGTCAGGACAATGACAACAGGGATGATGAAGAGGGAAAGACTCTTAGAGATCTAGAAGCAACTAGGGCCAACGAATCTAGATGCCCGATCGTCATCCACACTTCAACACAACAAACTTTGAGTTGAAGCTAATTGTCATCTCGATGATCCAGAATAAACCTTTCCATGGGAATTCAAGAAGTGAAAACCCATACCATCACCTCAATGAATTTAAAAATATCTGTGATACTATCAAGATGAGGGGAGTCCCTCAAAAAGGGATATACTATAAAGGCTTCAACTTCTCTCTTAAAGATAATGATCAATCCTGGTACCTCAATCTCCCCCACCAGTCCATAGATGGGTGGAGACCCCTAGAAGATGCCTTCATTACTAAGTTTTATCCTACCAAGAGGACTATCCACAACATGTAAAAGATCAATTCCTTTGCACAAAAGCTGGGAGAAAACTGCATGAAGCATGAGAATCTTCCAAGAGTATCAATGGGATTGTTTGCACCATAATTATAGTAAGGGATTCCTAGTGACCACCTTCTATAATGGGTTGACTCCCACTAAGAGGACTTCATTGAATGCAACTGCTGGCAGTGACTTTCTTGGAAAGAAGCAGAGTAGAACTATGAAGATAATAGATAACATGGTTGCACTGCAAGCATGTATGGACTATGATAGGAATGATATAGGATCTGTGAAGAAAGTAGGGTCTGAAGGACCGTCTATTGAATCCAAAGCATTGAAGACCATAACAACACAGATTCATAAAATAGCCACTATGTCAAACAACTGAAAAATACTGGAGCTAAGGGCAAGAAGCATACTGAGAAATCCATGAAGTGTAAATCCATGAAGTGCGTCACCTGTAGAGAAGGAGGGTGTGGGATCGATAATTGTATCTATACCCGACCCGAGGAGAGTGACGAAAGCAAAAGTGAAAAAGAGACAAAGAACATCTCTGATGTTAACTTCAAGCAACAAGACCACCCAAGGTTTAGTTATGGAAACAAAGAAGTTGTAGAGAACACACAATAGCTGGGTAGTTCATCTAAACCTTCCCCAAGGTTTGAGAAGAAAGGAGTGCCAACACAATACACCAAGACTACTAGCTACTAGTAGAACAAAAACAACTATCAAGGCCAGAACAAAAATGTGTGCAGTCAAGGACAAGGGCAAGGCCCGGGGCTAAGCCAAGTGAAAGACAATAACCAAGCTGACATGATTGCTCAACTTTTTGACTTTGTAAAGAGGCAGGCGTCGGTGAACAATCAACTGGCTCAAAGTGCTCTCACAAATTCGGAAGTGCTAAATAACATGCCAACTCAAATGGTGGATATGCAAACTCACCAGAGACAGATTGATCAACAACTTTCATAGCTGGTCGAGCTCATGAAAAGTCCTTTAGGAAAAATCCCATCGAATTCCGAGATCGCCAAAATGGCTACTCTCCAATCTGGGAAAATGATTGAGAATGTTAATACCAACAACACTAAAGAAGGAAGAAGTAGTGCTAATCAACATTCTAAGAATGAAAAGGCCACAGGAGAATCAAGAAGGAAAGAATAAGTTGACCATGGCAAAGAAGCATGACTGCCCAAAAAGAAGAAGGATGGAGAGGAAAAGGACTCAGACCCTCTGAGAGATGTTCTTCTGAAGAAAAATCCATACACCCTAAGAGTTCCTTTCCCCTATAAGTTAATAAAAGCACATATGAAGAAGAGATACAAAAAGTTCATGGAAGTTGTAAAGAAGCTCCACCTGGATGTGCCCTTTCTTGATGCAATAGAAGAAATGCCAACCTATGCAAAGCTTTTCAAGGATCTGATTACGAAGAAAAAAAGATGTGATCACATTGAAACTGTCCAGTTAGCAAAGATGTCCAATGATTTTGTTCAAGTAGAGATACCTACCAAGAAGAAAGACCCCGTAGCATTCAACATACCTTTCTATGTTGGAGATAACTTGGAGAGGAAAGGATTAGCTGACTTAGGAGCAAGCATCAGTTTAATGACCTTGACCCTAGCACAAAGGCTTGGGTTGACCGACATGGTAAAGATAGGGATAAGGATCAAGTTAGCTTATCATACCTTCACAAGGCCAATGGGGATAGTTGAAGACGTTCTGATACGAGTTGGATGATTTTTCATACCATGTGATATAGTGGTAGTATACACGGTCGGAGATTCCAAATGCCCTATGATATTCAGAAGGCCTTTCCTTGCGATGGGGAGAGCCCTGATAGATGTTGCTAAAGGAATCATCACACTACAAATAGGGAATGATCACTTGGATTTTAGGGTACAAGATGCCATGAGTGGACCGTCTCTGCTATAATTACTATTGTGAAGAGGTGCAAGAAGATAAAGCAATCGTAGATCCACTAATGCGAGCCCTAAACAGCTAGGATCCTACCATGGAGAGTCAAGAAGTTGTGGAAATCTTAGATTACCTGAATCAACTAGAAGAAGAATTTAGTGACGACGAAGAGATAATTGAAATAATGAAGTATGCTTCATTGGAGCAGATAGTCGAGGAGAAGGAAGCACCGAACCCCAAGCTAGAGTTAAAGCCTCTTAAAAAAGGGTTGAAATATGAATTCTGAGATAAAGAAGAAAGGAATCCAGTTATTGTAAATGCCAATTTAACTAACAACTAGATGGAGAAGTTGCTAGATGAGCTGAGGTTGTGTAGAAAAGCCATAGGATATTCTATGGAAGCCATTAGAGGTCTTAACCTTCCTTTATGCAAGTAGAGAATTCACCTTGAAGAGACAGCCAAGCCAATGTCTCAACCACAAAGAAAGCTAAATCAAATGCTGAAAGAGGTTGTGAAGAAAGAAGTTATAAAGCCATGTGATGCTGGAATCATCTACCCAATAAGCAACATCAATTGGGTTAATCCTATCCAAGTGGTACCCAAAAGGGTGGAATGACATTCGCATGAGGGGAGGATGGAGATGAAGTCACCATGAGGATAGTGACAAGATGGTGCATGTGTATCGATTACTGCAAGCTAAATACAACAATGAAGAAGGATCACTTCCCCTTACCATTCATCAACCAAGTTCTAGAAAGGCTGGCCCATCATGACTATTTTTGTTTTCTAGATGGATATTCTAGATTTTATCAAGTCCCTATTCACCCAGATGACCAAGAGAAAACAACATTCACGTGCATCTATGACACATATGCATTTAGAAGAATGTCGTTTGGACAGTGCAATGCACCTACAACGTTCCAATGTTGTATGATCGCGATGTTCTCAAATTTTTGGAAGACATCATAGAAGTCTTTATGGATGCCTTTTCAGTCTATGGAATAGACTTTGACTCATGCCTAAGAAATTTATCTCTAGTGCTACAAAGATGTGAGGAAAAACATCTCGTTCTGAATTGGGAGAAGTGTCATTTCATGGTACAAGACAAAATTGTCCTAGGTCACAAGATTTTGAAGAAGGGAATTGAAGTGGACTTGAGTAAGATTGAAGCCATCTCAAAGCATCCACTGCCAAAGTCTATAACAGGAGTGAGATGTTTTTGGGACATGCATGATACTACATGAGGTTTATAAAATATTTCTCAAAAATTTCAAAGCCTTTGTCTAATCTTCTGCTCAAAGACGTCGACTTTGAATTCACCAGCGAATGTCTAGATGCCTATAATACACTAAAAAGAGTGCTAACAATGACACCAATTCTTCAAGCACTAGACTGGGAATTGCCTTATGAAATCATGTCTGACGCCAGCGACTATGCAATAGGCATTGTCTTGGGATAAAAAAAGGACAAGAAATATCATGTAATTTGTTATGCGAGCCAGACGCTTGATGAGGCACAAGTAAACTACACAACTACAGAAAAAGAAATGCTAGCCATTGTATTCACTTTTGATAAATTCAGATCATACTTAATAGGATCAAAGGTGAAGGTATATACAGATCATGGGGCAATTAAGTATTTGATGCAGAAGAAGGATACAACACCACGACTTTTAAGATGGGTACTATTGTTGCAAGAGTTTGATCATGAAATCATCGACAAGAAAGGGAAGGAGAATGTGGTAGCAGACCACTTGTCTAGAATAATCTTTGATGAAGAGAATCAGTTACCAGTGAATGATAATTACACTAATGAAGCCCAACTAATGGCTCAGTCTAACGAGCATAGACTACCCTAATTTGTAGATATCTACAACTATCTAGCCTATGGGCAGTTATCACTGTAGATCACATACAACTAGAAGAAGAAGCAATTTTCTGATCTAAAGAATTACTTCTGGCATGACCCACTTCTCTTTAAAAGATTCTTCGACAATCTATATCGTTGGTGCATACCAAAAGAGGATGTGTTATTGATCCTGAAAGAGTGCCATTCTTCACCTTATGGTGGGGATAAGACAATAGTAAAGGTCCTACAGTCTGGATTTTATTGGCCCACACTCCTCAAGGATGCAACTTCTTTTGTCAAATCATACGAAGAATGTCAGCTAACGAGAAATATAGGCCGGAGGAACGAGATGCCCATGGCAGATTGGGTAGAAGTTGAAATTTTTGATATTTGGGGAATTGATTACATGGGACCTTTTCCATCATCAAAAGGGAATCAATACATTCTCGTCACTTTTGATTATGTGTCCAAGTGGGTTGAAGCAGTCTCCACTCAAACTTGTGATTCCAAGACCGTAATAAAGCTTTTTGAGAAAACTATATTCCCACACTTCAGAATTCACACACGGTCATAAGTGATGGAGGATCACATTTTGGTGAGAAACAACTCGAAGCTTTGCTAATGAATTATGGGGTGAAACACAAGGTCGTGACTCCTTATCACCCCCAAACATCGGGGCAAGTGGAAGTATCGAATAGATAGATCAAGCAAATCTTTGAAAAGACCGTCAGTTTCACAAGAAAAGACTGGTCCATGAAATTGGATGATGTACTCTGGGCATACCGCACAACATACAAGACACTGATAGGTAAGACATCCTATAGGTTGATCTATGGAAAGTCTTGTCATCTACTGGTGGAACTCGAACACAAAGCCCTATGGGCCATAAAGTTTTTGAACATGGATCTCAACAAAGCTGGTCAGAAAAGGTTCCTTCAGCTCCAGGAGATCAAAGAGTTGAGGCTGCATGCCTATGAAAATGTAAGAATTTATAAACAGAGGACAAAGGTCTGACATGATGCTCACCTAAAGGACAAAGATGTGCATGAAGGAGAAAATGTCCTTTCTTTCAACTCCAGCATCAGGTTATTTTCGGGGAAATTTAGAACTAGGTGGTCAGGTTCCTTTTCTGTAGTGAATATATACCCGCCGGGAGTAATGGAGATAGCAGGAGAAAAGACGGGAACTTTCAAAGTAAATTGACAAAGAGTGAAAAGATACTATGAAGACCAAGCCTTTGTAAGGAGAACATAACTCAGTTTGGGGGAAGCCAACTTACAAAAAATGGAATGAATGAGGCAACAACTGCATTTTTGGAAGGAGAATGAAGAAAGAATGAGAGAGAAAGTCGAGCTAAAAACTCTAAACAAGCGCTTCTTGGGAGGCAACCCAAGTCTTTGCTATTTTCTTTAGTTCATGTTTTCCTTTATTTCATACTCTAATGTTATGAGCTATGTACCTCTAGTTTTCCCTATATTTCAGTTTCCCCTTTTCTAAAAGGAGTGTAAATATTTTATGGTTTTTTTCTTCCAAAGATGGTTTATTTGGAGGAACAAGTTTTTCTTTTTTATTTCAAGTTATCTTGTTTTGAAGGACCGCGATCGAGGTGTTAACCGTGCCAAGTAGGGAAACACACCGTGACCCATGGTACATATACTTAGGCTAAATAGGCTGCAACCCGTGGAGCATGCGAAAGAGAAAAACGACCATGGTCGAGGTGTTCCCAACGCCACGGGTTGCACTTCCCATCATATATATATATACTAAAACCCTTGGAACACTATTCTTCTCGCCCAAATCTCAAAGTTTCTCAAACTGAAGAACGAATCTCTTCATTCTCTCTAATGCATCGACGATGCTGACAATAGAGATGATGACCAAAAGCACAATCCTATCCTCCACCGAAGAAGGAGCACATCATTGCTGCCGGAGAAAGCCCTTCATACTCTACTTTTTGCCATTTTCCCGCCACCAAGGTATTCATCTAAACCTTTTTTTGACCATCATTGAAGCTGATGTTAGTCTTTTCGCCATTCCTTTTGCCACGTTTTCGCACTTTTAACCCATCTCAACGTTCCTCTTCTCCCCCTCTTATCCACGTTTAATGATATCCCTATTTGACATAGAGCAAAAATTTTGGGCACGATTCAATCGTGGAGCCCTGCCGCCTCGAATGCCGCTGATGACCTGCCGAACACGGTCTTAGACCTCCAGCCCCATGTCCATTTTTAATGTAATAGGATGAAGTCTCTGAGATCGCGATTGCAGTATCACATTCCTTGATCACGAGCCATGGTGCCTTTCAATTTACAGATAGACTGAGTTTTGAGCGCAGGTCATGGTCATAATGAGGTCATGGATCTTTTGACCTCAGTCGCGGTCATTCTTGTTTGTTTCTCGACCACGGTCCCACTAAAATCTCTTTCTTTGATCTATACATCGTAGTTGAGGTTTGTCTTTTCTTTCAATGTCGCGGACACGACGTTACAAGAGAAATAAAAATATAACACAATAATACATACACATGATAATATAATAAAATAATTAGTGAAGGTGGATTAAACGTTAATATAACTATGCTATTGAGATGATTAATTTGAAACTTTTTAGAATGTCGAGTTCAACTAGTGACTCATTGCTTAAGAAGACAACATCATTGAAAGAGATAGAACACATCATGGAGAAGATATCAGCGGCTCTAAGAAGTGATACAAGCCTACCAATAGCAAGGAGATTACATCTAGAACTGACAATGGAGAAGTATCAGTGCATTTTGGGTCATAAGATGCTAGAAGAGTCAGAAGAGTCTACTAGTACATCCAAGATAGAGACATCAGAATATCAGCCTTCACTAGCTGAACTAAAGAAAATGAAGAAGAGTAAGGATGAATCCAAGGAAGCAGAGGGAAGCAAAAAGAGAAAGGTGATTACTGCAGAGAAAATGAAGGGGTAGGAGAAAGAAACAACCCATGAAGAGATGAAAGAAAATGAGGAGGTGGCACTGGGTGGGAAAAGACCAACTTTTATGCCTAGAGACTCCACACACATGTCACAATTTGACTAGCTACTGCAGACAAAAGGGTTCAAGCCTACCAGATACCTGGACATAGAAGACTTCAAGAAGATGGGAGTCTACGATAGGGTAGTCAACTTCTTGGAGGGTGCAAACTTATGCACCGTGTGCACCTTAGAAGCCCCCTCCCTAAAACAATTGATGACAAAGTTCTTGTCGTCCCTAGAAAAATTCACAGTCAGTGACGGGGAATGCAAAAAGGGCGGTGATGACTTTAAGCTAAAAGTGAGACTCAGGGGGAAGACTCATACAATAACAAAAGCAATGATGAACACTATATTCATGAAAACAACTGAGGAAGCACAAGCCTTCTCTACTGTGCCTGAAGAGAAGGAGACAATTGGATACAACAACCATAGGATGTGGGAAAAGCTGATAGGGGAGCTGGAGCACAACTCCAAGAACTCCAAGGCGACCCTCGTCACATTGTGTTTCATCCAGGTGATACAGAACATCATGACCAATAAAATATTCACGAGGTCAGAAACAAGAGATGTGACAAAAGGAGACCACTTTGTCATCTGGTCCATGCTAAATAAGAGGCCAGTGAACATAGGTAGGATTTTGATTGAACGCCTATCTGCAACAGTGGGATGGGAAGCAAAGCAGACTAAGGAGTTCTGCATGGGAATTCAAATCACGAAGATTGCATATCATTTCATGGATGCAAACCTATTGATGAGGTACAAAAAGATGAAGGGGAACACAAAGATCGACATAAAGTCCCTCATCAACATAGGGATCTTGGCACAGAAGGGAAACGAGCTCTTATACAAGCAAAGTTGCTCCAAGATGCTCCTCCCCCTCCTAGAAATGTCGTACTATGACACCTACAAGATGTGGCCCACGCAAGAGGATGTTGACAAAATGTACTCAGGGGCCATCCGTAGTACATCGGACCAGTCATCAACAGCTACTGAGAAAAGTGATAGCTAAATCTACAGAAAAAGAAATAAAGAAGCTAGATGAAAGGAAAAAAGCTAGCAATAAGAGAGAAGAAGAAGACCACTAAAAATATTTTCATATTGAGCCCCCCCTCACCACGCTTTGTAGCCGAGAAGATGATTAGTGGGGGCATCAACTTGATGTTGTAGTAATAGAAGAGGCCGAACATGCAAGACTTGAAGCTACAACAACAGATCAACATGTAGAGGCCAAACAAGAAATCAGCCATGCTCACAAGGAACCAGAGGCTGCACTCGACCCTATAGTTCCAGACGTCATCCTGCAAAGGACAAGACAGCCAGAAGCAAGCACCACCAACCTCGCCATACCGGCTCCTCAAACGCAGGAGCCAAGAGCATCCACAATGCCTGTGGAGCTGCAAAAACCTTGCCCGCACACCTTTCATGACGTATTAGGCAACAAGTTTGATGTCATGTGGGAACACATGCATCAAACTTTGAATTTAAATGAAAATATTACCTCCACTCCATGTATGCTAACTACACAGGTACAAATGCTGAATGAGAGGACTGAGGCGCTCCCCCAATTCATGCAAGGGGTGATCAACACCCAAAATGCATTAATGGGGGTGCTAAAGACTATCAAAGTGGAGATGGCAGACCTCAGGAAGGAGAGGGACACCTTGCGAGTAGATAAAGAGCTGATGAGGAAAGGCTACGAGGTGGCAACGAATGACCTCCAAAGGGAGCGCCAACGCCTGGATGAAGACCGCTAGAAGCTAGAAACTGAACGCAAAGAGATTGACAGCTAGCAGTAGAGGAAGAAGACCAAGTGTGTGGTAGGCCCCTTAACATCACAAGCTTCCTCAATCCCTTCAAGCCCCAACGATAATGATGATGACAACATGGGGGGGGGACAGACGCAGGTAAATCGTCAAAAGAAGAGATCCCAATGTAAAACTTGCTCCAACAGCTAAACCACAAGTAAAGGAAGCACCATCACAGTCGGACACTCGCCAAGACAACAAAACAAAGAAAACTACTACGTTGTTAAGGGGGTTCGATTTGAACAGCAGTCCTGAAAAGGACAAAGCAAAATCATATAAGGGGAAGGGGGCACCAAAAGAAGAACAAACTCCATCGCCTAGAGACAAGCCAGAGCTGGAAGAATAGAAGGCTACAGCCAAACACCCTGACCAAGTCGTCACAACTATTTCTAAAGACAACACGACAAGAGATATCTCATCAAAGGGAATCAGAGATCTCAACAAGTTCTTAGCAAAATTAGGTTTCAGTTTAGATATGTGCAATGAATTCCTACAATCCCCAGTCCATAACGAACAGGATGACTATTTTTATGACAGGAGGATGGAGGCAACTTTAGCAGCACCGAACACTGCCAAAATAGGTCAACCGTCTGAGAAAAGCAACACCAAAGACAATGCAGCTACAGATGCTTCCACAAACATTGTAGATAAGGTGACCGCCCAGATGCCAATGGGTACAGATAGTCTACATCCAACCAGGGAAGCACCCTTAAAGGTAGCACAGGCCGACACCTCAGACGACGAGTAAGTCAGGTTCGCCAATTTCTTCACAAATTTTCTAGCCAGGAAGCGGAGCACACCAGTCAAGGTAGAAGAATTAGGTGTGGATCCTCCTCTGCCTTGTAAAATGGCAGATATTGACATGACTGCACTATTAAGGATAACATGCAGAGAAGTCCATATCTTGGCAGTTATTCTGGACATCAGTCTGCTAGGAACTGATGTTGTATACCACAACAAGGGTAGACATCTCATGAGAGAACACTTCAGATGAATCTTCTTGAAAAGGGGATGAGTATACAAGAAGTTGTTTGAAGTACTATGCACCACCCTACTCGAAGAGTTCTTACATCCAGACAAGGTGCAAATAGTGTTTAACGACACCACACATCTAGCAAGACTCTTATACAATAAAGACTACAAAGTTGTTGATGTGATTGAGCTAAAATAGGCAGTGAGTAGGAAAGAAACAAAGTTTTTGGTCTTGTCCATAAGGAATGTGAAGCATTGGGCACTGATCGTTGTCAATTTATACGAGCAAAAGACGACAATGTTCAACTGTTGCATAGTTGAGCTGGACGATACTTCCTTAATATACAAAAACAAAGAAGCCAGAGATATACTAAAAGTGTTGCTACGTCTATAGAGAGCAATACAATCAGCAGACAACATATTTAAGGGAATATGGTAACTATTCTCAATCTACAAGAAGGTCCCACAGAAGAGGATGGAATAGAGGATTGTGCCTTCATCATACTATGAATGATGGAAGCCATCAATAAGGGAATCCTGCTGGAAGACTTATGCACATAAGATCTGTATGAGCGACACAGTATGTATGCAATGGAGGTTATCTATGATCGCCGCTTATTCAGCAACCCAGTGATGCCTTCAGACGCAATACCGCAGAGACTTCATCAAGAGATCCCTCTACCTAAAAAGGTAACTTGAAGGGAACAAATCAAAACCTTGTGGATCGACTTGACAGAGCCAACTAGAGCATTGACATGGAAAGAAGGTTGGAAAATTGACACTGGGTTAGCTATGAAAAGCATGCCAAATTCAGAGCCTGAACATCCTCCAGTGGTAAAAGATAAAGAGTACAACCTATAGCAGGGTAGCCGAAGGAAGGTGAAGTAGAAGAAGATGATCCACCTAAAGAGAAACTAGATGGGCTGGCTAGGGAGATAGTACCTACTTTCAAGGACTTTGATAGATGGAACTGCGTAAGCCTATCTTCAAAATCTCTAAACATTATAATGAAGCCCTTAAAAGAAGATGGCATGCCAACAGAGGATATATTTAAAAGGGATGGAATCTGTGTGCTGAAGGATGACCTCCGCAATATGGTGAAAATAGGAGGGTACCTACAGTCAACATGATGTCACCCTACCAGGCTCTATTAAGTGACAACATGCCAAATGCACATATGGCATACTTCCTACTAGTGGATGACATTCTGAGGGACAAGAGATCAGGTGAAAAAGAACAGTTGCAACAACACCTAGCGACATCCCTCCCAGACTATATATTATTTCCTATACTTCACGGCAATCATTGGACTTTGTTGGTAGTCAATGTTATCAGGGTGAAGGATAAGTTTGGGGGAGGAGTCATAAATGGGCTAGAGAGGTACAATTTTGCCACCATTCGACCACTCAATTTTTCAAAATTTTCAAAAACTTTACTTGTACATATTTTAGCTCCAGCCAAACTGCTTTTGCTTTTTAGCTTAAAGAAATCTGGTTATAAGCCACAGTTTCATGCAGTTACCTTAGAAATTTGTCTGTTTTCTTGCTAATGGTTGTAGTGCTATCGTCTTATAGAGAGAAAAATACGAGCAACTAATGCATATAAAAGTAAAATGAGAAGCATAGCAATACAACTCTATCTCATTCTTGCAATAAGACATTGTGTGTAACAATCTTAAGCTTATGAAACCCTTGAAAACTAGAGAACTTCACCAAGCCATACTCCTGACCAACCACCCTAACCTGACAGCTCCAACCAGAAAATCCTCATCTCCATCGAGAAGGAAATAGCTACACCTTTCAAGTCTATTTGTCCTCACTTTGGGACTAAAAGAGGCTTGACGGCCCAGAAGACCGCATAAATCCCACTCATCCAAGCCAGAGAGGAGATTTAAAAAGCCAAAAAGAAAACAAAAATATAATGAGAGTTGTGCCCAAAAGATGCCAAAAGTTTTCACATAGCCAGTGTATTGTTTCACTCACAAATGCATATATTGTGTGCCCATAAGTGGAACCTTGAAGCCGAACTTACCCACCTCCAATATTGAATGAAACTCACACAACCACCTGACTTTACGTCAGAAGCCCGAAGGGCAACACTGTCCTTAAGACAGTTGTGGGTGAGGAAGTTCAGGAGAGGAGGAAAACATTTAAAGCCTAAAGCTTACCTGAACACATTAGCATAGGGCCAACAGAATAAAATGAAAGAGTGTGAAAGATACCCCTCATGGAGATATTGTACTAGTACGACTGGTAACCTAATGCATGAAGGGGGGTGATACGTTGAGAAGGAGAGACCTTTTCTACCAAAGGCAATGGTAAGAAGTCGAAGTTGTGCAACTCTAGTTATAAAGGGGGAGGAATGAGACTTTAGGGTTGAGTAAAAATACCACAACAGTCTTGATGCAAGAATGAGATAATTTGATAGTGTTAAGTTTTGCAAAATCTCGTCATACTAATTTTCTCTTTCTCTCTATGTTTTCAAGCCTACACTTAGCCTAAGGACATGATTGATTCTAAGTTTAAGGGAGTTGATAACACCTCATTTTATACACTTCTTGCATATATTTTACACCTCCCCAAGCATAACTTTTATAGATTTTCTCCACTTATTTTAGCACTTTGTGCCAAGTATCTCACTTACACACTTTTTCCATTGTTGCAGGGTCACATCAAGCCAAGGTCGCAGCCAATATCCTCGACCACAGCTCATTCAATCTCAGGGAACCATCCTACCATGGTTGAGGTCTCCCTAATCACCTCAATACAACACCCTCGCAACCTTTGCACTCAATCTCTCATGCCCACAATGCCTAGCACTCCACACGCCTGAGGCATGAACCCATTGACTCAACCTCGACCGCGATCCTGACTTGGTCCGCGATTGAAGAGTGACTGAAGTGGAGTGCGCCCACACCGCAATTGAAGAGTGACTAAAATGGAGTGTGCCCAAACTACAATCGAGGGATGTGTCATACTCAGACCACGACCGCGGTCCAATTGAAGGATGCAACACCCCAACCTCGACCAAAGAGAGGCCATCATTACATCCTCGACTATGATCAGGCTTCGACCATAGCATGGCCTCGACCACAGTCCAAGAGTTAAGTCGGTGAAGCACACCTATAAATAGTCCACCTACCCATCTTGTTAAAGGGGGTATATCTGGAAGGACCATGAAGTGCTTCCATTTTCCAGACTCATTCCCATCCATCCAATCAGTCTTAGATCTCCAAAGGTAGAAGCTGAGGAGAGAAAAGACTAGAGAGAAGGAGAATGTCCACTCCATCAACCTCCTAGATGTAGATCTGAAGAAGTGCTATGTTGTATCACATTCTTCTCTCTCTATCTTGATCTATCACTTCTATCCCGTAGTACTTCCCTCCTCTCTTCATGGAACTTGATGTATCTATCATTTTGTAATGACATTATGTTGTCTGTGAACATGTGTGGCTAAACAGTTAACTTGGGTTGGGAGTAGCCACTAAGGCTCTCCCAACATGTATATTGTCTCTCCTCTTTGAATATATATACTCTTGTCAAAATTATCTCCATGCACCAGTTTTAATGCTCCACTTGCATGCTTAGCTACCATCTTGTGATGTTTGATTGTTGGTACCTCAAAAGAGTAGTATCACTAATATCTTGTGTTATGGAGTAGTATGAATGCATGAAAATGTTGGAATGCTAAAGCTTCATATGTTCTGCTTTGTAGTTTTTGGATAGTCATCTTGAGAGAGAGGCTGACCTTGGACTTAGATCTATCCTTATGTTGAGAGAGAAAAGAATGGATGCTTATATGATTGCTTGTAGTCTTGATAGGAGTATGTACAAGCGGGGGGGAGTTTTGTATGTTGGTGAGAAACCTTAGTAGGTGAAACCCGGTCCGAGTTCCCTTCCATATCTTGGTTCCCTACCATTCGTCCTTATTTTCTCTTGTTGTTATTTTTCTTTATTTATTTTATTTTTCTTCATTTTGGTTTGAGCACCATCGTTCCTTAGGGAACAACCCTTTTAACCCATCTGATATCTGGAGTATATGAGTGTGAGACCCTGCGTGCTTAACACCTGCTAACCTTGTCCATGCAGTTCGACCCCGATTACTACGTCAAAGCCTATATAATAGTTGTGGGGGATTGAGTGTTGGGTTACTATCTTAAAAGTCTGACTACTCTAGATCCACTCCAGTTTGGACATGTGAGTTAGGCCGGTCAACAACCGAATAGAAATGAGAACATCACGCCAAAACATGGGAACTCAACAAAGGAAGAGGGGGAGTTTGTACCTTCTACACAAAGAAAGAGTGTGAAGAATACATGCATTCCCAAAAACCATAGAGTGGGAAACATCCTTGATACAAAGAATAACTTTGAAGCTCTATCAGACTCATATTATGAAGAGGCATGAACATAAAAGCAAGAAAAGAAGGAGAATGCAAGGAAGGATAGTAACAAGGAGTCAGGAAGATGAACCAGATACCAAAAAACCCCATTAATATGTCTATGCTGTTATGGAACATTAAATGTGTGTGTGATAGGAATAAGAAGAATGAGATTCAAGAATGGATCACTGCTAGTGGTCATTCTTTGGTTGCATTAGAGAAAAAAAAAAGAGCTGAACTAGAATAGCATTAGATATCTTTTTCTGTAGCGATGGGAGAATGTATCCAACATGGAGTGCGATGAAGTGGCCAGAGTCTATGTGGCATAGATACCAAATGCATGGCAAGTGTCAATCATGCAAATGTCAAATTAGTAGGATACTGTTGACTACAGAAATAATGGGGGTTTACACATGTGGGTGACAACTTTATATGGTCACAATGATCAAAATCTAAACATGACCTATGGAAAGATTTGGTTTCTATATCCTGACAGGTAAATATACCATGGCTGGTGATTGTAGATTTCAATAGTGTTTGTCTGTAGGAAGAGAAAAATAGAAGAAGGACAACTTTGAATGAGAAGATAGGCACTTTCAATCATACAATTGATAGAGAGAGACTATTTGAATTACCAATTATTGGAGGTGACATCTTCACATGGATAATGAGTAGGCACCAGAGGACAGGATAGCAAGCAAGCTGGACCAATAACTAGTGAATGATGAATGGCCGCAAATTTTCCCTAATGTGTAGGTGAAAATAAGAGGAACTAAATTGAGCAACCATGCTCCTATCTCACTTCAGATTATAGAAATGAAACAAAAAAGGAAATCTTTTAGATTCTTGAACTATTGGGCCGAATGGAAAGGCTTCAATGATGTTATAAAAGATGACTGGGAGATACATATGACAGGGAACCTGATGTTTGTCTTTGCAAAGAAGTTGGCAAACACCAAAGCTGTAGTTAAAATATGGGTTAAAGATGAAGTGAATATCCCAAATCTAATGGTAGAAACCAAAAGAGAATGTAAATAGGTCAGAGAGGAGTTGTTATCTGATCCACTCAATGTTGAATTGATAAAGAAAGATGGAGAGCTAATGGGGATGTTAGAATATCTCAAGAAAGTTGAGGGAGAATTCTACTGGAAGAGGAGTAGAGAGAAGTGGATGGATGGTGGGGACATAAATACCAAACTATATCTGTTACAACCCCAATTTTGGGTTCATTTGCTGAGAAATATAATTTCTCATATTAAAGATAAATGAACAAATAATGATGCCTTTTGATTGAATGCATGAATTTTAGTGCAATAGCCTTAATGATTGCTTTGTGGGTTTTATTGGCTATTGGGCCCAATAACAAGGAAATTCAATTAGTAAATGAATAATTAAGTTTTTGAGAAAAGAAAGGTGTGGAAACCTCCATAAGGAAAAAGAATGCAATCCAAAGTTGGATTGCGTGCCTATTGGGTTCCTTGGGTCCCAAGGAGTCCAAAGTTGCATAGAGAATGCAATAAGAAAAGAAAAGGCCAATTAAGTATTTCTTTGTTAAGAAAGAAATTGAAAATAATGATAAAATGTGGAAAATATGTGAAAAGAGGTATAATTGAGTTATCATTGGTGGATTTTTGTATTCCAAGGATTCTTAATGTTAAAAGGAATTCCAATAGGAAAATAGAAGAGAGATAAAGAGAAATCCTTAAAAAGAGAATTAAAAAAGAAAAGAAATTGATTAATAAAAGGGGAATATGAGAAATTTACTTTCAAAAGAAGAAAAAGGCAAATAGATTTCCCCCAATATGAAAATCCGTGCCTTTGGGATTTCTTGAGGTCCAAGGGACCCAAAATAACAAGATGTTGGCAAAGGGAAAGGAAATAACAATTAATTTTGAATAAATTAATGAATAACTTAGGAGAGAAGGAAGCCTTCTCATCCCTTGGAATTTGTTTCCCAAATTTTGTAAAAAGCTAGACAAGGAAAAGATAAACGTTCCCCTAAAATATGAGTTAAATAGGAGTTATGGTTTGGGATATATCAATTTTCCATATTATCTCCAATTTGGGAATTATTTGGAATTAAAAAGAAATATATCTTTCCTTTTGGTTGATCGCATGCATTTGAGACCGTTGGATCTTAATCCAACGCTTGGCGTTCATCGACTAAGTCCCACTGGTACTGGACTCGGCAGGTGATAGAGGGATTCTTCCTCTCCGATTTCCTTGTGATCCAGAGTAGATGCGGGCCAACAATGATTCCCATTGAATTTGGGAGATGAAACTGCAGGGAATCATCCCTGGTTCCACTGGGATTGGTCGGAGTTTTGAGAAACGCCCAACTTGGCAGATGTTTGCCCTAACCCTATATATAGGGGAGGCTGATCGAAGGCACCATCATCCCCTTTCCCTAGTCCAATCTCAGCGGCGGAGAGTAAGGATCGACTTCGTGCTTTCAATTTCGCCGACGACTTTGACCTGTACCCTCGACACCCCAGAAAACACCGCCGGAGTCCGGCGAGTAGGCGACGACTTTGGCAAGGCTCAGGCAGGGAATTGGACCCCTGGTCAACTTCGACCGAGGGGGACGGAGCTCCCTGTACCATCGGATCGCTCGTAGGAGGTCTGGAGCCTGAAGTCAACTCATCGGTTGACCGTTGAAGCTGCCACCCTCGTGCGAGGAAGAAGACGAAGGCCGACTTGGCCTTTTACAAATCTGCCCCTCCGTGCCTTGTTATCTGGTAAGGATGATTTCGTCCTTTGTTTCTTTCTGATCATTGTGGGTGCACGCAATCCGAGACGTTGGATCCTGAGTGGACCAGCGGACCACAGATCCGACGGCCCTCGTTTTTCTAAAAATAGCAAGTGAATTAAGAAAAAGGATTTATCTTGATAAATTCATATCTTGTGATAGAAAACTCGAATGCAAAAAGTCAATACATGAAAAATGATCAGAAAAATATGAGGAATGCATTAGAAATGGTTTGAAAGCCTAAATCTATCTCTTTTTACAAAAGTTCATATTTTGAATAAAAAAGGGGATTAATTTGTGGTTAGAAACCCTAATGATTGATAAAAGATATATTTAATCTTGCAAATATGTTAATTCGAGCATGGTTAACTTGTTTACTGATTTATATGATTTTTAACCAATTGTGATGATAGAATTACAAGTTTAAGGTTTTTAACTCAATAAGTTTATTAATATGTTTAGAAACCCTGAAGTAGAGAAAAAGAAAATAAAAGATATACTGATCTAAAAATTAGGGTTTTCATGGTCCAAACCTGATCTTAAGGACCTTAATGGAAAATAAACAAGATAATTAGGGTTTGATGGATATTTTGATAAACGTAGGGTGAAAGTAATAAAAAAAGGAAATGAAACCCTAATTATGCTCCAAAACCCTAAAAAGGGCAAATAACCTAGGAAACAATTAGAATTAATGAATCATGATGACATGATTAATAATAGAGAAATTGAATGCCTTTTTTAGGAACAAATTGTGTGTGTGTTCTTGCTTTCTTCCTGATTGATTGAGTTATTTCTGCATTCAAATATGCATAACAGGTATGTGGTTAATTATGATTAATCGCATTAGTTTCCTGAGGGTTTCCCGAATGTTTCCTCGCATTGAATGCAATCTAAACAGTTTAGATGTTCATACTGCAATTATAAAGTCACTATGGCTGTCACAGTTATATATACATGTGAATTCTCGCACCTACATGCCACCCTGATGGAAGATGCCATAAAGGTCAGGCCCAAGAGAGTAGACCCATGGGCACCATGAGAGGTGACCCCAGATACCAAGCTCGGGAATGAGAAGGTGGTCTATGATGCATGACTGTGGAGCACCATGAGAGGTGACTCCCAGGCACTAAGCTCGGGATTGAGAAGGTGGCCTTAAGTCAATGGAAAAAGAGAAACCCTAGAGGGGTATGCCAGGGTTAGGGCAAAAGCGGTGGAGAATGACACATTGAAAATGGAAATTGTCTTGATAAATAATTTGATTGTGATTATTAAATTGTTAGCCATATCTGTGAATATTTTGGTTGTTCCCACATACCAGTATATTTCGATATACTAACCGACGTTTTGTTTTTCGGTGTTTTAGGAACAACAATTGAAAGAAAAAACAGTAAAGTGACACATTGTGGAAATAAGAAATAAAGTGCAAGGAGGATTAGATAGAATAATGCAAGCTCTGGATAGATAGATTTTCAAAGTTTTCAAAGGTAAGTAAAGTTTTAATTTTATACCAAATTCCAGTTAGTCAGTAGAATTTCATAATTATTATTGATTATTTGTCAAACCTTTGATCTGGGTTATTAGATAACGGCTCTGATCTCTTGGTCTCCCTTAAGTGGGGGTTACCGGGAGACGGGGTCGTTACAATTGGTATCAGAGCCTAGGTTCCTCATCTAATCATTAATAATTATTAAATTTTACAAATTCTATGGAACTTAAGGGAGTTATTAGAGGATTATCCAAAAGACAGAGGTGTCTAGAAAAGGATCACGACCGGGGGCTGGAAATATTTTCCTCCGCACCTCTAGTCGGAATATGAGGACTCCCGGACCCGTGTGACTGCCTGGCCAAAGTCTTAGGGTTTGAATCAAAATAAGACACCTTTAGGACTCCCTCATCTTGTTCATCCTTTCTCAACTCAAAATTCTCTTATGGATGTTAAGGATTAGGGTTTTCTCTCTCTTCCTCACCCTCTTGAGGTATGGGTAAGGTTGATAAGGATTAAGTAATCCTCCACCAAATTAATGAAAATCATGTAAATAAGATGTCATGGACATAAGATTAATAGATTAAGCATAAATTAAAGAATAGATACATGCTTAGGTTGTATGACATAGGTTGTCATGACCTCAGGAGAGACCTGAGTCTATACCTTCTGGTCAGGAGGATAAGTAATGAAAGTTAGTCTTGGAGGTAGAGATCTCCATTAAAAGTAGAAACCTAGCACATCATTTGAGGATGATGTTAACCCTAACCCTAAGTTAAGGTTAGAGAGAGAGATGACATGATAAGTTAGATGTCATGGTTGACTGGGTGTTTGGATAGATATGCCTTAGATGCCATATGATCCATGAGAAGTTGATGACCGAGTACCTTTGGCAACCCAACCCTGGGAAGGGTCGTGCATGTTTGAGCGAAGGATATCTCCTTCATGGATGAGGTTAGAAAAGAACCTATAGAAACCTTTTGGACGGTTGCAAGTAGGATATAGCTTGCACCCAGAGTACATCAGTAGTACGAGCAGTAAGTCTAAACTGAGGCCAGAAGGACATGATGGATGGCGTATGAGATAAGCATAAGGGGCTATGGATAATCATAAGCAAACATAAGTTCGAGCATAGGCTTCACCCATGTAGAGGATTCTTCTGAGCTTGATCCTTCATGGAGAAAGGACCTCTAGTAGTATGGCGGTATGTGGAGTTAATTCTAGAGGGGGAAAGCAGGACCCAGGTTGGAAGCTTAGATTTTGAGACATGAGGAGTAGTGAGGAGTCGAGGATGATGTGACCTAAGTGGATGATAGTGGTTGCCTCATGCTTGACCCCTGGAGGCTGACAATATCTTGGTTTCCTTTAGAGGAACCAACCCTAGAGAGAGAATGATGCTTCTGGTACCTATGTGCCTATGGTATAAATTGTTACCTACTGAGATGAGACGAAGAGTGCCTTAGACCCTGAGGAGGTTTAGGTAACCCGATTGTGAGGCCTTGTACCTAGTTGGTTGTCCTTGAGGAGTACTCAACTATAAGGTGTGGCCCATATAAAAGGATCATGGGAGTACATGACATACCGTGGACATGCTTGATTCATGGTTAAGAGATTGAGCATGCAGTTGGACACCCCAAAGGTGGACCTAGGGTTTCTAGGCCTAAGAGGGGAAGCAGTGTACCCAATGCTCATGATGAGATTTGAGTCTCTATAGTTTCGAGCATGGTACTCCTCATACGTAGAGGTAAAGGAAACCCCTTAAGTTAAAGGTATGTTTAATGAACCTCTCACAACAAAGTTGATCTAATGATTGAGGAAAGAGAACAAGTATGACCTAGCATGGTTTAATAGGTGTTCTTCTTGTGCCCTAGTGGCTGCTGGGTTAGGCTTGCTCATGTAAATGTAAACCCTAGGGACGGTTGTGACCTTGTGGTCAATAGTTGTAGTTTCTTCCCATCCTGGGAGAGGGACTCTTTTGTAAGGTGTATATCAGTTTTTTTGGTTTTGAGGTAACCTAAAGAGGTCTCATAGGATCTTGAGAATAAGTGAAAAGTATGCGGTATGAGAATGAACCTGTAGACCCATATATATCCATCTCTAAGTGTATGTGGATGTGTTACCATGTAGGTAACCAGTATGGGGCCTGACCAAGGAAGACAGGTCACCATGACCCCTATGAAGGGATGAAAGTCAGCCCATGAATGCAAGAGAGAGATGATGAAGGCTTGGGTAAGGTTCTAAGTTGAACATGTACTATTACAAAATCCTAAGTCTATCCTAGGGTCAGGTAGGGATAAGACCGATGGAAGTAGGAGTTGCCTAATTCCCTAGTTGCACATGACCATAGGGTCAAGAGGTAACATCTATAATTATCTGAGGGCCATGGGTTAGGAGATTGATCACATTCATGATCTCATGGGACCCAAAGGGCAAATGAGTAGGGCACTCTCTGGATGCATAGGGGAAGAGGGATGACCCCAAACGTGCCGGCACCCTATAGACCTAGAGGAGATGACCAAGAATTGTGTGTAAACTCAAGTAGGTTCGAGACCAGTTTCCCATGAAAGTAACTTTCATATCATGATGCTTGTGATGTAGAGGCATAAGTTGCACGTTTCAACTTAGTTTTGAAGGTGTACTGGCAAGGTGGGATGTACCATGTCTACTCTTGGAACAGGAAGAACTTTGTATTTGGGCTGCAGCCAAATGCTTATTTCCTCTTGTTATGGGAGTGAGAGATAGGACAGTACGCATGCCTTACACCAAGGATAAAGATGATGTAAGTTGGAACGTTGCTACAAGGTATGAGGAAAGAGACGTTAACATACCTTGGTGGAGTGAATGATACATGGATGGTTTACAAACACTAAGAGAAAGTAGTATAGTCAGCTCATGAGGATGTGTTATTAGGAGCTATGTGGAATGTAAAAGTTAACCAAGGTTGAGTTTGATCACAATGAGGATGAGCTCATAGCTTCTCGATGAAGAGAAACTTAGAGTTGTAATGAGATAATAAGTGGAATACATGGAGGTGTATGTCTTCAACGTTACCTAACACCTAAGGATAAGAAGTGGTAATGAATGCTCTGGTTGAGATATAGCTGCCTAGTTTAGATGGAAGCTAGAAGAAGTTGAGGTTGTTAGGCTAACCTTAAGAGGAGGAAAAGAGATAAGTTTGGCTAACACTCGGATGTAACGAAATATGTTGAACAAGTCAATGAGTGTTTGGTTAGCCAGCCTAGTCTGTGATGTAATGAAATGATGGTTGTAGAACCTCAAATGCACTTCTTTGGAAAGGAAGGTGATGAAACCTAATGAGAGTGGTTTAGGGTTTCTGAGGTATCGATCTTGAGGAATCATGACATACCAGAGATCATGGTTTTAAGATCACCAAACACCATGGTACTACAAAGATAGTAAAAGATAGTAGCACTTTGGATTCTTAAGATGAAGATGCATGTGGCTTGTGGCCATGCATGATAGTAGGTGAAGGATGAACACCAGTAACCCAATGCTTTGACATAGAGGATAAAGAGTCCCCTAAAGGGAGTGGGAGTTCACCATTATGAAAGTTGTGGTAAGTCTCCCCTTGACCAAGGAAGGTCAAGATGAAATGTGGGTTATGGTAGATCGCCTTACCTAGATAACACGAGAATGAAAGAATGTTGTCCAGGGATAGATTCTATTGAACTACAAAAGAGAGAGAGATGGTTCAACTACACCAGGATGCGAGTTCGCAAGTTCTTGAGTATAAACTAAAAGTTCACTTTCATGAGGTAGAAGTGGATGCATGATGAACTCGATGACAGTACAGTTTATCACCCCATTCTAATGGATAGTATGATCCAGACTAGAGGGTCTGATGAGAGCATATGTGCTCATTCAGGGTGATACATAGAGATAGTTCTTAAGATGTGATGTTAACCACCATAACCTTTATCGGGATGCGAGAAGTCTTATAGAAAGGTTGTGTCGGTTACCACTTCATTAAGATGATGTTGGTGAAGGAGGCCCCGCGAAGGTCAGAAAAGAACCATAGGGTGTGTAGATGAAGTCACTTTGATCGAGAAATGGCCAAGAGAGAGCCAGTGGTGACATGAGTCATGAGCTGATGCAAAGTAGACGGACATGCAGTTCACTATGGGAGAAAATGTGATGTGAAAATCCGACCCCTCTAAACTACAGCTGAGAAAGTTGGGTCCCCGATATATGGGTCCATTCGAGTCAGGTATGAAATCTCTTGCTCGCAGAGGTACGTTTGAAGACGCTCGACCGATAGAGAAAGGATGGAATTAAGTTGACAAATTAGATCTTCTGGATTGGTGGAGATGGTTGTGTTTAGCCTTACCCGTCAGGATAACATGATACATAATGTGTTCCATGAGTCTGATCTAGAGCACTATGTGAGGTACCCAAGCCATGTGTTGAGCCTTGAACCTATTCAGCTTTTGAGAGGCTGAAATGTCCTGAGTCACCTTTGAGAGTACGGTATACCAAGGTAACAAAGAACTCAGATGGAAGGATATGAGATGATGAAGGTTCTTGGGAAGCACCATGGGAAGGGTGAAGCCACATGGGAGCCCTGATGGACATAAGAAAGGCTTATCCTGAATTGTTTGTTTGCTTGATGGAATTTTGAGGACAAAATTCTTATAAGAGGGGAAGGATGTTACAACCCCTATTTTGGGTTCATTTGCTGAGAAATATAATTTCTCATATTAAATATAAATGAACAAATAATGATGTCTTTTGATTGAATGCATGAATTTCATTGCAATAGCCTTAATGATTGCTTTGTGGGTTTTATTGGCTATTGGGCCCAATAACAAGGAAATTCAATTAGTAAATGAATAATTAAGTTTTTGAGAAAAGAAAGGTGTGGAAACCTCCAGAAGACAAAAGAATGCAATCCAAAGTTGGATTGCCTGCCTCTTGGGTTCCTTGGGTCCCAAGGAGTCCAAAGTTGCATAGAGAATGCAATAAGAAAAGAAAAGACCAATTAAATATTTCTTTGTTAAGAAAGAAATTGAAAATAATGATAAAATGTGGAAAATATGTGAAAAGAGGTATAATTGAGTTATCCTTGGTGGATTTTCGTATTCCAAGGATTCCTAATGTTAAAAGGAATTCCAATAGGAAAATAGAAGAGAGATAAAGAGAAATCCTTAAAAAGAGAATTAAAAAAGAAAAGAAATTGATTAATAAAAGGGGAATATGAGAAATTTACTTTCAAAAGAAGAAAAAGGCAAATAGATTTCCCCCAATATGGAAATCCGTGCCTTTGGGATTTCTTGAGGTCCAAGGGACCCAAAATAACAAGATGTTGGCAAAGGGAAAGGAAATAACAATTAATTTTGAATAAATTAATGAATAACTTAGGAGAGAAGGAAGCCTTCTCATCCCTTGGAATTTGTTTCCCAAATTTTGTAAAAATCTAGACAAGGCAAAGACAAACGTTCCCCTAAATTTTGAGTTAAATAGGAGTTATGGTTTGGGAGATATCAATTTTCCAAGTTATCTCCAATTTGGGAATTATTTGGAATTAAAAAGAAATATATCTTTCCTTTTGGTTGATCACATGCATCTGAGACCGTTGGATCTTAATCCAACGCCTGGCATTCATCGACTAAGTCCCACTGGTACTGGACTCGGCAGGTGACAGAGGGATTCTTCCTCTCCGATTTCCTTGTGATCCAGAGTAGATGCGGGCCAACAATGATTCCCATTGAATTTGGGAGATGAAACCGCATGGAATCATCCCTGGTTCCACTGGGATTGGTCGCGGTTTTGAGAAATGCCCAACTTGGCAGATGCTTGCCCCAACCCTATATATATGGGAGGGTGATCGAAGGCACCAGCATCCCTTTCCCTAGTCCAATCTCTGCGGCGGAGAGCAAGGATCGACGTCGTGCTTTCAATTTTGCCGATGACTTTGACCTGTACCCTCGACACCCCAGAAAACACCGCCGGAGTCCGGCGAGTAGGCGGCGACTTTGGCAAGACTCAGTTAGGGAATTGGACCCCTGGTCAACTTCGGCCAAGGGGGACGGAGCTCCCTGTACCATCGGATCGCTCGCAGGAGGTCTGGAGCCTGAAGTCAACTCATCGGTTGACCGTTGAAGCTGCCACCCTCGCCCGAGGAAGAAGACGAAGGCCGACTTGGCCTTTTACAAATCTGCCCCTCCGTGCCTTGTTATCTGGTAAGGACGATTTCATCCTTAGTTTCTTTCTGATCGTTGTGGGCATGCGCGATCCGGGACGCTGGATCCTGAGTTGACCAGCGGACCACGGATCCGACGGCCCTCGTTTTTCTAAAAATAGCAAGTGAATTAAGAAAAAGGATTTATCTTGATAAATTCGTATCTTATTATAGAAAACTTGGATGCAAAAAGTCAATACATGAAAAATGATCAGAAAAATATGAGGAATGTATTAAAAATGGTTTGAAAGCCTAAATCTATCTCTTTTTGCAAAAGTGCATATTTTGAATAAAAAAGGGGATTAATTTGTGGTTAGAAACCCTAATGATTGATAAAAGATATATTTAATCTTGCAAATATGTTAATTCGAGTATGGTTAACTAGTTTACTGATTTATATGGTTTTTAACCTGTTGTGATGATAGAATTACAAGTTTAGGGTTTTTAACTCAATAAGTTGATTAATATGTTTAGAAACCCTGAAGTAGAGAAAAAGAAAATAAAAGATATACTGATCTGAAAATTAGGGTTTTCGTGGTCCAAACCTGATCTTAAGGACCTTAATGGAAAATAAAGAAAGATAATTAGGGTTTTATGGATATTTTGATAAAAGTAGGGTGAAAGTAATAAAAAAAGGAAATGAAACCCTAATTATGCTCCAAAACCCTAAAAAGGGCAAATAACCTAGGAAACTATTAGAATTAATGAATCATGATGACATGATTAATAATAGAGAAATTGAATGCCTTTTTTAGGAACAAATTGTGTGTGTGTGCTTGCTTGCTTCTTGATTGATTGAGTTATTTCTGCATTCAAATCTGCATAACAGGTATGTGGTTAATTATGATTAATCGCATTAGTTTCCCGAGGGTTTCCCGAATGTTTCCTCGCATTGAATGCAATCTAAACAGTTTGGATGTTCAAATTGCAATTATAAAGTCACTATGGCTATCACAGTTATATATACATGTGAATTCTCGCACCTACATGCCACCCTGATGGAAGATGCCATAAAGGTCAGGCCCAAGAGGGTAGACCCATGGGCACCATGAGAGGTGACCCCAGACACCAAGCTCGGGAATGAGAAGGTGGTCTATGATGCATGACTATGGAGAACCATGAGAGGTGACTCCCAGGCACCAAGCTCAGGATTGAGAAGGTGGCCTTAAGTCAATGGCAAAAGAGAAACCCTAGAGGGGTATGCCAGGGTTAGGGCAAAAGCGGTGGAGAATGACACATTGAAAATGTAAATTGTCTTGATAAATACCTTGATTGTGATTATTAAATTGTTAGCCATATCTGTGAAGATTTTTGTTGTTCCCATATACCAGTATATTTCGATATACTGACCGACGTTTTGTTTGTCGGCGTTTTAGGAACAACAATTGAAATAATAAACAGTAAAGTGACACATTGTGGAAATAAGAAATAAAGTGCAAGGAGGATTAGATAGAATAATGGATGCTCTGGATAGATAGATTTCCAAAGTTTTCAAAGGTAAGTAAAGTTTTAATTTTATACCAAATTCCAGTTAGTTAGTAGAATTTCATAATTATTATTGATTATTTGTCGAACCTTTGATCCGGGTTATTAGATAACGGCTCTGATCTCTTGGTCTCCCTTAAGTGGGGGTTACCGGGAGACGGGGTCGTTACAATATCACACTGATGTCAAGTGAAGAGAGGCATACAATATCATTTCTCAACTAATTGATGCAAAGAGGAGAATGGTAAATAAGTAAGAGGATCTAGAAGAGAAAGCCATAAACTTCTATACTTCATTATATAACAATTGTTTTGATAATGATATAGAATAGGAGGAGATGGAGTGGAAGATCAAGATTACCCACACTCATAACAACAATCTTACGAGGAAAACCACTGAACATGAGGTCTAAGAGGTAGTATGAAGTATTGGCAGTAATAAGTGTCTAGAGTTAGATGATTTCAATGCTTATTTCTACAAGAAGACATGGGATGTCATCAAGGAGGCTCTGGTGGAATACGCCAATTGGCTCTTAGAGGGAGGTAACATGGTGAGACATATTGATCATTCTTTTCTAGTACTCATTCCCAAGAAAAAGGTGATGTCCTTCCTTGCTCATTTTAGACCTATTGCATGCTGATTGGTACAATATAAAATCATTGTAAAGATTTTGGCTGTTGGATTGAAGTTGGTACTTATATTATTTATGTAAATCAAAGAGACTTTGTGATAGGGAGGAGCATTAATGATTGTACTCTCTTGGAAAGAGAGTTCTTATTGGAATTCTGTGTCATCAGAGGAAGCAGAAAATCTTGTCTAAAGCCAGATGTTTCTAAAACTTATGATTGTGTCAGGAGGGAGAAATTGTGCTGGATTATGAGGAAAATGGGGTTCAATGAGTAGTGGATCAACATGATGCAACAATGTGTTCAGACTACAATCTTTTCAATTATGGTTAATGGCACATCAGCGTGAATGTTCACGGGAGGCAACTGTCTGCACCAAAGAGACTCCCTATCCCCTCTTCTTTTTGTCATTATTATGGTGTATTTTTGTTACAACCCACGTTGAGGTTAGTTAGTAAGTACCTCGATTAGCATGAAGTACCTTTTTAAACATCATGGTTAATCAAGACAAGCTAAGATGTGAATCATTAGTCAAGATTGATTCATTTGATGTAATTAATGTTAAATACAATGTTAATCGTTAAGTTAATTACCTAAGATGATTAACCTAGATAAGATGGTTTAGTTATTGTGTTTTTATGCCTTCAGAAGGTAGTGGATCTCGTGCTTGAAAATTGGCAAAAGAAAACATTCGAATCATACCTTCAAGGCAAAAATTATGATGTTTTCAAGGTTTTTGGACTTGGCTGTAATTTTTCCCTTTAATAGCTTTAATATCTTTTTCCCTTTATCTTCCTTTCCCCTTTCACCCGATCGAATAGAACACTACTTGAACCAGTGCCAAAGCAAAGCCCGATCGGCCAGCAGAGGGAGAGGGTAGGGTGATTCTAGGGCTCCTGGAGCCGAGTTGCTGCACCTTGCTTCTTCCTTCTTCTTCCACCCTTCTTCTTCCTCTCTTCCTTTCCCTAGCTCATGCACCAACCTGTTAGGGTGGCGTCCCCAACAGCAGCAGCCACACAACAGTTGCGCACCGGCCATAGGTCATTTTGGTGCGGCCAACACCTCAAATCGGCACCATCGACTTCAGCCTTGAGGCCTAAACCCGAATCTACAGCTCCCAGCTCATGAATGGCGACCTAGCCTAGTTTCCCTTATTCTCCTGTGCACGATTGAACCTGTTGCATGAAGCATGTCTGAAATCCAGGGTGCCTAAGGTTGACGACGGCCCTGCTGATGCCCAGAAGCAGGATTTGGACGTGATTCCAGTCGATTTTGGCCATCTCAAACCTTTGTGAGTAGAATCTCACTCACCAAGCAAGATTTAACTCCAATAAATGGGTGTTTTTTGGTTAGAACTGTGTTATTCGCGGGTAACGGCGGTTACCCAGGTGTCGTGCGGTATTGGAATCGCCTAACTTTTATTTCATGTTTTGCTTCTTTATGTTTTGTATGATTAAGTTATTTTAACTGAATTGTATGATTAGGATTACTGAAATTATATTATTGATCAAATCCTAAACTGCTCAGTTTAGAGGTTAAAGACATTAGCACGACCCAGATTTCCAGTAGTTGTACGGTTTGGGTATAAACCAAACTATACGATTTTAGTAATTAACAAATTGCACGATTTAGTGAAATATATGATGACACGCAATGTCTCAATATAAATTTGTTGCACGCTTTCTATTATAGTTAATGTGTGTGATTTAGTATTAACACGGATTGGCACGTTTCTCAAGGACATCATTAGAAATTCTCAGTTATTATTAATAATTCTTGCCATGACATGTAATTAACTCTTAATTATGTTATGTGATGCACAACTCAAGATTTGGGGTTGAGGTGCACGTTTTCCAAGAAAGTGTAAATAATTTATAGGTGCTAATGACGATTACTCGTATGACAAGTAATTAATTCTTATCAGTGTATTAAGAAGTTCAATTGCATGATTCCAGTGTATAAGTGCTAAGTGGACATGTATTCTATTTATTTAAGTATTTCAGTCTGCCTGCATGTATAAAATGTTGATTTCTCGATATATTACAATGTTTTGAGTATATTGCTCTACCAAGTTTAGAATGATATACATGTTGTGTTATAAACTTCAAATAAATAGACACGGTACCATAGAGATACAAGATTCAAGTATAAGTAAGGGAAAAGATACAATATAGTAAGAGCTTTCCAAGAATAATAAAATAATAGACTTAAGAGCCCTAAACACCATAGATTCCCTATGAGAGGTCTGCGTCGTAGGGATGAAGCGACCTAACCCTGGAAGTGTCCAGTATACGGGGGTCGGAACGTACTAACAGGTGGTATGGGGGACGAAGCCCTAGTGGAAGTCTCCTTAAAATACAGAATGTAGTGTCCAACATCAACTAGAGATCCTGGTGGCACTAGAGTACAGTAAAGCCAATAGGTGGGTTGACTCTCTGCATGTGTGCTTATGTTAGAGGAGGAGTCTAGTTTTTACGGCATAATAGGTGTGCCGAAGCCAGAGAGTCATTTTCTTGTTGTAGACCAACAACGTAGTTAGGCTTGGCATCCTCGGGTGTGTCAACTATGTCTTGTACGGTGAGATCGTAGTTCACTATGAGTCTTCATATGTAGAGTACACTGCATATGATTAGGGAATAAGCTAAAATATGATCATATAGGTTTAAAGAGTTTTTTATAAGTAAGAAAGGCTAAGAAAAAATTCGAGTACAGTTTCACAACAGTTGTTCTTTAAATGTGATTTTGACATTTCCTATTATTTTAACTGTATCATTTTAGATCTGCTCAGTGTAGTAATTCCTGTATTTTATTTCAGTTTAATAAACATAAAATGATTTATCTACGATGGTTGGGTGAAATTATATTCACTGAGCCAGTAGCTCACCAATCTATTGAAAAAAAATTTCAGGTCAGCGTCAAAACGAGGAAGCTGAAGGATCTTATCATCCAAGCTCTTAGAAGTTAGTTCATAGTTAGAATAGAGGTCTCTTAGTCCTTTCCCCTCGGTCCTTGTGCATGTGGTGTGGTAGAGAGAGAATGTAATGTAACATGTAGATTAGTTTTAACTTATCTATTGTGCCTTATATTCCACATGAAAAATGTAATATGTTGTGTAAATCTTCTTTACTTATCTAGTAATATAAATAGTAGTTGCTTCTGCAGTTTAGTAAGATTCCAGTTTAATCCAAGTTATAAGATTTTCCTTAGGGTTAATTTTAAGTGATTAAGAAAAGAAAAAGTTAAGGGTGGTTTACCAAGTTTGACTCTCCGATCTTTGGGGTCATTAGAGATGGCACGGGGATCAGGGAGTCACAACGATTCTAGTATCAAAGCATAGGTTGAGTACGTAGTTACTCTAAGCCAAGGTCAGGGGATGATAAAATACCAATAGGATTAGGACTTAGGTGTTTTCCTTATAACTACAATTTTCTAACAGATGTGTGATACTCGTCGTTTGCAATATCAATCACTAAGATGGTTAATCCTAGAGTTTAAACCTTTTTTACTTTCGGTTTTAAGGGTAGTATAGAAGGGTCGATCCCATAGGACAACTATTAGAGATTGTTCTTTAGAACCCAAAGATTGAAAAACTTTATTATTTGTTTTTTTTAGTATTTTTCTTTTTATTGAAGCAGAAAATAAAGTTCAGTTGGGGTTTTGTAGTTTTCCCCCGGGTAGAAAATTGGAGTGAAGGAGGTATGGAAGAAGGACAGTCTCTCCTCTATTCGACTCGAGACCTTTTTATTTAGTGGACATGCAGTTACATTGACCGCATTTTTTTCTTTGATTTTTGGTGATACACCCAATTGTGTGGGTATGGAAGAAGCGGAAGAGGGGGAAGGGGTGCCACCCCAAACTTAGCTTTTTGGGCATTATTGGCTTTTTTTTTGACGAATGGAAAGATTTAGAAGTGGTGGAAGAAGAGTAGAAGAGGTTGTTCTTGTGCAACTTTTTTTTTCTTATCTTTTTTTTAGAGTACCATGCATTGGTTCAACTATTACCGAATCATGCGAAAAATCAAGAAAATTTATACAAGTTGTACATGATAAGAAAGCATCACTCTTGAATCCTATCAGTCCTCTATGGCTTGCCATCTTTTCCAAGGAGTGATTATTACTTGAGGTCCTAAGTGACAGGAGGATTTCTAGTCATGAAAGTTTCAAAATTTTAATTGCAAGGCAGTTACATCATTAAGGGGAGTATTTTGACAAATGATCATATCAAGGCCGACTAGATATGGGCCAATTGTACTATGAAAAGAAAGAGAGAAAAAAACTACAAGCAAAATGTAAAACAAAGAAAAGATACTAAAAGGGGAAGAAAAAGTGGTGGAAACGTACCACCCATCCCCACCCCGAACTTAAGACTTTGCTCGTCCCGAGCAAAAATCAAAATCCGAGATGGGGGAAAAGAATCACTGTGGTGGAGGATGAAGGACGATGACAACAACTCCCCAAAAGAGAATAACACAAAACAAAACAAAAAAATAAGGGTGGTGATATTAGAAAAGAAGGGAAAAATGCAAAAATTATTTGGGTTGCCTCCCAAAAAGTGCCAAGTTTTACGTCATGGCCTGACAAGAGATGGATCAGTCTATTGGGATTCAGGGGAAGTTGTGGGGTCAAGTAGGTTCAGGTCTTTCAAAGATGAAAAATTGTTTGAATCTGAAGCGACAAGGTCTTAAGTGGTGATGTATCTTTTAAGTCGGTGCCCATTAACCTTAAACTCACCCAAAACTTTATCCCAGAGAAGAAAAGCGCCATGTGGATAAGCACACTTGACAATGTAGGGGCCATACCATCTCGACTTGAGTTTTCCAGGGAAAAGTCGTAATATTGAATTAAAAACTAAAACTTGACCCCCTTCTTTAATGTCTTTGCGCTTAATATGACCATCATGCCACATTTTGGTTCAGTCTTTGTATATTCTTGCGTTTTCGTAGGCACTCATCCTAAGTTCATCAAGCTCATTTATTTGGAGAAAACGTTTCTCTCCAGCCATGGAAATGTCAAAATTCAAAGTTTTAATGGCCCAGCTTGCTTTGTGCTCTAGTTCTATTGGTAAGTGACATGACTTACCGTAGATCAGTCTGAAAGGGGTGGTACCAATGGGTGTTTTGTAGGTAGTACGATATGCCCACAGAGTGTCATTGATTTTTAACGTCCAATCTTTCCTCGTGCGTCCAACAGTTTTTTCTAAAATTGATTTTATTTGTATGTTGGATACTTCTACCTGCCCACTGGTCTGAGGATGGTAAGGAGTGGCGACTTTGTGACAAACCCCGACCTCCCTATCAAGACCGCCTCAAACAAACAAGATTTGATGCCCGTTTCATGAAATTTAGGGATGCTATGAAAAAAATACATGTCGACATTCCCTTCCTTGATGCTTTGGCAGACATGCCCGCCTGGTCCAAGTACATGAAATCTCTCTTGACTAGGAAGTATGTTACTAAAGAATACCAGACTGTTAAACTTGCTAGGACTACCTCTGACATTATCCTAAGTAAGATGCCTAAAAAACAGAAGGATCCAGGTTCTTTTGGAATAGGATGCTACTTAGGTGACAATGCTTGTAGGAAAGGCCTAGCAGATTTAGGAGCTAGTATATCCATCATGCCATACAGTCTTTGAAAAAGACTAGGATTCAATGACATGTTACCCACAACCATGACCATCCAACTGGCAGACTCATCCACAACTAAGCCCATGGGAATCATCGAAGACATTCCGGTTAAAGTTGGAAATGATGCATACGTCCCTTGTGATTTTGTGATAAATACCCCAAACTTAAACTTTGCTCATCCCGAGCAATATTAAAATCAAGAAATACTTTCAAGACATACTCTCAACCTATCATTTTCACTCTCCTAACAACCACTTAATTCCTTCCACCAAAATATGGCCAAGCGACCCTGACTTCCTGAATTCATGAAAAGTGACTTTTATATTTCCTACTTCACAAACTTGTATTTATTCAAGACCTGCAATAAAACAGATTTTCATTTCACCTTTGCATTTGGTACTCCAATTTTTTTTTAAAAGTTTTACACAAGAACAGGGCTGATTTTGGATGGTTGGGGTTTTTGTAAACTGGCTCTTCATCTTCTACTTGAGGGGTTTCGGGGACGGATGGTTTGGGTGTGACTTCGGGTTCGACAACTACCATGTCCTCATCCTCGAATTCTAGAGGTGGGTCCGAAGATTCTTTTGAAGGGGGAGGGGTGCACACCTTACCCGAACGAGTAGAGACTACCTTGAGTTGTTCAGGATGTTTGGGGTTGTTTTCAGGTTGTCCTGCAAAAGTCCCGGCAGGAGGTTTTTGTTGGGAAAACAAACGGGCTAACTGTGCGTCAGTTGCCTTTTGATGGGCTTGAATGGCCACGAGGGTTTGTTCTATGCTTGCCCAGTTGAGATGACTAGGGGGAAGAGGAGGGACGGAATTTTGAGGTGGTTGGGGAGGTTGAGGTTGGTTTGGATTTTGGGGTGGAAGGTTTAGGTTTTGGAATTGTTGGTAGTGTTGTCGATTTTGGTGATTTCCAAAATTTCTTTGATTGTTGTATGGGAATCCAGGTGGAGGTCGATTGTTACCTTGAGGATAGGGAGGCCTTTGTTGAAGTTGGGTAGAGTTCTCAGCGCCTGAGGGATTCCCATACTAAAAACCAGGATGATTTCTAGATTGGTTGGGATTGTAGTAACCTTGGCCTGGTATTGTATGAATCGAATTGAGGTCTTCTGATTGTTGACCTACTTCAGGTTGTGTGGGCATGTTGTAGAGGTATTGGCAGTGGAGGGTGGTATGGTCATATCCTTGGCAGATACCAAAAAGGGAATCCATGTCTTTTAGTTGTTGGGGTGACTCCCTAAGGGTGACTAAGGATGACTCTAACCGATCTTGTTTTAAGGCGATTAATTTTAGGCTTTCTGCTATGCTTTGGATATCATTATTAACTTATGCCTTGGCTACCTTAAGGATTCCTCCAATCCCTCTTCTAGCCCTTGTTTTGGAAGCCCGTTTAACTACCTCCCATGCACTAGTTAAACTTTGATGCATGAAATTTCCTCCAGATGAGGAATCAAGAAAAAATTTGGTATCATCATCAACACCACGATAGAAAATCTCTATGAGTTGGGCTTGAGAGATGTCATGGTGGGGGCACTTCCTAAGTAAATCCTTGAACCTTTTCCAGGCTTCACCTAAAGACTCTCCTGGGGACATAGAAAATTGAGTTATTTGACCCCTAAGTTCATAGGTGAGAGATGGGGGGTAGAATTTTTCAAGGAACTTGTTTTGTAAAACTTCCCATGTTGTGACATGTTCTTCACTCTCCATGGTGTTGTACCAGCTACTAGCTTGGCCGGAGAGGGAATATTTGAACAACCTAAGTCGGATGGCATCTTCAGAGACACCTGGGAGTTTGTTCAAGGAACAAAGGTCAATGAACCTTTGAAGGTGATCTTGGAAACTTTCCCCATTGTTGCCCGAGAAAGGGTTGGCTTGTATCATGGTGATCCATTGTGTTCAGATTTCAAATTGTGGAGCAATAATATCGGGGGGTATGATTGGATGTTGTGCATAGGTCGTTTTAGGAACAGAAAAGTCTTTTAATTGTTTTTTCCTTTCGGCTTCCCTCCTATTGGCTTCTATGGTTTCTTGCTCGGCCCTAAAGGCTGCACGTAAAGCGGCTTCTCTTTCCGCTTGTTCGGCTTGGATGAGCTCTCATTGAGCTGCAAGATCTTGGTCGATCCTACGGGCGACCTTGTCTTCATTCATTCTCGCAAGATTTTGACGATTTAGACGATGAAAAGTCCTTTCTATTTCCGGATCAAACGGTTGGAAATCGTCGGTCGGGCGTCGCATGCACAATTAAACAGTTATTCGTGTGCAGAAAAAATGTACTGACGGAATGGAAACTCGGCAGAAAGAGGAGTACACTTCCGGAATGTTACTCGGAAGGCATGAAAAAAAAGAAAAAAAAGTTTTTTCAAAATTGTTTTGGGGTTCGAGAAAACAATCCATTGTCCCCGGCAACGGCGCCAAATCGATACTCGTCGTTTGCAATATCAATCACTAAGATGGTTAATCCTAGAGTTTAAACCTTTTTTACTTCCAGTTTTAAGGTTAGTATAGAAGGGTCGATCCCATAGGACAACTATTAGAGATTGTTCTTTAGAACCCAAAGATTGAAAAACTTTATTATTTGTTTTTTTTGGTATTTTTCTTTTTATTGAAGCAGAAAGTAAAGTTCAGTTGGGGTTTTGTGTGATTATACTAATGCAAGAAGAAAAGTACTTAACAAGAATAAACATGCACAAGACAATAATAAAAAGATTGTTAACACAAGCAAAACTATATGAATGGAAGACTAAGAATTAAAGAAAACGAAGGATGCGGTGATTAAATCAAGAGAAAGAAATCGAGGCTCGTAGGGTTTTCACCACCTTAGCCTAGGTGATAACAACTAAATCTTAAACGACAATTCGATGAAGGTTTGCGAATTTAAAAACTCCCAAGAGAGAAACTCCACATGAGCCCATTGGTCTTGGTGCTCATGCTTCCTAGTTTATCAACCTAAAAGACGAGAATCCACGGTCATATCAAAACGTCTATGTAATCGATTTTATTGTTCTAAATCCGGATTTCCATGGTCATATCCATCCGGATTAACATGCGATCCGAAGATCAATCATTCAATTAAAATCGATTACCATCTAATCATTTAAGAAGAAATCGTTAAAACTATGGCTAAGGGGCTATTCCCCTTTGCCCCGATAAAAGACTACTCACACATGGAGGAAGGGGAGACGGAGGAAGAAAGTACAAAAGCCATAGTCTAGCCCAAAAATCAGAATATGAATCCTTATGCTAGGAAGAAAGTAAAAGAAATGGCCGCCGGCGGCTGCTAACTTTCTAGATCTAGTCAATAGAGGAAACAATTGATTTCTTTGCATCCCTTTTGCATTAATTTCCCGTAACAGCGGTTTCGAGCGTATTTTTGAGTCAGTCAAAAATTCATAAGCGGCCCGAAAATATATTTTTCCTGTAGATAATTGAATTATATTTCCAACGCATACTTGCACAATAAATTCCTCCTTGGGATGTGGAAGTTATACCAATTTTGGTGAAAGGTATATACTGAAATCAGACTCTGCGGGAAAACGTAATGCTACTTTCACTGGTTAATTGTGCAGCCAAATAAACACCAAAATTGCCGCAAAAAATGTTTTTTTTGTAGCCAATAAAATTCTCTTTTCATTCCATACTTTATCTTGGAATTCTGCCTTTAGACGCAAAAGATATGGCTATTTTGGTGACGAGTATCTCAGGCACTGCGGGAATATTTGAAAGCCTCATATCTTCATCTTTTATTTTCTCGATTTAATTACTTAGATAATTCCTGAAAATTAAGAAAAATATCATAAGAATTCAGGAAAAGTATATCAAGAAGATGAAAGTGCTATTTATTTTTGAATTATCTAAAATTAACAAAAAAGTCCTAATTAATTATTCTAAATGAAGCAAAAATAAGAGATGAATATGCATTCATCAATGTGTTCTGTTATGGACATCTAGATGGAAGAAAGAGGTCGTGGACATGGCAAGGAACAAGTTGAGAGCCATTACAACCATGACCCTCAAGCAATGGCTCAAGGTGAATAGGAAGTCTTCATCTTCTAGTAAGGATCTGATGAGATCCTATGAGCTGGTTAAGAAGCTTGGAGGTACCGAGTTTATTGGAACTACAGACCCTGCAATGGCAGATGTATGGCTGAGACAGTTAGAGAAAGTGTTCCATATGATGGAGCTGTCTGAGGAAAGACAAATCAATCATGTCATCTATTTACTCAAGGGAGATGATGAGCTATGGTGGCGAGGAGTGGACGATAAAAGGAGAAATGTAGAGATGACCTGGAAGGACTTTGTGGATGAATATCACCTTACGTATTTTCCTCCTACCTTCCTAAGTGATAAGATTAAACAGTTGGAGAAGATAAGACAAGGAAATATGACAATTGGTGAATACGAGGCACATTTCACAAGGTTGGAAAATTTTTGTCCGCAACTTGTGCCAGATGATGTAGAAAAGTGCAGAAGATTTCAACAAGGATTAAGATCAGAGATTAGACACACTGTGTCAGCCATTGGTCGAAGAGATAGAGAAAACTTTGGGGAATTTGTGGAAGCAGTGAGACATGTAGAAGAGTCAGTTAATACTAATAAGCAGTCTGAGAGTAAAAAAAGATCTGGAGACTTTATTAGAGTGGGACAAATCAATGGTGGATATAGAGGAGGTGGTGGCTTCTTTTCTAAGATAAGACGAGGACTTGGCTATTTTGGGAGACAAGGATCTAGGTTTTCACCAAGTGGAGGAAGGCCCAATTCTGGTAGATGGAATACACAGTCTACATGGACACCTCCAACTAGGTCTTCAGGATCTTCAGTGTTAGTGACAGGACCATAGAGACATGATGCATCCATATGTGATATCTATGGAAAGCCACACTCCAGTCAGTGTTGGGGTGTAGATTTTCAAGGTTGTCACATCTGCGGACAGGTGGGACACTTTAGAAGGCAATGTCCCTAGTTACAGCAAGTGGAAACATAGGGTTCCCAGTCACAATACCAGAATGTTCTGAGGCAGGCTCCAGCTGGAGGAGTGAGTTCTTCAGTAGCTTTAGGTTCTTGAGGAGAAGGAGCACCCAGTGGAAGGGATGGACAATGAGGACATCATGGGAGAGGAAGAGCTTCAGGAAGCTTCTTCTCTCTAACACAACAAGAAGGTATTGTTTCTTCCTGAGTAATTACAAGAGAAATGATTTTCTTTAGTAGCATTTTAGTTATAGTTTTGATAGATCCGGGTGCTACTCACTCGTTTATACAAAGTTCTTTAGCTTGTGAACTTAACCTATTAACCCAGAAGTTACCATTTGAGTTGTTGTTGAGGGTTCTATTAGGTGAACCAACAGTGTTGACAGAGTTTGTCCCGGATGTTTATTGACCTTTGGTAGTAACACCATTGTGGTTAATCTTATACCCTTAGATATTAACTCTTTTCAAGTTATCTTGGGTATGGATTGCCTAGAGACGTATCGAGTTCAACTCGACTATTGTAAGAAGGAGGTTGTCTTTCAATAGGGTGGATTTTCTTGTGTTTTTTTGGAGATAGGAAAGTTTTGCTTACGTGTATCATATCAGCCGTTGTAGCTGATAAGATGTTGCAGAAAGGTTGTAAGGCGTTCTTGGCACATGTAGTAGATACTAGAGCAGAGAAGAACATAGTCAGCCTATGGGATGTGCCAGTGGTCTGTGAGTTCCCATATTTTTTTCCAGATGAGTTGCCAGGTCTACCTCCTAAAAGAGAGATAGACTTTGAGATTCAGATGATGCCTGGTAGTCACCCTATAGCATTGCCAGCCTACATAATGGAACCTACATAGTTGAAAGAACTAAAAATCTAGTTACAAGAGTTACTAGATAAGGGCTTCATTCGACCTAGTTCTTCGCCATAGGGAGCTCCAGTCTTGTTTGTGAAAAAGAAAGATGGTACTATGAGGTTATGTATAGACTACAAACATTTGAATAAGATCACCATCAAGAATAAGTACATGTTGCCAAGGATAGATGATCTACATGATCAATTACGTGGAGTGATGATCTTTTCTAAGATAGACTTGAGATCTGAATATCATCAGTTGAGGATAAAGGCTTCTAACTTCTAAGTCAGCTTTCAGAACAATATACATGCATTATGAGTTTCTGGTCATGTCGTTTGGACTGACTAATGCCCCAACATCTTTCATGGATATGATGAACCATATTTTCAAGTCGTTCTTGGATCAGTTCATAGTGGTTTTCATATATGACATTCTAATTTATTCTACAGATAATAACCAACATGAGTAGAATCTGAGGATAGTGTTACAGTTGCTGAGACAACACTAGTTATATGCTAAGTTTAGTAAGTGTGAGTTCTAGTTAACTGAGGTGTTATTTCTTGGACATGTCATCTCAGAAGATGGAGTAAGTGTTGACCCTAAGAAAGTTGAGTCTGTTCTACAGTGGGAGTAGCCTAAAACTCCTTCTGATATCAAAAGCTTCTTAGGATTAGCAGGTTACTAAAAGACTTTCATCTAGAACTTCAGTGTTGTAGCGTCACCTCTGACACGCTTAATGAGAAAGGATGCACCGTTTGTCAAGTCAAACAACTATTAGAAGAGTTTTCATATCTTGAAGAAGAGGTTAACTACAGCACCAGTGTTGATCCTGCCCGAGGTAGATAAACACTACACAGTGTTTTGTGATGCTTCAAGGAGAGGTTTAGGTTGTGTGTTGATGCAGGAAGGCAAAGTAGTAGCTTATGCAACTAGAAAACTTAAGAAGAATGATGAGAATTACCCGACACATTATTTGGAGTTAGCTGCTATAGTTCATGCTCTTAAGACATGGCATCACTATCTTTATGGTGAGGTGTGCCAGGTATTTACAGATCATAAGATCTTGCAATATATCTTCACCCAGAAGGATTTGAATCTAAGACAACGAAGATGGTTAGAATTGATCAAGGATTATGAAGTGATGATAGCTTATTGTGATGTCCCCGGATTTTGGCTTCTCCAAACCCTATTGGGAATGAGATGCCAGAATCTGAAAACATCATCCAATCATATCAGAGAGTGATGCGGAAGCATAATACACATACATGAACATTAAACCATAACATACACCATAAAAATTTCTCAACATTCAACATGTATATATATTACCAAGTGAGTTATTACAACACGATTTACAATTACATATTGAATAAAAATTCTACAGTCTAAGAACATGTATGCTAAGCTAGGATCAAAACAATAGGTACAACATGTACAACTTGCTCACATCCTGTGACTTTATCCCATTCTAGCTCTGGACCTAGAAAATACGAGAAACAAAATCATCAATAAAAGTTGGTACGTGGAATTAAAAGCAATACTATGTTGGCATATAATATACTTGAAATTGAAGAAAGAGAAAGAAAACATTACTTAAAGGTGGAAAATCAGGTAATCTCAAGTTATTAGCCACATTTAGAATGAATATTCATTACTATGGTGAACTTAGCAAAAACATAAATGGTGGGCCCTTCCCCGTGTACCTTGTACTCTAGGGATCTCCCCATATACCATGTACTCTAGGGAGGTGCTAGTCAACATTAAAGCTTTCCCTCTCTAATAGGGAGTTTAATGAGCACCACTAGTAACTACATTTCATTTATCTTCATTTATTTTCTTTTATGTTCAAGGTGGAAAATTGTCAATATACATACATCTACATCCAATAGTGTATTTCAAATACAAGCAAGCAAGTACATATATTTAACATCTAGCAAATCTAGTCATATAATTATATCCAGGTACCTGAGTTCTGATATTCCTCACATAGGTTTAAATTAGGGTTTTGGTCAAACCTAGGTCAATGTGATGTTAGGATGGTGTCTAATATTTTTAGCTGATCTATATGTCATTTAAAAGGTCTGGTATGATTTTCATATTTTTCTGATAACTGGTCTATTTTCTAGAATAAATAAATGAGGTTACAAACATGGAATTGGGTTTTAAAGAGAAATGGCCTATTAGTTTGACATAATAGTCAAATCTTAGTTCATATTTGGTTTCCACATTATACTAGGGTCCAGTAATATTTTCTCAGATTTAATTTCTATGATATGCTAATTATCCTAATAATATGATCTCAAATAGAAGCATTATCATACACATTAAATATCATCATTATTTGTTCATCAAAGGTCTGATCTAGGAATTCAATAAAGTAGAGAACATTTTTCTGAGTCTAGGGATATTTTGTATGGAATTATTGGCCAAGGGAGCTATTTATAATCATATTTCTAAGATATGGTATATTTTTGAGGATATAAAAAGAATTACCTTGTTGCAAAATACTGGCGCCATTGATCTTATGTGTGCAGCTCTAGATCGAGTGGTTGAAAGGAAAGCCACATCGCCTCATGGGGTGTTCGGCCTACCAGTTGGATCAGGGTTGGGCCAGCCAGTTGATACCTGCGCCGATGTTCAGGTTGGGTAGTCAATCAGGCCGCCCACTCCTTTCTTCTCCCCCCCACATGAATCCCTCCTGTCTCGCACGAGGCTCAGGGCGCCGCTAGCTACTTGTTCTTCGGCCGGCAAGAAATCACGGGTGAAGGAGGATTCTCGGCTTAGGTTCTCCTTTCCAGACGTTATGTGCGTCCCTTCTCTATGAGATCTAAGAAGCACTGTTGCACTTGAGATCGCCGACGAGGATGATGTGCACAAGAAGGCTCCCATGGCACATAGAGGTCCCTCTAAGCTTCCTGGTTGCTTCCGTAGCCTCCAAAGTGAGCTTTCATAGTGTGGAAGGTGATTCTTGCTCATTGGCGTACTCTAGGATGGAGGTCACGACAGAGAAGGTGGCCGATTCTGGGGTGTGAGACCACAAGGAGGAAGCCAGCTCCAGAACATGGAAATGGCATTAGTAGGTGGGCAAGACAAGCGTGATCTGGGAAAGATAAGGATGTGGTTTCTGCAGAGGATGTTGTCGGTAGCCTCACGGATTCCTAAAGCATCTAGGGTAGTGCCGCACGCCCAATGGGGAGGGGATACACTGATCGTGGACATGTCCTCATAACGATGGTGATGTTTGGCGCTGGTGAACTGGATGTAGCTGTCCAGAATGGGGGCTATGCGAGGTGAATAGGGGGTGGTGGATTATGGGTCATTGGTGACCTTCTGAGTGCCCTCCATCTTGCGGATAAGCTCATCTGCCTCATCAATGTCACGACCCATCTCTTCGGCCATCTTGGGTGAAGACTCATCGGTGGGGGAGGGTGTGTGGAAACGATCTCCGGGAAGAGAACTAGAATGGAGAGGAGGATCCCTGGAAGAGTATACGGCGGCCTTGCCTTTGCCCTTGCAAAAATGGCCAAACATGTGTGTTGTAGGTGACAAGTTGGTCGGTTGGTAAATGAAATGATCGTCTGGTGAATCTGAGACAAGTGTCTCGATTCTGAGCTGAGCAACTGGCATAGGTGAGTCGGGTGTCTGGCATCTGAGACGATCAGCTCAGGGTGGCAGCGGGTGATTCTTGGCATAGTCTGATCAAGGGGAAAGAAGGAAAGGGGAAGCGACACAACAGGCGGCTCGTCGGGAAGATGAGTGGCGGTGGAGCAACTCGAGCCGAGCATCTAGTCTGGAGGACGGTCGTCTGATCTAGAAGATGAGCGGTGGAGATGTCTAGGTAGGCGGTTGGTGTGTGAGTGGAGAGGAAGCTAGAAGGGGTGGCGTGAGTGAGCCAGACGGTGTTAGAGCCCGTCGAGCAGTTGTTGTGCCGAGCGAGCAGTCGAGGATGGGCCGAGCGGTGCAGAGCAGGTCTAGCCGAGCACCTTATAGGCATGGCAAGTGACGGCAGTACTAGTGGGTGTCGATGTGAATGGAGGGAAGCGACCGACGAGCAGAAGGGCCTATCGGTGGCAGAGGCTAGGTGACCGGAGGAGGTCTGTGCTGATCATCCCAAGCATGAGGTGAGCTAATCTAAAGTTGTGTGAGAGTGATATCTCGCAAGGATGGGGCAGCGGCTAGGTTTAGAAAGTGAGATGGGAGGGTTTGACTCACCTTGGAAAGAGCTTTATAGCAAAGTGAATCCTCTAAGCCGATTGGATGGTGTCTGAGCCAATCGGCTCGTGCACTTTGTGCGCTAGCCAAGGTCAAGTAAAGAGGGGCTGCCTCGTTTAAAGGGATAAGAGGGGCGGCCGCATCACGAGAAATGTGACAAGTTCGAGACTCCATCCGAGTGGCTAGACTCTGAGTCGATCAGTTGAGCTGTTGAGAAGGCCCAACAGTGATGGTTGAACCGATTGGCTGGTGAACAGAACAGAACAACTTGCTGCCTAGAAAGGGAGGTAACAGAAACAAAAATAACAAAAATTAGGGGAAAGAAAACGAAAGGGGAGATAGTATTGGGTTGCCTCCCAACTAGCACCTTGTTTTACCTCGTGGACCGACAAGGATCAAACTATTTGGATTCTGGGGGCGTTGTGGGGTTGGTTAGGTTCAGGTCTTCCAAAGGTGAACATTTGGTAGCATTTGAAGTGACAAGGTCTTTAGTGGTGATGTATCTTTTAAGTCGGTGCCCATTAACCTTAAATTCACCTAAAACTTTATCCTAGAGACGAAAGGTGCCATGTGAATAGGCACACTTGACAATGTAGGAGCCATACCATCTTGACTTGAGTTTTCCATGGAAAAGTTGTAATCTTGAATTAAAAACTAATACCTGATCCCCTTCTCTAATGTCTTTATGCTTGATGCGACCATCATGCCACATTTGGTTCGGTCTTTGTAGATTCTAGAATTTTCGTAGACACTCATTCTAAGTTCATCAAGCTCATTCATTTGGAGAAGACATTTTTCTCCAGCTATAGAAGGTCCAAATTTAAACTTTTGATGGCCCAGTTGGCCTTGTTCTCTATTTCTATTGGTAAGTGACATGACTTTCCATAAATCACTCTGAAGGGGGTAGTGTCAATGGGTGTTTTGTAAGCAGTAAGATATGCCCACAGAGCGTCATTGATTTTTAACACCCAATCTTTCCTAGTGCATTCGACAATTTTCTCTAAAATGGATTTGATTTGTCTGTTGGATACTTCCACTTGCCCACTGGTCTGAGGATTGTAAGGAGTGGCGACTTTATGGTAAACCCAATATCTTTTCAAAAGAACCTCCAAACATTTCTCCAAAAAATGGGATCCCCCATTAGAAATGACGGTGTGAGGGACTCCAAATCTAGGGAAAATGATGTCTTTAAAGAGTTTCTTAACAGGTTTAGAGTCACAGGTTTTAGTGGGTATGGCTTCAAGCCATTTTGACACATAATCGATTGTGACTAAAATGTAAGCAAACCCACAAGAAGAAGGAAATGGGCCCATATAGTCGATCCCCCAGACGTCAAAAATCTCTAATTCCTACGAAGAGGTGAGGGGCAATTTATCACGCTTGGAAATGTTACCCATCCTTTGACATTGGTCGCATGAGAGCACATTATCATATGAGTATTTGAAGAAGGTGGGCCAAAAGAATCCGCATTGCAGGATCTTTCTAGTTGTTTTTTGGGAACTCATATGTCCACCATAGGGGCCAGAGCGACATTGTTCCAGAATGTCAACGCTTTCTTCTTGAGATACACAACGACGATATAAACCATCGGAAAAAAGTATAAAAAGATAAGGTTCAACCCAACAATAATTTTTGACGTCATGTAAAAATTTAGCTTTAGAGTGTCCCGTATACTCGGGGTGCTATACACCTGCAGCTAAATAGTTCACAAAATCGGCAAGCCAAGGGAATTGGGAGTCTACCATGAGCAGTTGGTCATCGGGTAAAGATTCATTTATGGGTTTTTCACCAATGGGGCTATATCTTAGTCTACTTCGGTGGTCAGCCATGATATTATCAGACCCCTTTTTGTCTAGAATTTCGAGATCAAACTCCTATAATAACAAAATTCATCTTATGAGTTGAGGCTTGGCATCCTTCTTGGTCATGAGATAGCGAATAGCTACATGATCAATGTAAACAATGACTTTTGAACCGACAAGGTATGAGAGAAATTTATCGAATGCATAGACAATGGCTAGCATTTCTTTTTCAGTGACAGTGTAATTTCGATGAGCCTCATCTAAGGTCTTAGATGCATAATAAATAACATGTTGTTTCTTGTCAATTATCTATCCTAAAATGGCAGCTACATCATAGTTAGCATCACATATGATTTCAAAGGGAAGGGCCCAATCTGGTACACGAATGATTGGAGTGGTTGTGAGAGCATTCTTCAAAAATAGAAAGCTTTCCATGCATGTCTTATCAAAATGGAAAGGCACCTACTTTTGAAGAAGATTGGTGAGAGGTTTCGTGATTTTGGAAAAGTCACGGATGAATCGCTGATAGAAGCTGGCATGTCCTAAGAAGGCTCACATGTCTTTGACTGCGGTTGGGGGAGGAAGCTTGGTGATGACCTCAATCTTAGCTTTGTCCACTTCAATGCCTTGGTTGCTCACCTTATGGCCTAGAACAATACCCTCCTTAACCATGAAGTGACACTTTTCCCAATTAAGGACAAAGTGTGACTCAATACATCTATCAAGGACAAGGGAGAGCTTTTTAAGGAAAGAATCAAAATTGTCTCCATAGACGGAGAAATCATCCATGAACACTTCCATGACTGTTTTGGTTAATCCTGAAAAAATGGCAGACATACATCTTTGGAAAGTGGTTGGTGCATTGCACAAGCCAAAGGGCATTCGTCTAAAAGCATATGTACCAAAGGGACATATGAAGGTGGTTTTCTCTTGATCTTTAGGATGGATAGGAATCTGATAAAATCCTAAGTAGCCATCTAGATAAAAGAAGTATTGTTGATGGGCTAAGCGTTCAAGAACTTGGTCTAGGAAGGGAATTGGGAAGTGGTCTTTCCTAGTTTCTTTGTTGAGCTTCCTGTAGTCAATGCACATTCTCTACCCTGTGACTGTGAAAGTGGGAATGAGCTCGTTCTTCTCATTTTAAATGTTAGTAGTCTCTCCCTTTTTTGGAACAACCTGAACTGGGCTGACCCATGGGGAGTCGGAGATGGGATAGATGATTCCGAAAGTCAAAAGTTTAATCACCTCTAGATGGACTACGTCCTTCATGTTTGGGTTGAGTTTTTGTTGCGAATATTGAGAAGGTTTGGGGTCTTCTATCATTGGGATTTTGCGGATGCAGATGGATTGATCTATTCCAACTAGATATGTGATTTTGTACCCCAAGGAAGCTCCTTTTTTCCTAAGTTCACCCATAAGTTTGTTTTCTTGTTCGAGGGGAAGGGAATAATTTATGATGATAGGGCACAGTTCTATCTCATCAAGAAAGACATATTTCAAGCCTATGGGAAGAGTCTTCAATTTGGGTGCCTTTGGTGGTTCATGTTTTCTTCTTTGGTGGAAATCATCTTAAGGTCCTCAATTCCAGCATAGGGGATCTCCTCAAAATGATCTAAATGAGCCTTACATTGATCTAATTGTTCATCGTCAAAATCACATTTAGAGGAGGTAGTGAGGGCTGTGTGTAGGGGGTCATCAACTAACTCCCATTCCTACCTTTGTTTGGATAATTTATCAATGCAATCAAGTAGGTAGACCTCTTCCTCGAGACTAGGCCCCTTCATGCTTACAAACACCCTAAACTCTAAGGTTTGCTTCCCTAATCATAACAGAATGGTACCAGCCTCAGCATCAATCAAAGCACATGTGGTAGCTAAGAAGGGATGTCTGAAAATGAGATGGTAGCGTATATCTTCCTTTATGTCCATGATCACAAAATCACAAGGAACATAGGCATCTTTTCCAATCTTAATTGGAATGTCTTCTATGATTCACATGGGTTTGGTCATGGATGAGTCCTCCAGTTGGATAGTCATGGTTGTAGGTAACATGTCATGCAATCCTAGTCTTTTGCAAAGGTTGTAGGGCATGATGGATATACTGGCTCCTAAATCATCTAGGCCCTTTCTATAAGCATTGTCACCCAAGTAGCATCCTATTCCAAAAGAACCTGGATCCTTCTATTTTTTAGGCATCTTACTTAGGATTATGTCTGAAGTGGTCCTAGAAAGTTTAATAGTCTCGTATTATCTAGTGGTATACATCCTAGTCAAGAGGGATTTCATGTATTTGGACCAGGAGGGCATGTCTGCCAAAGCATCAAGGAAAGGGATGTCGACATGTAGTTTTTTCATAGCATCCCTAAATTTCATGAAGCGGGCGTCAAGTCTTGTTTATTTGAGGCAGGCTTGGTAGGGAGTTCAGGCTTTGTAGATGGGTTCCTCATCTTCTACCTGAGGGGTTTCGGGATTGGATGGTTTGGATGTTGCTTCGGGTTCAACAACTACCATGTCCTCATCTTCAAATTCTAGAGGTGGGTCTGAAGGTTTTTCTAGAGGGGGAGGTGAGTGCACCTTTCTCGAATGAGTGAAGGCAACCTTGAGTTGTTCGGGATGTTTGGGGTTGTTTTCACGCTACCCTGCAAATGTTCCGGCAAGGGGTTTCTGTTGGGCAAACAAACAAGCTAGTTGGGCGTCAGTCGCCTTTTGATGAGCTTGTTGGGCAATGATGATTTGCTCCAAGGTAGCTATCCTTTCATCAGCTGAGGGGGTGGGGGTAGGAACATTTGGTGGCAGTTGAGGAGGTGGTTGATTGAGGTTTTGAGGGGGAAGGTTTAAGTTTTGGAATAATTGTCCTTGATATGGTGGTCATGTTGGGTGATTTCGTCGGTAATTTCCTTGGGTTCCAAAGTTCCTTTGGTTTTTTTATGGGAATCCATGTGGTGGTCGATTGTTTCCTTGAGGGTAGGGAGGCCTTAGCTAGGATTGAAGTTGGCTAGAGTTTTCGGCACCTGAAGGGTTCCCATATTGGAAACCAGGGTGATTTCTAGTCTGGTTGGGGTTGTAGTAACCTTGGCCTAGTATGGTATGGATTGAATTGAGGTCTTCTAGTTTTCATCCCATTTCTGGTTGTATGGGGGTGTTGTAGAGGTATTGACAGTGTAGGGTGGTGTGATCGTATCCTTGACAAATTCCACAAAGAGAGTCCACAACTTTTATTTTTTGGGGTGACTCCCTAAGGGTGCCTAGGGATGACTCTAACTGATCCTGTTTTTAAGGCGGTTAATTTGAGGCTTTCTGCCATACTTTGGATATCATGATTAACTTTTTCCTTGGCTACCTTAAGGATTCGACCAATTCCCCTTCTAGCTCTTTTTCAGAAGCCCGTTTGACTACCTCCCATGCACTTCTCATACTTTGGTGCATGAAATTTCCTCCAGATGAGGAATCAAGAAAGAATTTGGTATCATCATCAACACCACGATAGAAGATCTCTGATGAGCTGGGCTTGAGAGATATCATGGTGAGGGCACTTTCTAAGTATGTCTTTGAATCTTTTCCAGGCTTCTCCTAAAGATTCTCCTGGGGATATGGAAAAGTGAGTGATTTCTTCCCTAAGTCCATAGGTGAGAGAAGGGGGGTAAAATTTCTCAAGAAACTTGCTTTGTAGAACTTCCCAAGTTGTGACATGTTCTTCACTCTCCATAGTGTTGTACCAGCTACTAGCTTGGCTAGAGAGGGAATATTTGAACAATCTAAGGCAGATGGCATCTTCAGAGATGCCTGGGAGTTTGTTCAGAGAGCAAAGGTCAATGAACCTTTGAAGGTGATCTTGGCAACTTTCCCCATTATTGCCTGAGAAGGGATTTTCTTACATCCTTGTGATCCATTGGGTTCGGATCTCAAATTGAGGAGCAATGATGTCAGGGGTTATGACCAGATGTTGTGCATAGGCGGTTTTAGGAACAGAAAAATCCTTTAGTTGTTTTTGCCTTTCAGCTTCCCTCCTATCAGCTTCTATGGTTTCTTGTTCAGCCCTATAGGCTGTTCGTAAAGCAACTTCTCTTTCCGCTTGTTCGGCTTGGATGAGCTCTCTTTGAGCTGCGAGAGCTTGGTCGATCCTACGGCTAACTTCTTCTTCATTCATTTTTGTTGGATTTTGATGGTTTAAACGATGAAAAGTCCTTTCTATCTCTGGATCAAACGATTGAAAATCAACGTTCGGGCGTCACATGCACAAATTAAGCAGTTAATCCTGTGTAGAAAAATGGACTTCCAGAATGAAAACTCAGCAGAAGGAAGAGTAGCACTTTTGGAATGTTACTCGGAAGGCATAAAAAAAGGAAACAAAAATTTTCAAAAATTTTGAGGTTCGAAAGAAACAAATTTGTTGTCCCCGGCAATGATGCCAAATTGATATGCATCACTTATCACACCAATCACTACGATTGTTAATCCTAGAATTTAAACCTTTTTTAACTTTCCGGTTAAGGCTAGTATAGAAAGGATCGACCCTAAAGGACAACATTTTAAGATTGTTTCTTCTTAAACCAATTGTTTGAAGAACTTACTTATTTGTTTTTTTTTGGTATTTTCATATTTGGAATGAGACTGTAAAAGTCAGTTTGGGTGATGATTGATTACACTAGGATAGAAATTGCAGAAATTAAATTGCACTTTAAACAAAATATTATTTGCTCTACAAAAGGTAAACAAAGATCATTGTTAGCACTAAAAGCAATTATGAATTGAAGGACTAAAAATTAAAGCAAACAAAAATAGTCAGTGATTGAAATCAAGGGAGAGAATCGAGGTGTTAGGGGTTTTCACCACTTAGCCATGGCAAGAAAATGAATTAACAATTAATCGACAAATAGGCGACGACATGTGAATCATAAAAAACCACAAAATATGAACTCCACATGAGCCCAATGATCTTGGTGCTCATGTTTCCTTGTTTGTCATCCGAAAAGAGATAAATCCACAGTCACTTCAGAATCTCAATGTAAATTGGTTTAATCATTCTAAACCCCGATTTCCATGGTCATTTCCATCTGAGTTAACATATACATCTAAGTGAGTAATTACCTTGCTAGATCATCGATTAAATAAACCAATGTCCATCTAAAGAAGTCGATTAAAGATGATTCTATCAAACCATCGCTAAGGGGTTCTTCCCCTATTCTCAATAAGGAACTACTCGCTCATGGTTGAGGAGAAGGGGGAGCCGAAGGAAGAAAGTACCTTGGGCATAGTCTAGGCTTAAATAGGAAATTAATCCTTATTCTAGAGACAATGAAATGGCCAGGTTCTTAATTCCTTGCTCCATAACTAAAGAAAGGGGGAAGAAGAGATCTAGATCTAATAGCAGAATAAAAAGAAACTGAGGAACAATATGAAGAATGAACACGCTTCAGAAATAAACTACTTTATTGTTGAATCAGAAGAATACAAGATTAACATTGTTCTGAGAATTCGAATACAAAAGTGATGACAAAAAGATGATCCAATGAGGAGGAAGTGCCCCTCCTTTTATAGGAGATGGAGGGGGCAACTCTTACATTAGGGTTAGAGAAATGGTGGCTGGTGGCTGGCTTTTTGGGCTGTCTACACGACGCCAACCGATCGATTCAAGGCTGAGTCGATCGAATGGTGGTTAGGGGAAAACATATGCCAATGGAACAATCGCCAACCCTAATTAGGGTGGCGGTGCCCGCTCGGCAGGGATGGATTTCCTCCCATTTTCAGGGCTTCGACCAAGCATTTAATCTTGGGAAGTAAACCGGTCTGGTCGGTCGTCTGATAAGTGTGATGATCAGTGCTAGAGAACAAAATGATTGGTTGGATATATGAGACGATCGTCTCATCAGAATGAACGATCGGTTGGATATTTGAGACAATCGACTCATGCTCTGAACCTATGAGAAAATGCACATAATTGTCAGATTTGTGATAAAAATGAGAAAATATGAATTTGTGCAATTTCAGGGGATGAAATGAATATCTCTATTTGACAAGACTAAATAATTTGTAGAAAAGAGGTGCTAAAATAGCATGCATCATTGCCCATATGTTTTAATACAAAATAGCCTAGAATGATATATATGATCAGCAAACCAGACAAAAAATAAGAACATCAAGACATCTAAGCTATCTATATCCACAACATCATCATCAGCTCTAGACTCATAGTCCTCGTCTCTGTATGAAGGTGCAGCAGTAGTGCCTTCATCATCAGAATCAACACTAGAGCCAACACCATCATCAGAAGCATCTTCACCATCACCATCATCGTCGTCAGCAACAACAATCTCAGCATCAGTGTAACACCTGGGCCCACTGCCCACTAGGATGGTCACCCATCCTAGTACTACTCCAAGCTGAGCACGCTTAACTATGGAGTTCTTTAGTGATGGGCTCCCGGAAAAGGAGGTGCACCTGGGTGATATGGGTAGTCCAATCATTCCTTTTAAGATCGTCTCATCCAAGGCCTCAAATCCTGGGACGTTACAATCTCCCCCACTTAGACTCTTGACGTCCTCGTCAAGGCTCAACTATATGGCCTCATAATCTTTCCCCATTTCAGTGTAGACCCAACTGTCCCATGTACACCCAGCTCCCGACCACGGCTACCAACGCAAGGGCAGCTCCATCAACTTGGATAGCCCTTTCCTACATTCTTGGACACTATCAGTGCATGGGTGGCTCCATCAACTCGGATAGCCTTTTCCAACATGCGTGGACCACACGGCTCAAAGACTGGCATGCCATAAGTCCATGTGGGCCCCACCTACTAGAGGGAAATTGGCTCTGATATCATTTGTAACACCTGGGCCCACTGCCCATGGCTCTAATAGAGTTTCAGGAATGACGAGTGGCCCCACAAACCACCACTAGCCTTAACTGCACACTTTGTCCACACTAACGCGCAAGCCAGGATCAAATTTCCGACTGGTCACCCATCCTAGTACTACTCTAAGCTGAGCACGCTTAACTATGGAGTTCTTTAGTGATGGGCTCCCGGAAAAGGAGGTGCACCTTGGTGATATGGGTAGTCCAATCATTCCTTTTAAGATCGTCTCATCCAAGGCCTCAAATCCTGGGACGTTACAATCAGCCAGGTCAGGCATCTCCTCGTCCACAGAAGGACCAAAACCACAACTGGTCCAACAAGCATTCTGCTCATCCCAAGTCATACAAAGAGCATAGAGATCATTGGCCTGAGGGAAGGAAGGAGCAGAATTGCCAAGACTAGCAAGCAGATTGGCCAAGGGTTCAACAAGCAATGGTAGGTATACGGGAGCAGGACCACCAGTAGTAGAAGGTGTGGGAGCAGCAGCAGAAGGCTCGGGGGTAGGGTAGTAATGATGATATTCATAGGAAGCATAATCACTACCGGTGTAAGGATGGTAGGCGGGGTATGGGTGTGCAAGGGATAAGTTCATGTTTGACATGATTGAGCATAAATCTTGGTGTAGGTTCTCCTGAACCTAGAGGTTGTATGCCTATTGGTGCATCATGTAGCCCATGAGGGTTTCATTTGACACCCGAAATGAGGCACGACTAGGTCGGGGTGGCTGAGGAGGTGGAGTTCGGGTAGAGGTAGAGGCAGGGACAATAGAGGTTGAGGGTGAAGCACCAGGTGTGGTGGAGGAAAAGATAGGCACAGACTTCTGAATTGTGGTCTCACTCATACACACTCCCTTCCTGGCAAGTTTGTAGTGGAAGTCAGATAAGAGTGATTTCTCAGTGGCAAATTGAAACATACCACATATTAGGGTTGGATAAGGTGGATGGGTGTTGCAGGTGTTCTTGCCAGAGTCAAAATAGGTCATATTGTGGAGAATGTATCTTGACCATTTGACTCCAACGTTCTCTAGAATGCAGTACATTAGGACCATTGTGTTCTCTACAACATCCGTTTGATTTTTCTTTGGATGGATGTTGCATTTGACCACTAGGGCTAATATATGCTTCTTGATATCAAGGGTGGAGGAGGGTAGGGTGCTCTTCTTCTTGTAAGGAACATCCAATTTCTTCAGGTAATGATAAATATCAGGAAGAGTGATCTCATTCTGTTTGTAGAATCCCTCACGATCCAAAAGGTCAAAATACTCCCCGTAGTCCTTATGCCAGGTGTCATTCTCATCGTCTCCTAAAAAGAAAACATTTTGGATATCTTCAGAGATTTGGAATTTCTTCCTGGGATCATGATGTAAGGATCACTTGAGTATTAGGTGGGGGTACAAGGGAGTCATAATTCCAACACAAGTTTACATAGAATTCATGAACTGCTTTTGTTCTTGTCATAGAACTATGAAAGAAGTCACGCTCGACAGCCAGTGTGGATAGATGATGAACGGATAGCAACCTCTCCACTTGGTTGATAACATCTTGACGCCTAGGGATAGGCTCAAACAAGGCTCTAAATGGAAAAGGGCTCCCAGGAATAAGGTCCTTATACCTATTTGCATCCTTTATTAAGACAAAGAAGGTATCATCAAATGGAACCAAGTGAGAGGATGAAGAAGAGGATGGTGCATTGCTAGGGGCGGATCTCTTTCTTCTATGAGAAGCCATGGAGACGAAAAGAAGGAGAAGAAGAGAGCAAACACACAAAATAAACCATCAAAACTGTTCACACACAAAGGCTGAGCAAGGGGGAAGGTCTAGGGCATCCTATCTAGGTCACAAAAGGTCTAGGATAGGGAAGGTAAGGTCTGGGGTTCAGAGCTTAGGGCTTGAAGAAGGGGAATCGGTCAACTATTCTCTAGTTGAGAGGGAGAATAGTTGGCCTAACCCAACTTAAGTTGGCTTCAGCCCACTGATCGGTTGAGTTCTAAGAGTCAAAAACATGACTGATTGGTCCATTTCAGAACAGCTCTCGGCCATGGATCGGTCGAGTTTGTCCTGGGGGAAACTCGACCGATGGTCAACCTGACCTAAAAATATCAAACTTAATTTCTAGCCATTTCAATGCTAGATAAATTTAGCTTTCAAGTCCATTATATATATTGAACATACTTAGGAACATATCACTCATCATTGGGTACTATTTGGCGATCAAAACCCGAAATTCGAGAAATGCCCAAAAACAAGCGAAACTAAGAATAACAAAAAGTAATTTTTTGCAATTTTAGACAAGCAAGGTGATTTAAGCATGAGAAAGGCATATAGAATAAAAGCAACTAGCTAGATAACATGTCAATATCAACTAAAGAAATTATGAGTAGTTTAGATCTAATGAAGTTAAATTTCTCTCTAGCTAGAGATTTGGTGAAAATGTCTGCCAACTGATTTTCCGTGTCCATATCCTTTTTGGCAATGTGATCACGAAGAAAGTGATGATGAACCTCTATATGATTAGATCTACTATGAAATATAAGATTATATGATAGATTGATTGCACTAGTATTATCACAATAGATAGGAGATGCATCAAAATGTTTGTTAAAGTCTTGGAGCATTTGCTTCATCCATAGGACCTGGGCACAACAACTTCTGGCTGTAATGTACTCAGCCTCGATAGTTGATAATGCCACGATGCTCTATTTATTGGAAAACCTAGACACCAAGCATGGTCCTAGGAGGAAGCAAGTGCCACTTGTGCACTTTCTATCAAACAAACAACCCATGTAATCAACATCACTATATGTTACAAGAGTAAAGTCCCTTGACTTAGGGTACCATAGTCCAAAGTTTTGGGTTTTGACATAGTACCCTAAAATCCTCTTAACAGCAATAAGATGTGATTTCCTAGAGCTTGATTGAAAGTGAGCACACAAGCCAACACTAAACAATATGTTACGTCTAGAGGCGGTTAAGTAAAGTAAACTTTCAATCATACCTCTATATAGCTTCTCATCTACCTTCTCACATCCTTCATCTCTATCAAGTTTTGTAGTGTTGGACATGGGTGTGTCCATCGGCTTCATATTCTCCATTCCAAAGCATTTGAGTAGCTCATTGGTGTACTTGCCTTGGTTGACGAAATTTCCGTCTTTGGTTTGCTTGATTGGAAGCCGAGGAAGAAAGTAAGCTCACCCATCATGCTCATCTCGAACTCACTTTGCATAAGATAACTAAACTCCTTGCAAAGATCAAGATTAGTTCTGCCAAATATGATATCATCAACATAAATTTGAATGATAAGAAAATTGCTAGAAGTGTTTTTTAAAAATAGAGTAGAATCAACTTTGCCCATGACATAGCCATTGTCTAACAAAAAGTTCTTTAATTTCTCATACCAAGCTCGAGGTGCTTGTTTGAGTCCATAGAGATCTTTTTGTATCAAATAAACATGGTTAGGTAGCTTTTCATTTTTAAAGCTCAGAGGTTGAGCAACAAATACTTCCTCCTTGATTGTACCATTCAAAAATGCACTTTTAACATCCATTTGATATAGCAAGAAAGTCTTATAAATAGCAAAAGCAAGTAGCATTCCAATATATTCAAGTCTAGCAAATGGATCATAAGTTTCATCAAAATCAATAACTTCCTGCTGACTGTAGCCTTGCGCCACTAACCTTGCTTTGTCCCTTACCGCTTTGCCATTTTCGTCAAGCTTGTTGCGTTAGACCCACTTGGTGCCAATGATTTTTCTGTCACTTGGTCTTGGCACTAGAGTCCACACTTGGTTCTTCTCAAACTGCTCTAGTTCCTCCTACATGGCTAGGATCCACTCATCATCTCCAAGAGCTTCATTGATGTTCTTTGGCTCTAGTTGTGAGATGAAGCCAATGTATGCTTGTTCTTTGTTGTAGGCAGTTCGTGTCTTCACTCTCTTGAATGGATCATTAATGATTAGCTCTTAGGGATAATTCTTGGCGAAGCGAGGAGTGGGATCCTTCTTCTCTTCCTCTTCTGCTTCAACCACTTGCTTACCTTTGTTGTCGATGTTGAGATCTTTTAAGATTGGAATTAAGTTATCTAAAACATCATTATCAACAACATTCATTCCAATTGTAGAGTTAGATTCAATAAATTTTACATTAATGGACACTTCAATTTTAGATAGTTCAATATTGAAAACTCTATAAGCCCTACTTGTAGTGCTATAACCTAGGAAGAAACCCTTGTACGATTTCGGATCAAACTTGTCGAGAGAATCCTTTGTGTTCAAAACAAAACAAGGACATCTGAAAATGTGAAAGAAGTCGATGGATGGCTTTCTACCACACCATAACTCATAGGGGGTTTTCTACAAAGATGGTTGCATAAAAACTCAATTCTACACAAAGCATGAGGTGCTAATAGCTTCAACCCAAAACTTCTTTGGAGTGTCATTCTCTAGAAGCATGGTCCTAGCCATCTCCTATAGCGACCTATTCTTTCTCTCTACTAACCCATTTTGTTGAGGTGTACGAGGAGAAGAGAAATTGTGCGAGTAACTAGATTTTTTCACAAAAGCACTCAAAAAGATCATTTTCAAACTCTCCCCCATGGTCACTATGGATAGAAACACCCGGGCAAGAAGCTTAGTTTTCAACTCATTTACAAAAGCTCGAGAAAACATCTAGAGTATCACTTTTAGAGACGAGAAAGAATGTCCAAGTATAGTGAGAGAAATCATCGACAATCATAACACAATACTTGGAACCACAAAGCGTTTGAGTTCTCATAGGTCTGAATAGATCAATATGAGGAAGCTCAAGAGATCTTTTGGTACTAAGGACTCCTTTGGATTTGAAGGAAGACTTGGTTTTCTTTCTTTGTGTGCAATGTTGGCATTCCTCATCCTTTTTAAAATCCAATTTAGAAAGTCCCCTAACCAATTCCTTTGTGCTAAATTTATTCACTTAATGCATATTCACATCACCCAACCAGTGATGCTAAAGAGATACATCATTTTTATCCACAACTAAGCATCTATCAAGTACGGGCTTTAGAGAATAAAACACAATAACATATAGATTACCATTTCTAGTTCCCTCATATATAACATTGTAAGTGAGGGAATCTAGAAGCAAGCATTCTAAAGAAGTAAATAGAACACGATAACTATTATCACAAAGTTGGCTTACACTTATCAAATTTTGATGTAGACCATCAACAAGTGAAACATTTTTAATACAAAGCTCATTGCCTACATCACCCTCAACTATTAACTTACCCTTTTTGTTGTCCCTGAAGGTCACCGATCCTCCTTTCTTCTTTATGAATTTGTTAAAATGGATGATTTCACCCGTCATATGCTTTGAGCAGCCACTATCAGAAATCCACCTTCTTTTGACCTGCATGAAAGAAGGATGTTGGTACCCAACTCAAACTTTGGGATCTAGGGTTAGCTTGGGGACCCATTTCATCTTTGGGTTGGTCCCCTTTTGGCTTGTAAGGGCAATAAGTAGAATAATGATCATCACATTTACAATGAGCACATACCATTGGGTTCATAGAGCCAGAAGTCTCTCCATGGAAGAAAGGAGGTTCCACACTCTTCTTCTTACCCTTAATCTTGTTCTTGTTCTTACTCTTAGGAGCAGTCCCATCATATCCTAAACCACTAGTACCAATTGGTTTGGTAGAGTGTTCTAGGCCATCATTAAGGGATTTCTTTCCCATAAGAAACTTTTGCAAAGAAGCTCTTAATTTTTCATTATCATCACTAAGACTAATGACAATAGAAGATAAGCTAGCAAGATCATCTCTAGCATGCAACAAGTCGGCCTCTAAACAGAGGGCTTTAGTATGAAAACAATCACGTTCTAGAGTAGTGCTACCTACCTCATTACTTTGCAAGATAGGTCTAGAGGATAAATCATTTACTTGATCAAGCAACTTAGCATTTTCATATTTAAGAATTTAAATTTCTCTTTGATAAGCATAAGTTTCCTGTCTACTAGCTTCATTAATGAGGTTAAGTTCTACATTTTCAGTTTTAAGAACATCAATCTCATCTTGGCATTTTTGGTTCTCTTCCTTAAGAGTAGCAATGGTCTTAAGGTAGACACCATTCTCAACCTCAACTCCATTACATTGGAGCTCAAGATCAAGATATTTCCCTTGCAAAGAATCAATACTATCAAGATGTAGCTTTTTTTTATCTAGAATCTCAATCTTAGCATAAAGATCATCTATAATCTTTCCTAACATTTTTCTTTTTAGCTTTGCATTTAGTGAAAGATAACTGGCTAGCATTAAGCATATCAATAAGAGTTTCTTTAGACAACTCATGCAAGTTAACTTCACTTACCTCACTTACCTTACCTACATCATCACTTGTAGAGGTCATGAGAGCAAGGTGGCATTCTCCATCTTCAGAGCTAGAAGAACTTGAGGAAGACTCCTCCCAAGCTACATGAGCTGCATCCTTGCTTCTTCTTTCTTTCTTCTCTTTACTTTTGTATTTTCCTTCCTTCTTATACTCCTTGTCCTGCTTGTGGCTACTCTTGTGGTGGCTCTTCTTGGCCTTGAGGTAGTCACTCTTATAATGGCCTTTTTGGCCACATTCATAACACCTAGATGAAGAAGACTTCCCTTTGAAGTGCTTGCCCTTGGAGTAGTTAGCTTCATGCTCATTTGGGCCTTCATCTTCACTTGAGGAAGGAGTAGGGGACCGGAGTGAAAATTGTTGTTGTCGAATCATCTCTTCAATTTGAGATTTGAAGGTTGTGTCCTTGATCTTCTTAGACTCCTTCTCTTCTCTCTTTTCTTCTTCTTCTTTCTTGTCAAGCCTTGTCTCATGGGCTTGGAGGTTGCCAACCAGCTCCTCAGTTGCCAAGTCACTAAGCTTATACACTTCTTAAATGGAGGTCACCCAGGGCTCCCATCTCTTTGGAAGTGATCTCAAGATCTTTGAGTGGATTGTGCCTTTGTCTATCACACTACCAAGAGCTGCAAATCCATTGATGATGACATTAAGCCTTGTGTGCATGTCTGCCACTCTTTCCTTCTTGCCCGTCTTGAAGTTCTCAAGGAGACCAAAAAGCATGTATATGTTTGCTTTTTTCACTTACTTTGTTCCCTCATAGGTGACACATAGCTTATTCCAAATCTCATGTGCAGTGTCCCATGAGGAGATCCAGTTGAAATCAGATGGAGTGAGGGCTACATAGATGATGCTCATGGCTTTGGCATTGAGCTGAGCTTGCTTCATTTGGGCTTCCGTCCATGTAGAGATTTCCCCCTTTGTATCTTCATACTATAGGTGCACCACCTTCCACATCTTGTAGCTTACTCATTGGAGTTAGGCATTCTTCTATTCCAATAGAAGAAGTTGGTTTCGTCAAAGACTGGAGGTCCAATGGAGAAGCTTCCCTTCAAGTTGAGAGATCCTAGTGCTAAATCACCCATCTTCTCCTACTTGTGGAAGTAGCTTGGGGAAGACCATCTCTGATACCACATGTTGGATCAAGGGCTCTAGGGGGGATGAACAGAGCTTTACAAATCTCACAAAATGCATTAGACCTTCAAACTATATTAAGTGCAAAATCTAAAACATACAACCAATTTGAAGTCCTAACTAACAAGCATAGCATGGATGAGAGACAATGATAGCATACACTTGGACAAAGTGGTTTATAGTGGTTCCACACTTCAAACTAGAAGTGAGTCAGTCCACTACCTAGAGTTGTCTAGTCTCTAGGTCTTTGCAATCATGGTGCTCTTATATTCATTCATAAGATTGCAAGATAAAACCACATTCATCCAAGTACTTAATACTTCAAGCAAGGATCTTCAACCTACCGAAGGAACTTACCCAATTGAGCAAGGAGTCTTCATCCTTCAACAAGGACTTACCCAATCCATCTTTAAGTCTTTGGCCTTACAGGAATTACCTATCCTTCTTGAACGTCCACCTTGCCTATCTCCTTCACTTAGAAATCTTGATCACCATGCTTTCTTCAATCTTGAAGAATAGAAACTCCTTCTTATTCACTTGAAGAAGACCTTCAAGCCTTTTCTTCAATGAGGAAAGGGGGTAGGAAGATGGAGGTGGAGAGATTTACATGGATATAGGGAATAGCTCTCTTATAAGGGATCCTAACTCACTCATATTTACGGATTTGAATTGAAAGTAGAGAGGGAAAGGGGCTCAAAGGTGTGCAACACTCTCAACTATAGCAAGGACCTTGAATGTAGTGAATGAGCAATCTTGGAATGAACTCCAAGTGGTCCTATTTATAGCTGGGGGTGCCCCTTTGAGTTGGGGAACACTTAGGGCCAAATTATAGCCATTTTTGCCTAGAGAAATAGATCTATTTTTGTCCAAACAAGTCACCAATGGTTAGAATCACTTTTTCTGCATTTTCTGTATAGTGCAATCGATCGAGATTCAATAAAGATAACTCAATCGATCGGCTAAAAGACAAACCCAATATTCAAACCATCGGTTGAGTTTTTCCTAGGAAAACTGGATTGACCAATTAATATCGCATTTGGTCAGTAACCTGATCGGTCGATTTTTGTGAATGCACAACTCGACCAATGCACTCTCTAAAAAATTGATTCAGTGGATCAGTTGAGATTGTAACTCGACCGATCAACATCCTGTGATGGATTTTCTAAAGGCTTAAAAAGTGATTAAAACCTGGTATAAAGTGTCCCACATATTTTGCTCATCTTAATTAAAAGTCATATCATCAATACAAGTGATTACAAAATTCTTCTAAGGTCATTTACATGGATTTCCTAATTAGCACACTTGCATTGCTTTTGAAATGAACTTTGACAAGATAGGGCTTGTGTAATTTGATCCTTTTCATGTACCCAACACCTGAAATCAGTCTTGAATACACATATTAGATACATATGAATGGAATGGTTAAGTCATTATCAAAAAATGGACAATGTCAAACCTCTAGGTCAGCACTGTGACCATTCACTTTGAACGTACCAGGCTTATCACTGGTAATTTCCATCATTCTAGATGGGTATATCTACACAATTGTAAAGAGGCAGACCATCTGGACCTAAGCTTATCGGGAAAGAACCTGATACTGGAATTGAATAAGAGGACCTTATCTTTCTTAGACCATTGTGCTTTTAGGTGGGCATTGTGCAACACCTTGGTTTTGTGGTTGTAGATGTGGGCATTTTCATAGGCATGCAGTCTCAAAACTTCTAATTCTTGTAGCTATAGAATTCTCTTCTTCCCTACTTGGTCTAGGATCATATTTACAAACTTGATAGCCCAGAATGCTTTATGCTCTAGCTCAACTGGAAGATGACATTACTTTCCATAGATAATCCAGTAGGGAGCAGTCTGTATCAAAGTCTTATAAGCAGTGTTGTAAGCCCATAAAGCATCATCAAGCTTCATAGACCAGTCCATTCAGGTCCGACTGATAGTTTTCTCTAAGACTTGTTTGATTAGTTAGTTTAATACTTCTACTTGTCCTGACATTTGAGGGTGGTAGGGTCTTTCTACCTTTTGCCTTACTCCATATTCTTTAGAAAAGATTCAAACAATCTCTCTCCAAAGTGGGATACCTTATCACTAATGATGGTGTGTGGGACACCGAATCTAGAAAAGATGGTTTTCTCAAAATAGGCTTTAAATATCAAACATTTCTTTTTATATTGTAGTGTAATTTCTCTGGGCATCATCTAAGGTTTGACTAGAATAATAGATTGCATGGTGTTTCTTATCCTTCCTCTACCCAAGAATCACTCTGATAGAGTAATTCTTGGCTTCACACATTATTTCAAGCAATATTTCCCAATCAGGTGCTTGCAGTATCAAGGTTGTTGTCAACTCATTTTTATAGTATTGAATTCTTTGAGGCACTTGTCGATAAAGTTGAACTCAACGTCCATAACTGTAAGGTTGGATAGAGGCTTGGCAATCTTCAAGAAATCCTTGATGAATCTCCTATAGTAACCAACATGTCCCAAGAAACATCTCACTCAGTTCACAGATTTAGGAGGTGGGAGCTTAGAGACCACCTCTATCTTGCTGAGATCTACTTTAATTCCTTTTTCAAAGATGTTGTGTCCCAACACAATTCCTTCTCGTACCCTAAAGTGACACTTCTCCCAATTCAAGACTAATTGTTTTTGTTCACACCTTTGCAGGACTCTAGATAAATTCTTGAGACACTTATTGAAATGGGAACCATAAATAGAAAAATTATCCATAAAAACCTCCATGATGTCTTCTAAAAAGTCTGATAAGATAGAAATCATACACCTATAGAAAGTTGTAGGTGCATTGCATAGACCAAAGGGCATCCTCCTGAAGGCGTAAGATTCATAGATATAGGTGAAAGTACTCTTCTCCTAGTCATCAGGGTGAATCAGTACTTGATTAAACCCTAAGTACCTGTCTAGAAAATAGAAATAAGAATGGCCAGCCAATATTTCTAGAACATGGTCAATAAAGGGTAATGGGAAATGATCTTTCCTTGTGGCAGCATTCAATTTCCTGTAGTCTATACATGTTCTCCATTCGGTCACCATTCGAGTGGTGACCACGTCTTCACTTTCTCCTTTAACGACTATTATACCTCCTTTATTTCGTACAACATAAATCAGCCTAACCCAATTACTATGACTAATAGGATATATGATCCTAGCATCGTACAACTTTATTACCTCCTTTTTCACCACCTCCTTTAGTATTTGGTTTATCTTCCTTTACGGTTGAACTAGTGTCTTAGTTGTTTCCTCCAAGTTTATTCAGTGCATGCATAGAGCTGGTATTAGACCTTTGATATCTTCAATTTAGTATCCTATTGCTTTCCTATGTAGCTTGAGTTCATTTATCAGCTTCTCTTCTTGATCATCCATCAAGGTGGAGTTTATAATGACAGGATATCTTTCCTCATCATTTAGAAATTCATACTTCAAGACCTCAGGGAGTTTCTTCAACTCGGGATTAGGCTTAGGTGCTTCCTTTTCTTCTGGTGTATGTTCTAAGGATGTGAACTTTACCATCTCAATATCTTCCTCTTCATCATCACTACATCCCTCTTCTGATTGGTTCAAATGTTAAAGAAATTCAACTACTTTTGGGTCCTAGATACTGGGGTTGGTGTTGTTAAGAGATCACATGAATGGATCGACAATAGTGTTGTCTTCTTGTACTTCTTCACAATATTGGGTGTAGCTATCGATGAAGTAGACTGACTTGAATAGGGAGGGTTTCCTCATAGCATATTAGATGTGAAAATCAATGTGATCATTTCCCAAGTGAAGAGTGATTATTCCCTCTACAACATCAATTAGTGCTCTACCAGTGGTGAGGAAAGGTCTTCCAAAGATCATGGGACATGTTGGTTCCTCAACGGTGTCGATCACCACAATGTCGCAATGGATAAAGAATTGCCCAACCTGAATGAGAATATCTTCTACAATCCCCACTGATTTTGTGAAAGTGTGATCTGCTAGTTGAATTCTCATTTTAGTTTTCACCATTTTGGTGAGTCCAAACCTTTAAGATAAGGTGAGAGAATCAGATTGATGATTACTCCTAGATCTATGAGTCCTTGCCTAACTTATTTATCTCCAATGTTGAAAGGGATGGTGAATGCTCCATGATCTTTCTTTTTAGTGTGCATCTTAGCTTGAAGAAAGGCGCTAGACATTTTGGCAAGTTGTATTGTCTCAAAGTGATCTCATCTTCTTTTTTTGTAATTAGATCCTTGAAGAATTTGGCATACATGGGCATTTCTTTAGTAGCATCCAGAACAAAACATCCTGGTGCAGCTTCTTCATAGCCTCCATGAACTTCTCATATCTCTTCTTATGATGTGCTTTGATTAACTTGTACGGAAAGGGAAACCTTGGGGAATACGGGTCCCTTTTTGCAAATGCTTCCTCAGTGGGGTTTGTCTTCTTTGTGATTATAGTTTTCTTCCCTTTTCATTTTTCTTTAGGCTTCTCCTTCTTGGTAGCCTCTTCCTCCTCAGGTACTTCCCATAACGTAATATGTTAGGGTTGTGACTCTGCATTTGCTCTTTCCTCAGGGTTATTTGTTTCATTCTAATTTTCCAGGGTTCTTCCAGAACAAGGAGCGGTCATCTTTGTGGTCTCTATATTAGATGGGATCCTTCCTTGAGGATTCTTTATGAGCTCATATATTTGTGCCAGCTATTGGTCAATTTATCTTTGATGTGTCTGCATATCAGCCATTTGAGTCTACATTGAGGTCAAGACACTTGAGTTGGTGATAGCACTCTGAGTTAATTTGTCATTAACTGGAGCTTTCCTTTTCACGAATTCAAACAATTGAGACATCCTATCAGGTTGGTTACTGCTCTTTGCTTGGCCTTGATCTTGACTTTGCCTATTTGAACTCTTGTTTTGACTTTGACTTTGGCCTTGGCCTTGATAGTTATTTCTATTTTGTTGGTAGTTGGAGGTTGTGATGAACATGGTTGGTTTTTCTCCTCTCCCAAATCCTGGCGGTGTTTTAGACTAACTGCTTAGCTGGTGAGAGTTTTCTGTGGCATCTTTTCTCCCATAATTGAAACTAGGGTGATTCAATCTCTTAAAATTAACATAAGAAATATTCTCAGTTTCTTCATCTTCCTTTCTTTCCTCCTCAAGTTGAGTGTAGATGCAATTATAAACTCCATGCCATACTTCACCACATGTAACACACTTCATGACTCTCTTCACATGTTTCTTGCCTTTGCTTCTTGAGTCTTTCAATTGTTTGACATCGTTGACTATCTTTTGGATTAGGGTAGTGATGGTTTATAAAGCCTTTGCTCTCAAAAGGCACTTCCGACATTATCTTCATTGTTGAACCTCTATCTCTGCTATCAAAATCCATGTCTGCCTATAGGGCAGCCATGTTGTCAATAATCCTCATAGTCTTCTTTGAGTTTTTTCCTAGGAAGTTGCTTCCTACAACATCGTTCGACAAAGTTCTCTCAACAGATTTAAGCCTGTTATAAAAAATCATGACTAGGTGTCCCTTGTCATAATTATGATGTGGGAAGTCTTTTTGGTACTCTTGTAATCATTCCCATGCCTCATACATGTTTTCACTGGGCTCATGCATGAATCCATATCTTTTGCCTATTTTTTAAGGTCTTCTCCACCAGGAAGAACTTGGTGATGAAAGCGTCAGCTAAGGGTCCCCAACCATTAATCTTCTTGTCAGGTAAAGAGAGGTACCATGATAGGGCTTTGTCTCTCAAGGATAAGTTAAACCCCTAGCAAAATATTACCTCTTGAAGGACTCCCCTCATCTTGACAGTGTCATAGATACTCTTATAGGCATCATGATGATTTTAGGGGTTCTCGTCTCTAAAATTTCCTCCAAAAGACTTGTTTTGAATCATGGCAATGATAGTTGGTTTCAGTTCAATGTTGAGTGCATCAAACCTTGGAATGACAACACATCATCTTGACTCATTTTCCCTTGTAGCCGCTAAATCACGGAGGGAAGGACCTCCGTCATCATCTTCATCTTCATTCTCACGGTTGTTGTTATTATCTTTATCCTCACCGTTGTTCCTTGTATTCATTCTCGTCTGACTATGAAATTCTTCTTCGTGGTTTCATCGAACTCCTCTTCATGTTGATATGGGTCTAGAATACCTCCAGGAAGTGGGTATGCATGTGGATCAGAGTGGTACTCTTCATTCTCAGACTTGGTCTCTAGAGGAGGTCAAGGTTGTTCACCCACCCTTGGGTTTCATCCTCCTCCCTGGTGTTGCTCCTCTACATGGTGGCATGTTGGTGGAAGTGGAAGGTAAGGTGATGTTCACAACCTGATTCTCTCCGAGCTACCTAAATAGTTTGCACAGTCAACTTATAAAATCAAATGTGTAAATTGAAGTATTTAAGGTGGTTAGATATACCAAATTAGAACTAGTGCAGTCAATTCTATTGCTAGACCTGAGGCACCAGTGTATAGTGAGTAGGTTCAGGTTCTTTAGTTCCATTTGCCTTGTCCCCAAGAACAGTGCCAAAAAGTTGACCATCCTAAATCACACATCCAAAAATGAGTGTATCTAGAGTAGTCTAACTCTTAAATTTATAACCCGACACTCAGGCCCCCACAACTATTATAAGGGGTCTGATGTAGTAGATCAGGGTCGAACCACAAGGACAAGTAATGGTAATGCTAAGAACATAAAACCTTAGCTCAGATACACCAATCAAAAGGGGTTCTATTCCTTACAGAACGATGTTACTCCATTCTGCAAATAAAACAAAATAAGTAAAGCAAACAAGAAAACAAAACAAAGGAATGAGAACAAACCAAAAAGGTGTTGCAACAAAGATGGATGGAAAATTGGAATGGGTTTCACCATCTAAGGTCTCTCACCAATGTGCAATACTCACATCCTTTGTTTACCCTTAGCAAGATTGCACGCAATCATCATATTTGTCTATCCCCTCCTCTCTCAAGCTTTGGATAGATCAAGATTATAAGGTTGTCTTTTTCTCAAGATGGAAAACAAACAATCACAAACATAACCATATGACCATTAGCTTAGCTATTCCAACATTCTCATGGATTCATGAAATTCCAAAACACTTAGATAAGATAGTTCTACTCTTTTAAGGCACTAACAATACAACATTGCAAGATGATAGTTAATCATACAAGTGAAGCATTAAGAACAAGAGAATGAAGATATTCTTTGCTAAGAGCATATATATTCAATTGAATGCAACTATATACATGTTGGGAGAGCCTTAGCGGCTACTCCCAGCCTAAACAATATGTTTAGCCACTCATTGTAATGAATATCACTTCAGATTTACAAAACTAGAGATACATGATGGATAATCACAAATTAGATGCACGTAGATGAATAGATCTAGAAGGGAAGAAGGGAGATACACCAACTACAATCACAAATGACCACGGATGGACCACTTCTTCTTCAGGTCAGGATCTTGGATCAATAGTGGCAAGAACCCAATCCTTCTTTCAAAGGAAAGGATGAAGATGATGATGGATGTGTAGATCTTCTCTCTCTTACGACTCTCATCCTCAAAGATCAAAGACCAATGTAATGGACGATGGATGGATCATGAATGTAGTATCACTTTGTTGTCCCCAAGAAGTCACGACCCCCTTCATGAATGAAGTGTGTTTCTAATTATAGGAGCCGGTAACCGACATAAAAATCACCACAGTCTCTACATTAATTGTGCCTTGGTTGCTATGTGACACTTGTATCAAATGCAGAGGCTTTGGATCCATTTTGGCCGCAGGTATTGTGGCATGTAGTGAGCTCTAAGAAGAGTTTCCTTCAGTTGCAAAGGGGGTTGTGGATCATAGTGACTGCTGAGAAGAGTTGCCTTTGGTCACTATGGGGGGTTGTGGCTCGTAGCGACTATTTGTAGTGACTGCTGATAGATAATCTCACTAATCCATCAGATGCAAAGGGGTGCCTTCTCCTTTGATTGCAAGAGGCACTAGATGTTTAGCGATCACAACAAGGACTTGGCAGTTTCTTCGTCGACTGCTAGGCTATCTTTCAGTGTAGCAACCGATGAGGTGTATATTCTGTATAAAGTAGACGATGGGTGAGTTTAAGTCGTCATATCAAGTATTTCAAAAAACAATTAGAATTGACTGAATAAATCATAAAAGAGGTGACATTATGAAGATAAAATAAGGACACAAGTGTCCATAAAATTGGATGTTATCAGGACCCTACAAAAAAATGTGGCACAATGTCATCATACTAGATGACATCTTAGGGAACTCAACCAATGGCCATTTTTTAGTGTCTCCAACCATCTCATAGGATAAGACAAGATCAAGACCATCTCGAAGGATGAAATCACATGTCCATAGGACACACTTTGATCAAACATGATCTAAACATCTAACATAAGTTTAAGTGTGAGCCTAACATGTATACTAAATATATTTAGAAACATCTAAGTCATCATAGTCCATTTTCAAGTGATAAACCAATGAAAATAAAATGTTTTCTTATTTGATCCAAAAACATTTTATTAGTGCATAAAAATGTGGCAATTTCAATCCTTCATAAGAAGATGATAAGAAATTTAGAGATTATATAGACACATAATGATACATCTAACTAGGGGAGACATAAGTATCATCAATGGAGGTGGTAAGAAAATTTTGGTCTAATAATGTTGAATTGCTTCCTAGCAATAGGTTTAGTTAAAATGTCCACTAATTTATTTTCCATGTGGATATGATTGATATAGGGTATATTTCCTAGAAATATGATAAAAAGGAAATGATTGTGGACCTATATATTTTTAACTCTTGTATGCAATATAGGAATTAAAGAAGATTTATTGCACTAGTATTATTACAAAAGTAGGAGAACAATCATACTAAATGTCAAAGTCTTAAAAATTTTGATTCATGAAAAAGAGTTGGGAACAAAAACTATCGATGGCTATGTATTTAGACTCATTGATCGAGACATATTATTTTGTTTCTTTGATAATGAAGATATTAAACACATTCCATGGAGGAAGCAAGTGGAACTTGTGCAATTTCTGTCATTTAAGCAGTCGACATAATCTACAATATTGTAGGTAGTTAGAGTAAAATCCCTTCACTTGGCGCACCATAGACTAAAATTTGGGGTCCTGATTAAGTACCTCATAATCCTCTTTTCTGCCACTACATGGGATTTCCTAGGGCTAGATTGAAATATAGCACAAAAGCCAACACTAAATATAATATCCAGTCTAGAGGTAGTGAGATATAGTGAATGACCAATCATACCTCTATAGAGATTCTCATGTGCTTTCCACCTTCTTCATCTATATCAAGCTTTGGTGTGTTTGACATAGGAACATCAATCAGCTTGCTATTATTCATACCAGAGGAACTTCATGAGTTAAATTAGTGTTCTTGCTTTGGTTGATGAAGTTCCCATCTATTTTTTGCTTGATTTGAAATCCAATTGAGAATGTGATCTCCCCCATCATGCTCATCTCTAATTCGATCTATGTAGAGGAACTAAACTCTTATCAAAGATCAAGATCCATATTTCCAAAAATAATTTCATCACACTATGTTTAAATTACAAGAAAAGTGTTAGAAGTGAGTTTCAAAAATAATCTAGAATCAATAATTCCCATCACATAGCCATTATCAATCAATAATAACTTAATATTTTCATTCCATGATCTAGGGGCTTGTTGTAGACCGTAAAGAACCTTTTGTAAAAGATAAACATTGTTTACATGTTTTTCATCTTCAATGCCAAAAAATTGATCCACGAAGATGTCCTTTTACTTTAGAATTTAGGAATTTTTAACATACATTTGATATAGCAAGAAACTATTATGACTAGAAATTGCAAGTAATACAAACAAATTCTAATCTAGCTATATAAGTATTAGATTCCTAAGAATCAATACATTCCTATTGGTTATAATATTTTGTTACCAACCTTGCCTTTTTCCTTACTACCTTTCCTTGATCATCAAGATTGTTCTTTTAGACCCACTCGGTGTCAATGATCTTTGATACAAGGGTACATGCCTTGTTCTTTTCAAATTGTTTCAATTCTTCTTGCATTGTTAGGATACATTGCTAATCTTTAAGAGATTATTTGTAACATCCCAGGATTTGAGGCCTCAGATAACATGATCTTAAAAGGAATGATTGGACTACCCATATCACCAAGGTGCACCTCCTTTTCTGGGAGCCCATCACTAAAGAACTCCATAGTTAATCGTGCTTGGCTTGGAGTAGTACTAGGATGGGTGACCAGTCGAGAAATTGATCCTGGCTTGTGCGTCAGTGTGGACAAAGTGTGCAGTTAAGGCTAGTGGTGGTTTGTGGGGCCAATCGTCATTCCTGAAACTCTACTAGAGCCGTGGGCAGTGAGCCCGGGCATTACAAATGGTATCACAGAGCCAATTCCCCTCCAGTAGGTGGGGCCCACATGGGCATGGCATGCCAGTCTTGAGACGTGCGGTCCAGGCATGTAGGAAAGGGTTGTCCATGGTTGACGTAGCCACCCTTGCGATGGTATTTCATGATCGGGAGCTGGGTGTCCATGGGCCATTGTAGATCTGCACTGAAATGGGGAAGGATTATGAGGCCTTATAGTTGAGCCTTGACGAGGACGTCAATAGTCTAAGTGGGGGAGATTGTAACATCCCAGGATTTGAGGCCTCGGATAACATGATCTTAAAAGGAATGATTAGACTACCCATATCACCAAGGTGCACCTCCTTTTTCGGGATCCCATCACTAAAGAACTCCATAGTTAATCGTGCTTGGCTTGGAGTAGCACTAGGATGGGTGACCAGTCGGGAAGTTGATCCTGGCTTGTGCGTCAGTGTGGACAAAGTGCGTAGTTAAGGCTAGTGGTGGTTTGTGGGGCCAGTCGTCATTCCTGAAACTCTACTAGAGCCGTGGGCAGTGGGCCCAAGCATTACATTATTTTACATTCTTTGGCTCTAACTATGATATGAAGGCATATACTTTTCATTTTTTTTCAATTCAGCCTATTCTTCACTCTTTCAAAAGTATTGTCTATGATGAGATCTTTTGGATGATCTTATGCAAAGAGGGGAGTTAGATCCATCTTTTATTATCTTTGAGAAAAATCATATTGAATCACCTCTTTATCCTTATTGTTGATGTCTATCTCTTCTAATCTAGGAATAACATCATCCAGAACATCATCACTAACAACATTCTTTTATGAATAGGGGTTAGTTTCAACAAAATTGATATAAATAGGTTCTTCCATATTAGAGAGATCAATGTTGAAAACTCTTGATACTCAACTAGAAGTTTAATAGCCAAGATATAAAGCCTTATAGGATTTATCATCAAACATATCAGGAGAATATTTGGTGTTATAAGAACATGGACAATCAAAACTTGAAAAACATTAGATTTATTCCATATCATAACTCATAACGGATTTCTTATCGAAAGATGAGTGCAAACCCAAGTTTGCACATAACAAGAGGTGTGGACAGCTTCAAATCAAAACTTTTTAGGAGTGTCATACTCCAAGAATCTCTTGGAAATATCTATTTCTCCTATCTACATCCCATGTTGTTGAGGTGTGCAGGTGGGATAAAAGCACATACATGTATTCATGAAAAAAATGTTCAAATAAATCATTTTCAAATTCTCCCCCATGGTCACTATGGATAGAGATTATCCGATAAGAAGATTTATTTTTAATCTATATGTAAAATGAAGATAAAATACTAAGTGCGCCACTCTTAAAAATTACAAAGAATGTCCAAATGAAACTGGAAAAGTCATAAACAAGAACCAAGCAACACTTTCTACCTCTATGTATGTGTACACAGTTTTACAAAGAGATCAATATGAAGAGGTTCTAGATCTCTTTTAGTACTAAGGACTCCCTAGGACTTTAAGGAAGATTTGGTTCTGTTTCCTTCTATGCACGGCTGGCATGTTTCATCTTTTTCACACTCCAACTTAGGAATCCCTTTGTCTATGTCTTATTTTCTCAATTTCTTCAATTGATGCATGTTTAGATGATCAAAAGTAATGTGTTATAAAGATATTTCATTTTTACCACTACAAGGAATTTAACAGATATTGGATTAAGAGATATAAGAACAATAGTATAGATATTTCCAATTCTAGTTCCCTTATATATAACATTGTAAGTGAGGGAATTTAGTAATAATCACTCAATAGAGGTAAATAGAAAAAGATAACCATTGTCACAAATACGACTAATTTATCAAGTTGTATTGTAGTCCAACATCACCTTTACCAACAACCTTACCCTTCTTATTTTCACAAAAATTCACCAATTCACCTTTTTTCTTCGAAAGAGTGTTGAAGTGGATCTTTTCTCTAATCATATGACGAGACCATTCACTATCAACAATTCACTTTTCATTTTCCTCACCCACCTCAAACCTCTTCACTTGTGCTTTGCCATTTTGAATTCATCTTCACTTGAGCTAAACACACTAGAAGAGGAAGACGAATCACAAGTGACATGGGTTGTTTATTTTTTTCTTCCCCTTCTTGTCTCTCTTCTTATGCCTTCCCACCATGTGTTCTTCATCTTTCTTCCTATGTATGCTCATGTGGTGATTCTTCTTTGATTTTGGGCATTCCTTCCTTGAATGTACCTTTTGACCACACTCATATCACTAAGGAGAAGATGAAGAGGCTTTTTCTTTGAAGCGTTTAGCTTTGGAGTAATGAACTTCTCAGTCACTTGGGGACCCATCTTAACTATAGGAATAATGATGTTGGTTCAAGACTTGAGCTTCCACAATAACACAAGGGCCTCAAATTTAGCTTTAAATGCATCCCCCTTCTTATTGAAGAACTCCTCTCTTTCCTCTTCTTCTCAATAGTTGAGTCTCACTTCATAGGCTTGAAGGTTGTTAGAATTTTTTCAACAAGAGGAAGGAAAATCTTGGTAGTTTCTTGTATGAGTGTCACCTTCTTGTCCCATCACTGAGGAAGAGTGCATGGAATCTTTGAGTTTTCCTTACCTTGTCCATGTTGTGTGTTGAGGCTACAAGACCATTGACAAGGGTGTTGAACCTTGAATACATTTTAGTCGCACTCTTAAATTTTCCCTTGCGAAAGTTTTCATTTTCTTGAGTGATCCTATAGACTTTGCTTTTCTTTAGTTGATCTATTCCTTCATATTTAATGCATACCTTTTCCTTTATTTCTTGTGCCTTTTTGAAAGATGAGATGTGGTTACATTCAGTTGGTGTAAGAGCACGGTAGAGGATGCTTGTGTCTCTACAACTGACTTGATCTCTCTTCAATATTGCCTCATTCAATGTGCTTATCTCCTCTTTGGAATGTTTCTAGGGAATACCTACAACTTCTAACATGTCAAAGATCGTCCCTTAGATGTAATCCATCTCTTCTAATAGAGGAATTTGGTGTCATTAAAGATTGGAGGCCCCTTGGAGAAGCCACCCTCAAGGTTAGGTGAACCAACCATGTTTTCACTTATGTTCTCTTACTCGTGGGAGTAAAGGTTGATGAAGAAATTTCTTTTATACCACTTGTTAGATATATGGGCTCTATATGAGGAGTGAATATATCTAAAACCACTTAAATAGAACTCATTAATAATTCAAGTCGTACGGAAATTTGAGTGCAGGATAAATAAGAAAAGCAAGGATGAGAAACAATGAAATAATCCACAATATTTGTAATGGTTCCTGTAACGACCCCGCCTCCCAGTAACCCCCAATTAAGGGAGACCCGAAGGTCAGAGCCGTTATCTAATTAACAGGATCAAAGGTTCGACAAATAATCAGTAATAATTAATAAACTTTACCAACTAAACTGAAAACTGGTATAAAATAAAACTTTTCTTACCTTGGAAAAACTGGGATTTCTAAACTTCTATCCATGAAGATGTTACTCTAACTAATCCTCCTGTGTATGTTACTTCTCATTTAATTCCACATATGCCATTTTACTGTTTGTTCTTTTCATTTGTACCTAAAACGCCGACAAACAAAACGTCGGTCAGTATATCGAAATATACTGGTATGTGGGGACAACCAAAAGTTTGCACATATGGCTAACAATTTAAATATCACAATCAAATTATTTAACAAGCCAATTTACACTTTTTAGTATGATATTCTCCACCGCTTTTGCCCTAACCCTGGCATACCCACCTTAGGGTGCCCTTTGCCAATGACTTAAGGCCACCTTCTCAATCCCGAGCTTGGTGCTTGGGGGTCACCACTCATGGTGCCCACTAGTCATGCAATATCATAGGCCACCTTCTTGGTGCCTGGGGTCACCACTCAAGGTGTCCATCGGTCTACCCATCCGGGCCTGACCTTTGGCATCATCCATCAGGGTGGCATGTAGGTGCGAGAATACATACTTCTACTATTAATGTGATAATCATAGTGACTTTATGATTTGCAAGTATGAACATCCAAACAGTTTAGTTGCAGTCAATGCGATTAACCATCCGGCAAACACACGGGAAACTAATGCGGTTATTCATAAGCGTAACCACATACCTGATCCAGAGCAACTCGATTGTCCAAGCAATAAGGATAAAGAATCAATCAACAAGCAATCAACAATATCCTGAAATTAATGCATGGCATCCAAGTGTTATAACTTATCCAGAACATTCTAAAGCTAGACTTGGATTCCACCTTAGGTTTTCTAGACCACATTAGGGTTTTATTAGGGTTTTTGCCTCCATAACGCTTTTATCATATTAAACGCTCTCTTAGTTCATAAACCCTAATTTCAACACCATAATCCCCATTAAAGTTGATTAATCCTCTTTTATGCCAAAACTACCTTCTTTATCCTTTTAAGTTATTTCAAGGTCATTATGCTCATTATCACCTTTAGTTTCTTCTGGATTAACAACTCTTAATTCATCATGATCTAATTCCCATATGCACCTAATTTATTATTAATTCTACCTTGATTCAAACGGAAATCCTAATTTCTATATTATGGTTATCTTTCCACAAATGCTCAAAATAGCTTAGATTCAGCATATTCCAATCATTAATCATGAAATTAATCAATTAAAGCCATTGATAGTCAAATTAGTCATCATTAGGGTTTCAAGGCACTTTCAATTAAACTAATTATGTACCTCAAATCATCTATTTTGATCTTAATGTATCTCTTAATGATTAACAGACTTATTTCAAAACTTTTCAAGTTAATCACATTCTTGACTCTAGATTAGGGTTTCTACATATTCATGGATTAAAACCCTAAAATAAGTCCAACATTATCAAAATTATATTCGAATCTCACTTTACTTCTCAACAGGGTAATAATACTCGAATTAACCTTTTAAGCATCTTTGATTTGATCTCTAATAACAATTAGGGGTTTTAATCAAAGTTAAATGCATTATACGATCACTTTTGTTACTTTTGAAATTAGAAGAAAAATTAGATTCTAATAATATTTTTATTGAGTTCCTCTCATTCTCCTGATCAAATTTCATGTATACACTTTTATCATCCGAGCTACGAATAATTAACTATGATTTTTGCACAATTTCACTTACCCGGACCAATCAGATTGCACCACGTCGTCAAGCGCATGCACGTTGGCTCGTTGCTTTGGAAACATATCGAAAAGACCATCGTGCCCCGGTTAAGTTAGTCGACCCTTTAGCCCGCGAAGGGCAAAACGGTCCAAAGCCGCTTCTGCCTCCTTCTTCCTCACGCGGAAGCACCGCGTCGCCCTAGCAGCCGGCTGCAGCCCAGCGTGGCTTCTTCCTTCCCACCTCAGGGTTCGGGGGTGGCCGCCCATGGCCTCCCCATCTCCGCCCCATCTTGGCGTCCTCGAGGCACGAGCAAAACGCGGCCATGATGGCCGGAAGCGAGCTCCCCAGGCATGCGACCTAGCCAATCTGCTGCACACCGAAAAGCATCGTGCAGATGGAAAGGATCGACCAGATGATCTCCCAGGTTCTTCCCGACGTCGTCGGAGCGCCGAAACCCCTGAAACTACTCTCCTTGGGTTCTGGGATCGCTCCACCCCTACGGGTTAGGTTTAGAACGGAAGCAGGGTTGAAGAAGAAGAAGGAGATGAAGAAGAGAGTGAGAGACATGAGATATCTTTTGAAACTCGATCCAGGGGTCTACCCCTCATATAGGGGAGGAATATCTCGCCCTAAGAGACCCATCAAAGAGGGAACAAGTCCCTTTCTTATTAGGAAACCAAATCCTTCATTAATAAGTAGCCCCTCTCTCTCTCTCTCTCTCTTTGGATATCCTCAATTATATGGATATTAGAAATACGAAAATCCATTTTCTAATTCTCTTTAAACTTGCCTTTTAAACTATTGGCCACAAAATCATGTTTCCCTTTTAATAGAAAATACCATCTTTCGAAAAACATCACAAAATTCATTATTAATATACCACATTATCTTCATATTTTGCAAATTTAGTATTTTCTCTTTCCTTCCTATTTATTGGGGATCCTTGGACCCCAAGAGACTCAAAGAATTCGAAATTCCTTTTTAAGGAATACTCATTATCTTAAATGCATCATTATGCATTAATCTCATTATCCTGTTTTATTCCTTATTAAAATATTTCCTTTTTGTGGATTTCTCTTTATTTCTCTCTTATTTTCCTCATTAGCATTCCTTTTATTATTAGGAATCATTGGGATACGAAATCCCACTAAGGATAACTCAAACATACTTCTTTTCACATGTTTTCCCCATTTCATCAATGTTTTCAATTTCTTTATTAACAAGGAAATACTTAATTGCTATTTTCTTTTCTTATTGCCTTTTCTTTGCAACTTTGGACTCCTTGGAACCCAAGGAATCTAAGAGGCACGAAATCTTCTATGGATTTGCCTTCTAGAGGTTTCCACACCTTTCTTATCTCAAAATCTCAGTTATTCATTAATTATTTGAATATCCTTATTATTGGGCCCAATAGCCAATAAAGCCCACAAATCAAACAACAAGGCTATTGTAAACGAAAATCATGCATCCATTCATTATTTGTTAATTTATCTCTAATATGAGAAATTACATTTCTCAGCAAATGAACCCAAAATTGGGGTTGTAACATCCTTCCCCTCTTATAAGAATTTTGTCCTCAAAATTCCATCAAGCAAGCAACCAAACAGGATAATCCATTCTTATGTCCATCAGGGCTACCATGTGGCTTTACCCTATCCATGGTGCTTTCCAAGAACCTTCATTATCTCATATTCTTCCATCTGAGTTCTTTCTTACCTTGGTATATCGTACCCTCATAGGTGACTCAGGACATTTCAGCCTCTCAAGAGCTGAATAGGTTCAGGGCTTAACACATGGCTTGGGTACCTCACATAGTGCTCTAGATCGGACTCATGCAACACATCATTCTATCCTGAGGGGTAAGGTCAGACACAACCATCTCCACCAATCCATCTCAAATGGACCCATATATCGGGGACTCAGCTTTCTTAGTTGTAGCTTAGAGGGGTCGGATTTTCACATTATATTCCTCCACAGTGAACTGCATGTCAGTCTGCTTTGCATCAGCTCGTGACTCATGTCACCACTGGGCTCTCTCTCAGCCATTGCACGATCAAAGCGACTTCATCTGCACACACCTGGGGTTCTTTTCTGACCTTCGCGAGGCCTCCTTCACCAATCATCATAATGAAGTGGTGACCGACACAACCTCCTTATAAAACTTCTTGCATCCCGATAAAGGCTATGGTGGTTAACATTACATCTTAAGAACTTTCTCTATGTATCACTCTAAATGAGCACACTCGCTCTCATCAGACCCTCTAGTCCGGATCATACTGTCCATTAGTATGGGGTGATAAACTGTACAAACACTGAGCTCTTCATGTATTTACTTCCACCTCATGGAAGTGAACTCTGGGGTCACATCAAAAACTTTTGAATTCGCATCATGTTGTAGTTGAACCATCTCTTTTCATATGTAGTTCAACCAGATCTGTCCCTTGACAGAACTCTTCCTTTCTCATGTCATCTAGGTAAGGCGATCTACCATAACCCATATTGTATTTTGACCTTCTTGGTCTAGGAGAGACTCACAACATCCATAATGATGAACTCTCATTCCTTCTTGGAAACTCTTTATACTTTACATCCATGCACTGGGTTAATGGTGTTCGTCCTTCACCTCCTGGCTTGCATGGCCACATGCTACATGCAACTTTGTTTTAAGCATCCAGAATGCTACTAACACTTACTATCTTTGTAGTATCAAGGTGTATCATGACCTCCTGTATTGTTATGATTCCTCAAGCTCGATACTTCGGAAACCCTAAACCATTCTCAAAAGGGTTTTATTACCTTCCTATCCAAAGAAGTGTATCTGAGGTTCTATCACTATCCTTTTACTACATCAAAGACTAGGCTGGCTATCCAACCACCACTAATCTTGTTCAATAGATCTCGTCATATCTGAGTGTTAGCCAAAGCACATTTTCTTTCCAATCTTAGGGTTAGCCAAACAACTCCCTTCTAGCCAAACTAGGTAGCTCTATTTCCACCAGAGCATCCATTACCATTTCACATCCTTCGGTATTAGGTAACGTTGAAGGCATAATCTTCCATGTATTCTACTTATAGTCTCATCTCAAACTCTAAGTTTGTCTCCATCAAGAGACTCTAAGCTCATACTCACTGTGATCGAACTCGACCTTGGTTAATCTGCAAATTCCTCATAGCTCTTGATAAAATATCCTCATAAGCTGGCTACACTACCTCTCTTAGTGTTTGCGAACCATCCATGTATCATTCCTTCCACCTCTCTATCATTATTCCTTATAGCAACGTTCCAACTCACGACATCCTTGTCCTTGTGTATGGCATGCATACTGTCCTATCTCTCACTCTCATAACAAGAAGAAATAAGCATTTGGCGGCCGTCCAAATACAGAATTCTTCCTATTCCAAGAGTAGGGATGGTACAGCCCACCTCGCCAGTACACCTTCAAGTCTCCATTGAAACGTGCAACTCATGTCTCTATATCTCAATCGTCATTATATCAAAGTTACTTTCATGGAAAACTGGCCTCGAACCTACTTGGGTTTACACACAATCCTTGGTCATATCCTCTAGGTCTATAGGGTACCGACACTTTTGGGGTCATCCCTCTTCCCATATGCACCAGAGAGTGCCCTACTCACTTGCCCTTTGGGTCACATGAGTTAATGAAGGTGATCAATCTCCTAACCCATGGCCCTCAGACAATGATAGCTGTTACCTCCCGACCCTATGGTCATGTGCAACTAGGGAATTAGGTAACTCCGTCTTTCATCGGTCTTATCCCTACCTGACCCTAGGATAGACTTGGGATTCTCTTATAGTATAGGTCTGACTTAGAACCTTACCCAAGCCTTCATCATCTCTTTCTGCATTCATGACTGACTTTCATCCTTTCTCAGGGATCATGGCGACCTGCCTACCTTGGTCAGGCCCCATACTGGTTACCTTCATGGTAACACATCCATATGCACCTAGAGATGGTTATCTATGGGTTTACTGGCTCGTTCTTGTACCATGTACCTTTCACTTAGCTTCTCAAGATCCTATGAGACCTCTTTAGGTCACCTCAAAGCCAACAAAACTGGTATACACCCTACCCACGGGTCCTTCTCCCAGGATGGGAGGAAACTACACCTGGATAACAAAGGTCACAAGCATCCTTATGTTTAGGGTCTGCATCTACATGAGCTTTCTTAGCCCTAGAAAGCTACTAAGGCACAACCAGATACCTACAAAGCCAAGCTAGGTCACACCTGCCCTCATACTCAACATCAAATCAACTTATTCGTGAGGGGGTCATCAAACATACCCTTACCTTAAGGGGTTTCCTTTACCTCTACACATTAAGAGTACCATGCTCGAAACTATAGAGACTCAAATCTCACCATGAGCATTGGATACACTGCTTCCCCTCTTAGGCCTAGGATCCCTAGATTATCCTTTGGGTATCCCACTGCATGCTCAAACTCTTAACCATGAATCAAGCATATCCCAGGTATGTCATGTACTTCTATGATCCTTTCATAAGAGCAACACCACAAGGTCGAGTCCCCCTCAAGGACAACCATCTAGGTATGAAGCCTCACAACTGGTGCCTTAACCTCCTCAGGGTCTAAAGCACTCTCTATCACATCTAGTAGGTAATCACCTATACCTTAGGTTCCAGAAGCACCATCCTCCCTCTAGGGTTTGGTTACTCTCAAGCTTAACCAAGACATCATCAACCTCTAGGGATCATGCATGAGGCAACCATTATCATCCACTTAGGTCGCATCATTATCGACTCCCACTATTTCTCAAGTCTCAGGGTTTTAGGCTTCCAACGTTCTGGGCCGAGGTCTGTTCCCTCTCTCTAGAGCTAATCCTACAACCAACCTCTCTATAAGGGGTCCTGTCTTTATGAAGGATCAAGCTCCTAACCATGCCCCTACCTGAGTGAAGCCTATACTCGAACATATGTCTACTCAAGGTTATCCATAACCCCTTATGCTTATCTCATAAGCCATCCCTCATGATCCCTTGACTAGGGTTTCGTCAAGCTATACCCTACTTGCCTAAGCCCATAGGGTAACTATAGGTTCTCCTATAACCTCATCAATGAAGGAGTTGTCATTTACTCTAACATGCATGACCCTTTCCAAGGTTGGGTTACCATAGGTACCTGATTATTTAACCTCTTATGGCATCCCAAAGGTATGTCCAACTAAACACTCGGTCAACCATGATATCTAACCCATCATGTCATCTTCCTCTCTAACCTTCACTTAGGGTTAGGGTTAACATCATCCTCAAAGGATGTGCTAGGTCTCTACTTTTAATGGAGGTCTCTACCTCCAGACCTAACTCTCTCTACTTATCCTCCTACCAGGGAGGTCTATCCTCAGGTCTCTCCTGAGGGTAATGACAACTCGTGTCATTCGACCTAAGCATGTATCTATTCCTTTACGCTTACTCTATTAAGCTTATGTCCATGACATCTTATTTACATGCTTTTTATTAATTTGATGGAGGGTTCCTTAGTCCTTATCAACCTTACCCATACCTCAAGAGGGTGAGAGAGAGAAAATCCTAATCCTTAAGGTCCTTAATAGAATTTGAGTCGAGAAGGGATGAACAAGATGAGAGAGTCCTAAAGGTATCTTATTTCGATTCATACCCTATGACTTTGGCCAGGCAGTCACACGGATCCGGGAGTCCTCGTATTCCGACTTGCGGTGCGGAGGAAAATCTTGCCAGCCCCCGGCCGTGATCCTTTTCTAGACACCTCTGTCTTTCGGATAATCCTCTAATAACTCCCTTGGGTTCTATAGAATTTGTAAAATTTAATAATTATTAAAGATTAGATGAGGAACCTATGCTCTGATACCAATTGTAACGACCCCGCCTCCCAGTAACCCCCAATTAAGGGAGACCCGAAGGTCAGAGCCGTTATCTAATTAACAGGATCAAAGGTTCGACAAATAATCAGTAATAATTAATAAACTTTACCAACTAAACTGAAAACTGGTATAAAATAAAACTTTTCTTACCTTGGAAAAACTGGGATTTCTAAACTTCTATCCATGAAGATGTTACTCTAACTAATCCTCCTGTGTATGTTACTTCTCATTTAATTCCACATATGCCATTTTACTGTTTGTTCTTTTCATTTGTACCTAAAACGCCGACAAACAAAACGTTGGTCAGTATATCGAAATATACTGGTATGTGGGGACAACCAAAAGTTTGCACATATGGCTAACAATTTAAATATCACAATCAAATTATTTAACAAGCCAATTTACACTTTTCAGTATGATATTCTCCACCGCTTTTGCCCTAACCCTGGCATACCCACCTTAGGGTGCCCTTTGCCAATGACTTAAGGCCACCTTCTCAATCCCGAGCTTGGTGCTTGGGGGTCACCACTCATGGTGCCCACTAGTCATGCAATATCATAGGCCACCTTCTTGGTGCCTGGGGTCACCACTCAAGGTGTCCATTGGTCTACCCATCCGGGCATGACCTTTGGCATCATCCATCAGGGTGGCATGTAGGTGCGAGAATACATACTTCTACTATTAATGTGATAATCATAGTGACTTTATGATTTGCAAGTATGAACATCCAAACAGTTTAGTTGCAGTCAATGCGATTAACCATCCGGCAAACACACGGGAAACTAATGCGGTTATTCATAAGCGTAACCACATACCTGATCCAGAGCAACTCGATTGTCCAAGCAATAAGGATAAAGAATCAATCAACAAGCAATCAACAATATCCTGAAATTAATGCATGGCATCCAAGTGTTATAACTTATCCAGAACATTCTAAATCTAGACTTGGATTCCACCTTAGGTTTTCTAGACCACATTAGGGTTTTATTAGGGTTTTTGCCTCCATAACGCTTTTATCATATTAAACGCTCTCTTAGTTCATAAACCCTAATTTCAACACCATAATCCCCATTAAAGTTGATTAATCCTCTTTTATGCCAAAACTACCTTCTTTATCCTTTTAAGTTATTTCAAGGTCATTATGCTCATTATCACCTTTAGTTTCTTCTGGATTAACAACTTTTAATTCATCATGATCTAATTCCCATATGCACCTTATTTATTATTAATTCTACCTTGATTCAAACGGAAACCCTAATTTCTATATTATGGTTATCTTTCCACAAATGCTCAAAATAGCTTAGATTCAGCATATTCCAATCATTAATCATGAAATTAATCAATTAAAGCCATTGATAGTCAAATTAGTCATCATTAGGGTTTCAAGGCACTTTCAATTAAACTAATTATGTACCTCAAATCATCTATTTTGATCTTAATGTATCTCTTTATGATTAACAGACTTATTTCCAAACTTTTCAAGTTAATCACATTCTTGACTCTAGATTAGGGTTTCTACATATTCATGGATTAAAACCCTAAAATAAGTCCAACATTATCAAAATTATATTCGAATCTCACTTTACTTCTCAACAGGGTAATAATACTCGAATTAACCTTTTAAGCATCTTTGATTTGATCTCTAATAACAATTAGGGGTTTTAATCAAAGTTTAATGCATTATACGATCACTTTTGTTACTTTTGAAATTAGAAGCAAAATTAGATTCTAATAATATTTTTATTGAGTTCCTCTCGTTCTCCTGATCAAATTTCATGTATACACTTTTATCATCCGAGCTACGAATAATTAACTATGATTTTTGCAAAATTTCACTTACCCGGACCAAATGAGATTGCACCACGTCGTCAAGCGCATGCACGTTGGCTCTTTGCTTTGGAAAAATATCGAAAAGACCATCGTGCCCCCGGTTAAGTTAGTCGACCCTTTAGCCCGCGAAGGGAAAAATGGTCCAAAGCCGCTTCTGCCTCCTTCTTCCTCACGCGGAAGCACCGCGTCGCCCTAGCAGCCGGCTGCAGCCCAGCGCGGCTTCTTCCTGCCCACCTCAGGGTTCGGGGTGGCCGCCCATGGCCTCCCCATCTCCGCCCCATCTTGGCGTCCTCGAGGCACGAGCAAAACACGGCCATGATGGCCGGAAGCGAGCTCCCCAGGCCTGCGACCTAGCCAATCTGCTGCACACCGAAAAGCATCGTGCAGATGGAAAGGATCGACCAGATGATCTCCCAGGTTCTTCCCGACGTCGTCGGAGCGCCGCAACCCCTGAAACTACTCTCCTTGGGTTCTGGGATCGCTCCACCCCTACGGGTTAGGTTTAGAACGGAAGCAGGGTTGAAGAAGAAGAAGGAGATGAAGAAGAGAGTGAGAGACATGAGATATCTTTTGAAACTCGATCCAGGGGTCTACCCCTCATATAGGGGAGGAATATCTCGCCCTAAGAGACCCATCAAAGAGGGAACAAGTCCCTTTCTTATTAGGAAACCAAATCCTTCATTAATAAGTAGCCCCTCTCTCTCTCTCTCTCTCTCTCTCTGGATATCCTCAATTATATGGATATTAGAAATACGAAAATCCATTTTCTAATTCTCTTTAAACTTGCCTTTTAAACTATTGGCCACAAAATCATGTTTCCCTTTTAATAGAAAATACCATCTTTCGAAAAACATCACAAAATTCATTATTAATATACCACATTATCTTCATATTTTGCAAATTTAGTATTTTCTCTTTCCTTCCTATTTATTGGGGATCCTTGGACCCCAAGAGACTCAAAGAATTCGAAATTCCTTTTTAAGGAATACTCATTATCTTAAATGCATCATTATGCATTAATCTCATTATCCTGTTTTATTCCTTATTAAAATATTTCCTTTTTGTGGATTTCTCTTTATTTCTCTCTTATTTTCCTCATTAGCATTCCTTTTATTATTAGGAATCATTGGGATACGAAATCCCACTAAGGATAACTCAAACATACTTCTTTTCACATGTTTTCCCCATTTCATCAATGTTTTCAATTTCTTTATTAACAAGGAAATACTTAATTGCTATTTTCTTTTCTTATTGCCTTTTCTTTGCAACTTGGGACTCCTTGGAACCCAAGGAATCTAAGAGGCACGAAATCTTCTATGGATTTGCCTTCTAGAGGTTTCCACACCTTTCTTATCTCAAAATCTCAGTTATTCATTAATTATTTGAATATCCTTATTATTGGGCCCAATAGCCAATAAAGCCCACAAATCAAACAACAAGGCTATTGTAAACGAAAATCATGCATCCATTCATTATTTGTTAATTTATCTCTAATATGAGAAATTACATTTCTCAGTAAATGAACCCAAAATTGGGGTTGTAACAGTTCCAACCTTGAGTGACATGTAATCCTATACCTAGAGAGGTCAACCTCTAGGAATTTTAACATGTGAGTATTACAATATTTCACTTATAAGGGTTAAACCAAGAAGACCTTATCTTTTCAATAACAAAGATTTACTTTATGCCCATTGAGACCAAGGGAGCCAATAACCTTACCAGGTTCTAACTGATCTAATAACTAAGGGTCATCAACTTTTGAAAAGAACTTACCCACCCTTGAATTTTGATCTTTAGCCTTAAACCTTCACCTTTCTTCACCTGCAAGGAAGCAATCTTCAATAAACAAAATTTGAGATGAGCGACTAGAGAAAGGATGTTGAAAGATTTATGAAGACGCAATGAATCTAGCTCTCTAACAAAATTCCTCATTCACTCTAAAAGACTATAGAGAGTAAATAAGATCAAGAATTATGAGGAGGCTCTAGAGGGTATTCCCCTCAATATAGAATATAATCACAAAAGAAAATCTCAAGATTTAAAATAACGATTCATATTTACAATTGAGGGTACTCACTAGCCACTAGAGCACCTCAGTTCAAATTTTGACCATCTTAAAGAGGTTTACTGCTTTTATAACAGATATTCTCTCTCTCTAACAGATAGTGTGCACTTTACATCTAAAATACCATTAACCAAGATATGAGTGTCATAACTAGGCCGATGACAATATAAATAAGGATTTAAGCCTCATAGACTGAGATACCATTATAGTTAGCATCTCGATTAATGGCATTGCATGACTAATATGAAAAGGCTCATCATCCAAGATTGGCTCACGGAAATATTTGATGATGAAATTCACTAATTTGCATTAGGTCAAATAATTGAAAAAGTGGATATATCATCGATCTTTAAATTCTAACTATCATTTATATTTAACTACAAATTCTAAAGTCATTACAAATGACTTATAACAAAAATCTAGGTGAAAATCTTTCTATTCTTCATTATTGATTTTATGTTTTATTGACTTGTATTTTATCAAACTAGAGTTTGTGACTTCCTATGCTTGAGTGTACCTAATGATCTAAAACAATCACAAAGGACTTGTTAGATGCACATTAATGGATTGGTGAAGTCATCATCAAAATATGGGCAACATATAAACATCAAGTCAACATGTATGATACCATGGCTATGCTTTGTAGAAAATTATCAATGTTATGAATATTTGAGGCTATCTTGGAAGAAAAATTTAAAGAGTGGAATGATTATAATTGAATTTATACTCAATATTATCAAACAATTTTGAATACAAAAATCTCCATCAACATCTATGCAATTAGATGATTGAATTGGCCACTCATTTTGCTTGGATGATAACATAACAACATGGTAGAAAATGCACTTGATTCCATATGCTATAAGGATCAAGAACTAATGGAGAAGCCTCTTGAATATGATGTTTATGATCAAGTTCTAGTTTCATTCATGTTAATATTTATCAACTCATCCATCTAAAGTTAAAGTTAATCCAGTAAAGAGTTCATCCAAAAGCAATCTAATCAAAGAAGATATTGATGATTATTGTGGATTTGGGTGACAAAGATCTAGAATGGATATGTGTTGCCTACATGAGAAAGAGAACAAAGAAACCAAGGACCCATTTGAGTCAATGCCTGCATTTCATGTGGGCATGGACTATACTTTTCATTTAAAGTAAAGGGTGACTTTATAAATGGATGTATCCTTTTCAAACACTTGTTCATATTGTTTTAGTAATGATGGGTACATGAATGAAATAGATACAATAATTTCAAATGATATATTAATTATCATAATATGATAGATTATACATTAATAGGATGGTGTTCATGTAGTTTTATATGATTGAGAATTAGATCGTAGCACATAAGTTTTATCTATAAACTGTCTCAGCATCTAGCAGAAGACAAATGTTGGAGATTAATTTTGAGTGCTCTCATTTCACAATACATTTCAAATAAATTTCTCCATTCTAATATTTCGTCGTTACAGTGGCTTAACATGTTCAGGTGGAGTTTTTTTTTTATAAAAACAAGGTCATGTGAATCTCCACCCAGATATACTTGAGCTAATATCTCTACAACTAGAGAGAAAGGGGTGACACACTTCATAGCCACCTCACATATTGGCTATAGAGGACCTTAATATTGTTTTGGCGGTCAAGACTGTTGAGCAAGATAAACTTTCTTCTAGGAAATACAAGAAACATTGATATAGTGGTCATGGTGGCAGAATGATGATATTGGTCTATGTGTTGAAATATAGAATAATGGGAGTGGGTGAAGATTGTAAGATCAAGTTACTAAATAAAAACTTATAGGTCAACACGGACTAAGAAAATGTCTGACATAATCACATCCAATATGGTAAACTTTCAAATGATTTTTGTACGACCAATATGTAAAATTTGGTTACAATATCACATCCACATGACTCATAGGATAGGTTAGAGAAATCTGTGTTGGACATGGAGTTTTCTAATGAAGTATGGTACAAGCATGAAAACCATATTTGGTAACATACTCAAATTGGTACATACGACTTGTGAAATGGAACATAACACAATAGAACTACCGAACAAGCATATATGAAATGCTACACAACCACATATAAACTGAAACACCAGGAAAAGAAAATAGGCACATAATGCGAGCATACAAGGGTAATGAAACTAATGCACGGGGCTAGTACACAAGTGCAAGGAATACGTGTACGAGGGTGGCACACAAACATACAAAAAAGGGGACATATGATAATGAAAAATATGAAAATCATAGAAACTTGGCATAAATTATTTAGAATAATAACACACAAGTATATGAAAAACAACATGAAACCTTAAGAAAATGAACACAAATGATACCTAAATTTTGCCCATAAGAATAGAAAAACATGCACACATGCATCAAAAGATTGAATTACATGAATATGATATAGACACAAATGGATTTGAATAATGACACTTGCTTATTAAAAAAAGAGTAATGATATAGAGCACGCCTCTTCCACCAAGATTTACACCTAGATCTCGATTAGCGCAAACATATAATACGAAGCGACCATCTAGTACTATATAAAGAATATTTTAGCACAGTGCCAAAAGTTGAAGAGCTTCGTGACGACTGAGAGGATAAAAACTATACAAGGAGTCGTTATTAGTGATAAAAGTCATTAACAACACTACCCATTCTAAATCAAAATTGTAACAATATAAATACTAAACACTACTATATATAATTGTGTACATCATGTTTTATAAGTTATATATATATATATTTATAATATTTATGCATTTTGTATTTATACATACTACAGTGAGCATTTTTGAAACAAATATTACTTATAAACAAGTACTATAAATACTATACATATTTTAAAATTAAACAGTTCTCATTAATATGTATTACAATACTTACTTTATACGTGCACAATTCTAATAGTGTCTTTACGAATTATTCTGTGACACACACTCTCTCTCTGTCTCTCTCTCTCCATCCATCTCTTGTATTTAATACTCCATCTTTTGTTTTTAATATTTCGTCTCTCTCCATCCACTACCACCTTGTGTCTATTAATTACAGTCTCTCTCTCCTTCCACTATCTCTCTTTATTTTCCAATACACTCTCTCCATCCATTAACACTAACTATTCTATCTCTCTCCTGTCACAAAGCAATAATGACAAATTTTCAAATTCGAGAGGCACAGTGCTAATTGTGTCATGTGCGTATTGCCGAGGTACGGGTGTGAGTTTTGCTGGATGGGGTGTTGCATGAATAATTTCCCTTAAAAAAACCACCAAAATTGAGAAAACAATTTAGTATACACAAATAAAAAACAATCACATGAAGATATATAAACTGGAACACTTGTAGGTCAAAATTGATACCCAAGAATATGAGGAATGCATTGGGTTCGCTCTCGTTCTTACCCAACAAGGGCAACTTGGTGGTGGATTTAGATGAAGTGGCGGTTCCATGGGCAAGTGCCCCCCCTCCCCAAAAAAAAACTTGAAATTAGATATTCATATAGGTAAATGTATGTATATATACATTAATACCATTATATTATACATATATGTATATATATATATATATATATATACATATACATATAAAATTTATTTGTTTCCCATGTGGGTAACTAGGGTTTAGTTACTCATGTATCCTGAAAAGTAACTATCTGGTAAAAAAATTAGTAACTGCCTAGAATAAACTCAAGTGTACAGATCGCAGAGTACGCTCAAGTGGTGTTTGCGAACCAAGATTATGTTTTTGCAAAATATAAATTGTTGATCTTCATTGTCATACTATAATTAGGACACATACAGATTTTGAACCCATCTGGATGACTGTAAGTCACTTATTAGAGGACAAAAAAATTGATGCACAAAACTAATTTGGAATGAACTATTTTTGTGGTCTTTATAACATGACGTATAAATGTCCAATTGAGTTAAAATTTTATGTATTAGCTACTCACAAGATGTTTAAGAAGATCAATAGATTAGATTTAAAAAAATAAAATATTGCATCATGAAAAATTACTTGAGTATATTCAACTCCGGAAACACTCAAGTGTATTCTAACCTCTCTCTCTCTCTCTCTCTCTCTCTATATATATATATATATATATATATATATATATATATATATATATATATATATATATATATATATATATATATATATATATATATATATATATATAGAGTGAGGCTAGAATACACTCAAGTGTATTTGGCCCTCAATACAATCAAGTTTTAAACCGTTGGATGTTGATTAGATCATGAGAATCCACTCCCCACTTATAACCAAGCCGGTGACCTGTCCCCACTCACCAAACTCACGCTGACGACTCTCTCTCTCTCTCTCCCCGTCGTCTTGTTCGTGAGAAGAAAAGAGCCAGGTCCGTGACGCTTCTGCAGCTGCGGCTTTCTCCTTTAGTCTTCCTCTCTGCCGGTGAGCTACCACAAATGTCCTCCTGCCGACGACTGCTCCGCCACCAGGGACAACGATTCCCCTGTCGTGACCCTATGTGAACTCTCTAGCACTGGTAACCTCTCTCCTCTCTGTCATTTTCTTCCTTTCTCACTTAATCATCGTGTGCTTCCCTTCCGATCATCTACGATGTGCGAGGCCAGACCCGTCTGCACCCTCACGTTGACAACACGACACATGTTCTTGTCTGCAGGCGAACACATCGATCACCGGGCTATTGAGACCAGTTCCCACGTCGTGCTCAGGCCGAGACTCACAATCTTTTTGATGCACAGGTTAGTAAGGTTGACGAGGGTAAGATCCCACAGCCGGGCCGACATACATATTGACAACCTTGGGGTAGCTCCGGTATCATCTCGACAGATGCAAACTTCAAAGACTTCGTCACCAGTGCCTCTGTCAACCATTTCCGTATTGCTTCTTTTACTGTCCCAGATTCACCACTTGACTGTATTGAGCCGGCAATACACATAAAATTATTATGCAACTCCGACGTTCTCGTAATATGCAGAATAAGCATCACGTCGAGATCATGAATAAGGCATGGAGACATACATGCTTGCATGACCACGATGGCCACGACCATCACACTATGTAATTATGTTGCAAGCCACGAGAGGAAAAGAATACTGGAGTGGACTTTTCAAATTGGAATCTTGTACATGGATCGTTCAAGTAACTGTTAAGTATTGTGGCTTGATTTCATCACGCACATACAATCTAATCATATAATTGTAATTGAAGGACGATGCCAACCGGACTTCTTACAGTCGTACAAGTAATTTATAATTTAATCAAGCTCTTGTCATTCAGGGATGTGAACTGGAAGGATCAAGCGGCATTCAACTGCAATGCTATGCTATTGTCTACAGGAGTAGGTCGTTCTGTTAACTTGAATTAAGGTGGCAACACAAACACACATCATGAGTATACATTCTGTGAATACTCTTGTTCCGTAATATAATACACAATGAATGCATGAAATTTCTCTTTTGCATTTGTCAATGATAAAAGACCTTGTTGTTTTCTAATATACTACTCAATGAATGTATGAAATTTCTATATGCATTTATACAATTGATACTTGACATCTTAAGAAATATTTGTGAAAAGCTAGTGATGCTTTTCACTCTTGTATTATCAAGAGAGATTACAGTGTGTATTTATCCAGGTTAGGTACATGTTGTGATAAACACCACTTAAAAAAAACAACCCGATAATAGAGAGAAGTAATTTGCAGTGTACACAAAGTGTTATTGTGTTTGTGAAGCAGACTTAGCATTATCCTCTAAGTAGTCATAACTAGCCCTTTCAACACTATCCACCATGTCCCTGATCCCGATCCTGATTTCTGTTCAATCTATGCCACATACTAATGCATATGTTAAGGAACAAGAAGTGTTGGTACCATTTGCATTCAGGACTATAATGGTATTGCGGCTATTTACATGGGTACCTTTATATTTCCTAACGTGTTACGTTCTTCATGATGCACAGGGTGTGGGATGTAGTCTTCCCTTGAGGCAATGCAAGCATGGTTTGATAGAAAGTGAGAGCCTCAGCTGCCATCACTAAGGTTGACGGAAAGACAAGCATGTAGACGCTATCATTCCACTACTATCATGCGATTCATGCACCTCATTTGCTATTCATAACCTCTAAGAAAAAGATCATTTCACGTTAAAGTGAAGAAAACGTTCATGGATCCAATAGAAATGAATATAGAGAATCAGAGATGACTTAACAATGGGCTTAGCTTATTACACTTCCTCGACTCCTCCTAATTGTTGGAGAACATCATTCAACTTATTTGTGGGGATTGCCATGTACACGCTGGTCAACAATACAAAATATCCTACACAAAGAAGATGGTTGAGATAAGCTAGCTTCAGCAGCAGCAGCAGGTGCATTCACTTGCTGATCCTTGTCGTCAGCTCACTCCTCCGATCCACATGAATGCTTCAGCGGTGCACGTCCTAAAGTAAGTGATGGGACCACCAAGATGTACATGAACAACGCCGGATCCGCGGTTGGAGGCGCAATGCCAGGAGCCTTTTCAAGTTCCAAACGTCGACGGGCATTGGTGGGGCTGAGATAGGCATGCGAGCATGATGACCAGGGGACTGTGATACTTCTGGTGGGGCTGAGATCGGGCAGTGGTAGATTTTGTCAACTGTGTATTAAGTATATTACAGTGGCATGGGCTGTAGTGGTACGTACTTGGGACGGGCCATGCAAGTATATTACAGTGGCATGCTTGCAAGACCATGATGGCCGAATAAGCATCGGTCGCCGTCGCCAGGACGCAATGCCCAGGAGAAGGAGAACGGGCAAGAAACCTCGTCGGTGGGTCTGGCCGCTGCAGGGACGCGCTGTGCGGCTGTGCCCCAATGGAGAGAAAGAGAGAGAGCGGTGCGGAAAGAGAGTGCCGAGGGAGGTCACCGGAGAGAGGGGGGGGAGAGGGAGCGGGGGAGAGACAGTGCAGAAAGAGAGAGGGGAGATTTTTGTGGCCTGGGTGGGGTCGCCGTACGCTGGCAGAGTAAGTGGGTGGTTTCTTTCCCAGCCACCGATCAAAATTGTGGTAGATCTGAGGGCTGGAAACTTGATTGTATTTTGGCCCCAATACACTTAAGTGTATCCTAGCCTAACTCTATATATATATATATATATATATATATATATATATATATATATATATATATATATATATGTGTGTGTGTGTGTGTGTGTGTGTGTGTGTGTGTGTGTGTGTGTGTGTGTGTATAACATGAATGTTGAATGTTTTTCTAGTCCATTTCATTAGCACATGCATCATAGTGCGTGTAGGCTTAGAGGTCATGGTTTTGACTCCCATCTACAACATTTAGAAAAAAGTCTATCTCAAATACCTTATAATTTATATGAAACGGCATTGAGTATAAATTATAATTGTACAATACATCATCATGAATTGTTGGTTAACTTGTTGGACCGGTAAAGGCCTTTATTTGGTCATTTAGCATGGGGTTGTATGTTTAAGTCTCTTTATCTATTATATATTGTTCCATTTTATCACACTTCTAAATTTTCAGTCCCCTTTCCCCTCCCCATAAAATCATGTTTGGATGTGTTTTTGTACTTAACGAAATACACCATCTAGTTCCGAGGACAAATCAAAGTTGTCCCTTAATCATTCCCTCTGGCCGACCAAGATGGCGTCCAAGATGTGCTAAAAAGTAGGGTCAAAACCGAATCTTGTTTGGGAAAGAAAAACCCTTCACAAGAAATGATGTGTCTTATTTTGTGGCACTTTTAGGGGGGATATGTAGTTGCTCCGCATAATCTTGTTTTGTTTATCTAAGCGCACGTATTCGAAGCCAGTTGGTCAACTATAAGCGGGCACACTTTTGCCAACGGGCCGGGTCTGCTACATGTTTTCACAATTAAGTATGAACTTAACCAGTCTAAAAGAAACCTACCGCTTGCTAAAGTTGTCGACTTTGCTTGTCACCGTTATGTTAGCGTCGTTGACTTCCTCCAAAAGAATAAACTAGCTTACATATATTATAAAATATCTTATCCAGAAAAGTTAATCATCTAGCAGACAGGTGAATGACCTTTAACATTGAAAATGATTGACAAAGACAGGGAATTGTTTTTATAATTTGTAAATGGCTTTTGAGTATAATAAAATGACCCACTTTTAGTATAAAGATCTAATATTTGAATAATGTAAATCGTAGAATGGTTTCTAGTTCATGAAAAAAAAGCAACTGAAGGTCATAGTTTCTATTAGAGATGAAACGCAAACACGCAAAAGAAAGAATAGAATATGAGAGGCAACGTAAACATTATTAGTGTATTGCAATGGATAACCAACCATTAAATAATTCATTGGGGGGGGGGGGCAGAGAGAGAGAGAGAGAGGGGGGGCAGAGAGAGAGAGAGAGAGAGAGAGAGAGAGAGAGAGAGAGAGAGAGAGAGAGAGAGAGAGAGAGAGAGAGAGAGAGAGAGAGAGAGAGAGAGAGAGAGAGAGAGAGAGAGAGAGAGAGAGAGAGAGAGAGAGAGAGAGAGAGAGAGAGAGAGAGAGAGAGGCACATGCATCAGCAACCACTCTCCGAGGCCAGCAGATCTGCTGGTCCCCGTTTTAGAAAGTGTAGGTGACTTCAATAACATAATGTAAATCATCTCTTAACCCTCCAATCACGTCCGGCCAATAATTGGTCTGATAGTCCGTCTTGTTTCCAAAGATTCGCGCTTATATATACTACCCCCAATCTCTTTCTCGATACTTGCAAGTAAACTGCTCTAATCTCCCCCTCCAGCCAGCCATCATTTTCGGAGGAAATTTCAGAGTAAGTCCATCAGTGTTTGTGGCAAGATGCCGGTGTATAAATCTATTCTATATAAAGTGGTTTGTTTTGTTTACTTGTTTTGTGAACACTGCAGGTGAGCTAGCAGCAGAGTTCCCCGCAGCTCATCCTGCCTGCGGGCCGGCCACCATGGCGCAGCCCGAGGAAGGTCGTAACAAGATCAAGGTCCTCGATGCCCTTGATGAAGCTTACACGCAGTTGTACCACTTCAAGGCTATCGTGATCGCAGGGATGGGCTTCTTCACCGACGCCTACGACCTCTTCTGCATCTCGCTCATCACTAAGCTGCTTGGACGCATCTACTATACCATCCCAGGGTCGGCGACCCCTGGGACACTCCCGCCAAACGTCTCCGCCGCCGTCAACGGTGTGGCTTTCTGTGGTACTCTCTCCGGCCAGCTCTTCTTCGGATGGCTTGGAGACAAGATGGGAAGAAAGAAGGTTTATGGTATCACCCTTATCCTCATGGTCATATGCTCCATTGCCACCGGTCTGTCCTTTGGCAGCTCGGCTAAGAGCGTCATGGCCACGCTGTGCTTCTTCCGGTTCTGGCTCGGATTCGGGATTGGGGGCGACTACCCACTGTCCGCCACCATCATGGCGGAGTACGCCAACAAAAGGACCCGTGGAGCCTTCATCGCTGCCGTATTTGCCATGCAAGGTTTCGGGATCATGGCCGGAGGGATCGTGGCCTTGATCGTCTCCGCCGGGTTTAAGAACAAGTATAACGCCCCTTCTTATGCGGAGAACCCGGCGGCATCGTTAGTGCCTCAGGCCGACTATGTATGGCGGATCATCGTCATGATCGGTGCCGTCCCGGCTGCTCTCACGTACTACTGGCGGATGAAGATGCCTGAGACAGCGCGATACACCACTCTGGTCGCCAAGAACACTAAGCAAGCCGTCTCTGACATGTCCAAAGTACTGCAGGTGGAGATTGAAGAGGACGCCAAGACCGTCGATCGCATCGTTCAATCCAATAGGAACTCCTTCGGTCTCTTCTCAAAAGAGTTCCGCAGCCGCCACGGGCTGCACCTTCTGGGAACTACTTCCACCTGGTTCCTCTTGGACATCGCCTTCTACTCCCAGAACCTGTTCCAGAAAGACATCTTCTCCGGCGTGGGTTGGCTCCCCAAGGCAGCCACAATGAACGCTATTGAAGAGGTGTTCCGTATCGCCCGTGCCCAGACCCTCATCGCCCTCTGCGGAACAGTCCCTGGTTACTGGTTCACTGTGTTCCTCATCGACATAATCGGCCGGTTCGCTATTCAGGTACTGGGCTTCTTCTTCATGACCGTCTTCATGCTGGCACTTGCCTTGCCCTACGAACACTGGACGAAGCATGAGAATCGCATCGGCTTTGTCTTCATGTATGGTTTGACATTCTTCTTCGCAAACTTTGGCCCCAACACAACCACCTTCATTGTTCCGGCCGAGGTTTTCCCGGCACGATTACGCTCAACCTGCCATGGTATATCAGCAGCAGCCGGCAAGGCCGGAGCTATCATCGGAGCCTTTGGGTTCCTCTATGCGGCACAGAGTAAGGATCCCACCAAGGTTGACCACGGTTACAAACCAGGGATCGGCATCAGGAACGCACTCTTAGTTCTCGCCGTATGCAACTTCTTGGGGTTGGTCATGACCCTTCTTACCGTGCCAGAATCAAAGGGCAAGTCGTTGGAAGAGCTCACCGGCGAGAACGAGGACGACGAGATGGGGACGCTCCCAGCATCTGCTCAGACCGGCAGGACGGCGCCGGTTTGACCGTTCATTTTTTTCCAAAGTCTACGTGGGACACATCTACAATGAGCTGTTGTCAATAAGTAGTAATCTGTATTTTATTCGTGTGCAGTTCTATTCATTACCATGTGGTTGTGGCTAGGGCTGTCAATGGGGAGGGTATTATCCATTTACCCTTACCCATACCCTGGAGGGTAAGGGTAAGGGTAGAGATTTTTATTACCCTTTACCCGTTTACCCATTCCCCATTTCCCCGCTATACTATAAGGGGAGGGTAAGGTATAGACATTATCCATACCCTTTTACCCTTTTACCCGCACATGATATAAAGGTTATGCATACTTATGCAAAGGAAATAAATGATTTATGGATAAAAAATTGTTATTGTGTAAATTGACTTAACTTTACATGGAGAAACATATGATTTTGAATTGGATATAATGTTTTATATGTTGTTATCAATAAATTAGTTATAAAATTATTAAAAATCAACACACAATTTGTATAAAATTCTTTTTTGTCAAAATTACTCGCTTACCCTTTACCCTCCCCATTTACCCTGTGGAGAAGAGGGTAAGGGTAAGGGGAGGGTAAGGGGATTGCTAAGAAGGATAATTATCCTTACCCTTACCCGCTACCCAAAGAGGGTAAGGGTAAGGGTAAGACCTTACCCTCCCCATACCCTCCCCATTGACAGCCCTAGTTGTGGCTATAATGGGTCATAGTTGTGTATCTGCAAACATGTCGTTTGTGTAAAATCTAATATAAATTTGAAACTAATAAAGTTTTTGTTAGTGCGAGATATTATTCTATGAAGAAAATTTGTTTTATACCGATGATTTCTGTGTCGGGGCTTTGTAGCAAAAAGAACTACATAGAGGGGAGGAAGGAAAGTACATGGTGTAAATTATTAAGGAAGAAGGTAAAGATGTAAGAGAAACGGAGGGGATGAAGGAATGTGTAGTGAAGAGACAATGCATTGTATTCATTGGAGTCTCATCTTGTAAGACCTCGGTCCAAAACTACAGTTCCTTTTCCAACATAATCACTTCTCAAACCTAAAGTATCTGACTTCCACAATGAGAAGCACCCCCATATAGTGGTGCAATCAACTTATCCTACAACAACCTCGAACCTTTTGTGACAAACTTACTTCATATAGATATAACGATATATGTGCACACTAAACACACACATAAGCCCTCGCATGTTTGCTCTAGATTTGAATATTTTTAGCCAACCATGCGTGCATAGAATTTGAAGTTCAATGCCCCAAAACTCCTTTATATGAGAACCCACGCTACTCCTTCCATTAACATCACCCCATATTTACTTTAGAACATCCTTTTAGACCTTGAATGTATTTTTCATTTATAATTTTAAAATCCTTAACGGAATTGCCTCTATGGTACTAGCATTAACATTGGAGTCATGCAACATATTTTATTTTTTAATGGGCGGATCATGGATTTCCATCAACTCTATCTCATTGCTCACGTGAAATGCATCAAGGAATACTTGGAAATCTTCAAGCCATCCCCAAGCTTTGGACCAAGTGAGTGAGAAAATCTAAGAATGTACGTATTTTATCCCCTTTTTATTTTAAATAGGATGGTGAAATGCTTCGAAAATAAGATGAGATTTTTCTATTATATTGTCTCTCATGTTTTTCTTATGTTTTTTAAAGAATCATTGATATTTTTTTTATGATTTCATTCCCACTTACTGTGAAAACATTACAAAATACCATGTGAGTGTGCAATTCTATGATTTGGTAGGCTATGTGGGGTGCCCGACACTTTTCACATAGTATGATAGTATAACATCATGATCTTAATGTTGATTTTTTTAAAATTGGAAAGCTGAGTTATTTCTATGGAATTCTATATGTATCACAATAACAATTGCAATTCCAGTCCATCACCCATTTTATATCCCAAGGTGTGGCTTGTTCAACAAAGCAATGCCTTCTCTTTGCATATTAGTTTATGGGTGTTGGCTCATTACATAATCTAGAAATAGTGATGGAATGAAGGAGGTTAATATCTTCTTGTGGTATAACTATCCATTATCCATTTTGATAAGTCATCTTAGTCCATAAGCTACATATATATGCGAGAATGATTATTAGATTATGACTAAACAATGTTTAGTCATTATGTATCATCTATTGAAGTTCATTTTCCCATTTAAACCAATAGGAAAGAGCAAGGAGTATTTTTCTATACTCTACCATTAGTGATAAATCCAATTTGTTTTCTTTAGTTGATGACCAACAGTGAATTAATTATGTTGTGTGACTTTGGTTTTAGAATTAAAAATCAAAATTGAAAAAAATATTAGTTTTTTGTTTAAACCAAAAGTTTAAACTGTAAATAGAATTACATGTATGGTAGTTTTATGATTCATAATTTTACACAAGTTATTGGTAATATTAATTGATGAGTTGTGGTCAAAAGTATTTACGTATGTAGTAAAATAGTAGTCATTGTTGAACAGAAGAATAGCTTAATTTCAGGATCAACATAGGTACACATAATGAAATTTGATTTTATTTATAAAAACATATTATTTTTTAGTTAGGGAGTTCAAATGGTTAGAAAATGATACAAATAATTCAAATTTGATTGATAAATAGATGTTATGGTTGCCAATAGGTAGGTGTAACGTCCCAGGACTTTGAGGCCTCGGATAACATGATCTTAAAAGGAATGATTGGACTACCCATATCACAAAGGTGCACCTCCTTTTCTGGGAGCCCATCACTAAAGAACTCCATAGTTAAGCGTACGTGCTCAGCTTGGAGTAGTACTAGGATGGGTGACCAGTTGGGAAGTTGACCCTGGCTTGCGCATGAGTAGACAAAATGTACAGTTAAGGCTAGTGGTGATCTGTGGGGCCATTCGTCATTCTTGAAACTCTACTAGAAACTTGGGCAGTGGGCCCAGGTGTTACAAATGGTATTAGAGCCAAAACCCCTCCAGTAGGTGGGCCCACATGGACATGTGGCATGTCGGTCTTGAGTCGTGCGGTCCATGCATCTTGGAAAGGGTTGTCCATGGTTGATGTAGCCACCCTTGCGCTGGTATTCCATGATCGGGAGTTGGGTGTCCATGGGCCATTAGGAGTCTACACCGAAATGGGGAATGATTATAAGGCCTTATAGTTGAGACTTGAAGAGGACGTCGAGAGTCTAAGTGAGGGAGATTGTAACATCCCAGGACTTTGAGGCCTCGGATAAGATGATCTTAAAAGGAATGATTGGACTACCCATATCACCAAGGTGCACCTCCTTTTCCGGGAGCCCATCACTAAAGAACTTCATAGTTAAGTGTGCTCAGCTTGGACTAGTACTAGTATGGGTGACCAGTCGGGAAGTTGACCCAGGCTTGCGCGTGAGTGGACAAGATGTACAGTTAAGGGTAGTGGTGATCTATGGGGTCAGTCATCATTTTTGAAACTCTACTAGAGCCTTGGGCAGTGGGCCTGGGTGTTACAGTAGGTATTAAAACAATTTAGTTAGATATCCATCAACAAATAGATCATTTATACTGGCATCAACAAAGAGATAATACATATAGGGATGTTTGTTCTAGTCATTATTCGTTCATATATAAATGTGAATATGCTTAAATGGATTATTCTTTCATTAAGGAAATCAATCCATTTGGTCTTATCCATCAACAAATAGATCATTTATATTGGCATCAATGAAGAGATAATACATATAGGGATGTTTTGTTCTAGTCATTATTCATTCATATATAAATGTGAATATGCTTAAATGGATTATTCTTTCATTAAGGAAATCAATCCATTTGGTCATACCAACTGATCTAATGACTAAATATTTTGATAAATAGATTTAAACTACTTTAAGCATCCTACAACACTTAAAACTATATAATTTACTCCAATTACACATAATGTACATATTCTTATGGACTATATACAATCTTTGTGGAGATGACTAGTAGACGAGGATCATGAATCGAAAATAGGAGGTGATCAAGTTGTTAGGGAAATGAATTGGTGGTGGTTTTCCATGAAAGGGTGATGAATCCTACAACACTTAAAACTATATAATTTACTCTAATCACACATATTGTACATATTCTTATGAACTAAATACAAATCTTTTAGAGATGACTAGTAGAGGAGAACCATGCATAGATGATAGGGGCAATCAACTTGTTGGGGAAATGAATTGGTGGTGGTTTCCAAGGAAGGGTGATGCATGGGATCAATGGGAAGTTTGTTTGAATATGCCTATAACAAGTGTTACCCCTAGAGGATTGTAGGATTCTGGAACAAACATGGGACTTGGGGTAAAGAAAGTGGTATTAAACCTGATTTTTGGTGGGTTGCATGGTGGAAGCTTGAGGTATGGGGATAGATCGTGTAGACTAAACAAAGAAATAACTAAAACACCACAAATGTTGGAGTAGGATTTCTTGATTTTATCTACAAAACCCTAGAAGTAGGGATAAATCTACTACAAAAACTCCACTATTGATGATCATACCAATACAAGATCCTTTGAAGATGTAACAAAAGGGTCATTAGAAACAATTTAGAAAAATAGTTTACTTAGGATGTTCCTCAAGATGTAGTTAACCAGGATGATATCTTTCTGGTGAACGAATGTGGATACAAGGAATAGTTTATCTCTCTAGAAGTACATGAAATATTCTAGGCTAAATACAATAACACTTGTGGTGAAGTTAGTGGGGACGAGAATTGGATATCTCCTGAAGTGTGATAGAATCAAACTAATGTGGCATCCGCTATGGAGATACAATGTTTACAAACTCCACATGAACCGTTTACTTAACCAATTGCCATTTGAGAGTGATTATCTCCATGCACAAAATGGAAGGTCAAGGATAATCTTTGAGAAACCATTTATGATGTGGCAATGGTATGTTTCTTACAAACTAGTTAATGGATTGCCCGCTGTAGTTAGTGACATGGGAAATAGTCATTTATATGGTTATACATCTCTACCATGAAGTTGTGTGTGAAATTATTTGGGATTCTCTTGGAACTTTGATCAAATTTTACAACCACACGATCCAGTGTACATGAAGCAATTTTTTTGGGTTGGAAATTAAGGTTGACACTTCTATTCTAGATCAATTGATTATCACCATCCATGGCTACAATTATGGAGTAGAATATGAAACCTAAGTGGATATATGTAGGAGATTTGGGAATATGGAGCATGTCTAGAACAAGTGTAGTATGGAAAGCTAGGAGATCCCTCATACGAATAGTGAGAAGCTAATTGAGGAGGCCAGTGTGAAGTGGGTGAAGGAAGAGGAGAATTGGAAGACATTCTATGGAAGAACTCTACATGAGGTGGTGATAGAATAAAGATGCTAACAAAGGGAGGAAAGAACAACCAAAGTGCAGTGACAATAAATATACTACCTTGTATGGGAGAATGAGGATAATGAACAAATTGAAGAGGTGTAGGCAAGATATTCTAGAAAATAAATGATGATGGAGGGTTTATGCATACCAATAAGAACCCAAAATAGAAAAGAAAACCATCTGGAGCAAACTAACAGTAAAAAATTACCAATTATATACACCAAAGGAGACTGAGGGACAACAAATAAGGGTAGAAAGATAATAGACATAAAGATAGGGAGACGTAGGTTGAAAGAACCCACATAGTTATGGATATAGAGGGGATGAAGTGGTGAAAATTTAGATGGTGAAGGATGATCAAGAAGTCATCATCACAAATATTTTTGAGTGTGGTGGTGGCTCTGATCATCCTATACAAGGAGATCCACCACAAATAAGAAAAATGTGAAGGGAAACAAGAAGTAGTAGAGTAAAGATGAAAACCACACTAAGGAAAGCATGATGTTAGAGTATAGAAGAAGGTAAAATAAAATAAATAAGGAGGATGAATATTTTAGTGTGACCTAGAACAATGTGAAAGGCAAACTATGTGTGGCATACAACTCATAAAAACATAATTAACTAATGCGGAAGCATTCTCTAAGCAGCGGATTACCAAAAATCACTAAAAATTAAAACCTTTTTACCAAGAGGTCCATCAAATGAAAACTTTCTCACATAGAACAAAAGTAACACATTTACATTATGTTATCAAAAGTACATATATTGTATCATCTCTTTCTATGAATTACAAGCATCAGTTGCCCTGTTAAACTGAGCACAGGTAGTATGAAAATCTCGAGGCATTGAGCCAAAATCTCGAAAGCACTACTACTACTCCAAGGACCTAAGAGTACAGAGACGACACATAGGACTCTATCTACATCTATACAAGGCATAACATCCAGTTCCTCCACCTGAGACTTCACTATTGTCCCTACTGCTGTGGTTGTTGTCCTTCTCTTACTGAAGGATTCCTGTCTCCTCGTCCGTGACCACCTAAAAATGTAGTTCCCACGGGGGGTGAGACGATTTGTAAATTGCCCCAGCGAGAGAACTCTCTGCCAGTAACATTATTATTGCAAATTAAGAAGATAAGTATGAACAGAGGAATCATATTTGTTTAACATCAGTTAATTCAATGTCTAACAGATTAGAATATTATTCTAATCTAAAACATTGCAGCTATAACTTGAAAGAGCAACATGTCACTTATCCTTTAAGGAATATGAAGAACATGTATAACATTTATTCACTACAGAATCTTTACCACAACATTAACTCTCTTCAGGCTTAGATCATATATCTAATGTCTGGCATTGTCATTGTGGAGTCATGGCCTGTAGCCATACTCTTTTCACAAAGTGTTGGGATCTTAATCCCTCAACTTACCAAGTACATTTCCACTTCTTAACAAGTTCATCATCATGATTATAGCATCTGGGTATTTGAACCCATATCTCATCATAGGATACTTATTACCACTTATTAGGTAACTTAATACCTTCAGATCATCTGACCAAGGACATCATGATTCTTGCTACACAATGTATTGCACATAGTACACAAAGCTCAATGATTCTTACTGCACAAAGCATATGAAGGATTATATGTAACATCCCTGACCTGGGTTATGTGTTAACCCTAGATGTTTTGTCTAATAAGTTTGAGTAGATGCTTAATCTTATCTTGGTAAAAGTAATTAGGGCCCATGAGAAACTTATGTTTCAATTTTGGTCCCGTTTGAACAATGTTGAAGCAATGTTTGCTTATTTTGGACTAAAGTGCAAATTACCCAAGTTGAGGGGTTAAATTGCAAATTATAAATTAAAATATGTTCCTCATCTGTCTAAGAATCATGAGAGTGAAGATGATGCATATGTATGGCTTGTGATAGCCTGAATACCAATAAAGAGCTGATAAAGCAATGTTGGTGCATTAAAACCTAGTTTTGGAGTAATGTGCAAATTACCCAAAACCTAGGGTTCAATATGCAATTTAACACTTCAAAATGGTCCATAATGTTTCTTGGCATAATGTAGAGCAAAGAAAATGAGAAGGGAATCTCATTTGAATTAAGTTGGAGGAGAGAGAAGCTTGATATTAAAATAATCAAGATTTAATCTTAAGTGAAACCCTAATTTAATTTAGGGCAAAAAAATGAATGTATTTATTAAAGGGCCTTCAACAAAAATTCTATTGGTTGATTTTGAATAAGGATGGAAGTTATTTTGCCAAGATAAGGAACGAAAAATATCTAAAGGAGGTGAAATTCCACTCACCTTATTATAAGTTAAAGAATTCCCACTCAAAAAGATATATTAGTATTATAATGGATTAAGGTGCTTATTTTATTTTCCCTTAATCCATGGATAATGGAAGGGAGTTCAGTGGCTTTGAGTTTCCTTTGCATGCAAGCAAACCAAGGAGGAAGAGGTGGTACTATTTTTGGGATTAAATGCATTTTAATAAGGCATTTTCTCTCTCATCAATTTTCTTATAAAAGTGCCCTTTCTAAGCCAAAACAAAGGCTTTTTCGGATTTCTTTCTTTCCCTTGCTTGCAAAATCAATCAAGGAGCTAGGGAGGAGCAGGAGGATGACTCCCTACCTGTTGGTAAGCCCTTTACCTTCGTTCTCCTTGATTCCATGGTGGAAATCGAAAATAAATCATTGATTTCTTCTTATTTCGATCTCCTCTTCAACCCTAGCCAACTTTTTCATCCATAATCTTAAGGACGAGCCTAAGGATAGTTTCAAGAGCTTCATCCACCATTGATGGAGTGATCTTGGAGCTTTGGAGCTCAATTGGAGGCGGGTTTTATAACTTGAAACCCTAACTTTGTTATTGCAATCAATTCCTTATCAATTGGTGATCATTTCTACATTTCCAAAATTAAGTTTGGTTGATTGATGCAATTTCCATGGAAATCACAGTAGATTTTGTGAGTTGCAGGTTGATGATGATGAAATCATCATAAGCACACACCTCCCCAAATATCTTGGGCAAACGGTTTAGAAGTTGGGACCAAACGGTTTCACCAAACCGTTTGGTGACCAAACAGTTTGCAAACCGTTTGGGAGAAAACGGTTTCAAAACCGTTTTGTGGGGTTGACCAAGGGTTGACCATTTGGGAATCCTGTTCATAACTAAGTTAGTTGATAACCCTCCCAATTAGAGGGATTAACTCCAAAGGAATCGTGAGTTGAAGGCTAATCAATTAGGTAAACCTAATTGGATTAAGTGCTGATTTTCAACCTGATTAACTTGCCATTTTTGGGAAAACGGTTTCAAAACCGTTTGAGTGAGTTGACCAAGGGTTTACCGTTTGGGATTCCTGTTCCTAATTATGTTGGTGAATGATTCACAAAATTTGAGGGGTTAATTCCCAAGGAATCATGAGTTGAAGGCTAATCAATTAGGCAAACCCTAATTGGATTAAGTGCTGATTTTCAATCTGATTAACTTGACGTTTTGGGCAAACAGTTTCAAAACCGTTTGAGTGAGTTAACCAAGGGTTGACCGTTTGGGATTTCTGTTCCTACTTATGTTGGTTAATGACTCACCAAATTTGAGTGGTTAATTACTAAGGAATCATGAGTGGAAGGCTAATCAATTAGGCAAACCCTAATTGGATTAAGTGCTGATTTTCAATCTGATTAATTTGACTTTTTGGGAAAACGGTTTCAAAACCATTTGAGTGAGTTGACCAAGGGTTAACCGTTTGGGATTCCTGTTCCTAATTATGTTGGTTAATGACTCACCAAATTTGAGGGGTTAATTCCCAAGGAATCATGAATTGAAGGCTAATCAATTAGGCAAACCCTAATTGGAATTAGTGCTGAAATTCCAATGAGTTGATTTGAGATTTTGGGTTGATTAGCCAAAACGGTTTCAAAACCGTTTGGGGATCACCCAAACGGTCTCAAGACCGTTTGGGGGTCACCCAAGACCGTTTGGAGGTCTAGGGTCAAGTATGGATATGTGTTTGAAGATCCAAAGATGTGGTATGAACCCTAATCGGCTAAGTGGTGATTTTGCAAGTGAATGAGATGATATTTTGGGTTGGTTGGCCCAAACGGTTTCAAAACCGTTTGGGGATCACCCAAACGGTTTCAAGACCGTTTGGGGATCACCCAAGACCGTTTGGAGGTCTAGGGTTAAGTATGGTTTCCTATTTGAAGGCCCAAATTTACCAAGTTACAAAGCAATCAATTGCTGATTTGTTGATCGACTCAATAGACCAAACCTTGATGAAAATTCACTAGAATCCAAGGCTTGGATGAGCCAAACGGTCTCAAGACCTTTGGGAGCTCATCCAAACGGTCTCAAGACCGTTTGGAGGTTACCCAAGACCGTTTGGAGGTCCAGGGGTGAGTATGGTTAAGCAATTGATGATCCAATGTTACTAAGTTAAAGTGTAATCAATTGCTGATTTGGTGATCAATCCAATGATCCAAACCTTAATTGGTTGACTTGGATTTTTATGATATGATGGGAAAACGGTCTCAAGAACGTTTGGAGGTCATACAAATGACCTCAAGACCGTTTGGGGTCAGGTCATGTTCAATTTGTATGATGGTTCAAAGGTTTCAAAGAACTAATCTTGCATTGATTAGTGTTGAAGGATCATTGATTCCAAACCCTAATTCAATTGATTCAAACCCTAGTTGATGACTAATTGAGGGTCAATTGAGGGCTAAATCAGTTGTAGTTTGAACTACTTAACTCAATTGAAGTATGAGGATAGGTCTAATTGATGATTGGTTCCATGAATTCAATGATTGAAGGAATAAACATTGGAAACCCTAAGTGAGGTTGATTTCATGAGAATACCTAATTGAGGTTGATTCAATGTGAATCCCTAATTGAAGTTGATTCAATGTGAATCCCTAATTGAGGTTGATTCCATAAGAAACCCTAATTGAGGGTGATTCCATGAGAAATCCCTAGTTGGGATTAACAGTAAACATTAAGTATAGGCAATGAGATGTGAAAGCCTAATGAAGGGTGATGCTACATGCAATCCTAATTCTAATGAAGTATGATAGCATATGAAATTTCAAAGCCCTAACAAAGGGTAAAGGAATGTGAAACTCTAATTGGAGTTATAATATATGAAGCCTTAATCTTGGATAACATGATGACAACCCAGAACCCTAATAATAAAACAGTGGGTAAAACCTTATAAGGGTGAAATATCATAAATGGTTGATTATAGGCAAGCTTATTGTAAGCAATGCCTTAATCTGAGATGAGTCCATATCATTAAAGATAGTTGGACCATTCTTATGTGTAACCTATGCACTTCATGGTAAGAGTGATAGGTTAGTGGATGAAAGGATTAAGATGGGGAATACCTTAATCCAAGATAAGCTAATAACTTAAGAAAGTTGGAAGTAATGAGGTAAGTGATACATCAAGATATGAAAGACTTCACTGTTAGAATCTCAAAGTTGATATACTTTGATAACTATGAAATCCTTATGTGAGATGGGAAACCCTAACCCTAAATTGGGTAATGGGACATGAGAAACCCCAAAGTGATGTGAATAGTAAGCCCTAACCCTATTAAGGGAATAGTGGTGTTACTATTATATTACAAGAGATAAAATGATTTGATGTTGCCTAGTGATAGGTGACAAGATGTTGAATGGCCCTGTGAGCCATATGATTAGATGTTGCCTAATGAGAGGTGACAAGATGCTTTATGGGCTTTATGAGCCATGAGAATAATTGTAGTATAGTAAGAGGCACCAAGATGATTAATGGTGGGTCGAAGAAAATTTATATTCCATGATCCATGTAATCAGGGTTGGTTATGGACCAATGCCTGGCTGTGTAATCAGGTTTGGAAGAGTCCAATACCTGGCAAAGGCTTAATGCCTGTAATCAGGATTGGTTAAAGTCCAATGCCTGGCTGCGAAATCAGGATTGGTTAAAGTCCAATGCCTGGCTGTGTAATCAGGTTTGGAAGAGTCCAATACCTGGCAAAGGCTTAATGTCTGTAATCAGGATTGGTTAAAGTCCAATGCCTGGCTGCGAAATCAGAATTGGTTAAAGTCCAATGCCTGGCTGTGTAATCAGGATTGGTTACGGACCAATGCCTGGCTGTGAAATCAGGATTGGTTAGAGTCAAATGCCTGGCTGTGAAATCAGGATTGGTTATAGTCTAATGCCTGGCTGTGAAATCAGGATTGGTTAGAGTCCAATGCCTGGCTGTGAAATCAGGTTTGGAGAAATCCAATACCTGGCAGAGGTGTAATGCCTGTAATCAGGGTTGGTTAAAGTCCAATGCCTGGCGGTGTAATCAGGTTTGGAAGAGTCCAATACCTGGCAGAGGCTCAATGCCTGTAATGATGGCACAGGATTGGTAATAACCCAATGCCTGTATTAATGATATATGAGTACATGGTAGATGTAATTCCTTATCTGTTTAGAAGATTGGCTAAGGTCAATAGATTGAAACAAGAATGTTTCATGGGTGACTTGTCAAGTTAATGAGTGTCACAAGAAAAGTTTGATATGATGGTATAATATGATGGATAAATGCATGTTCTTTCTATTCCTTATTAAAAGAATAGATGATATATTACTCTATCATAAATAGTTGGAATGCTTTCAAAGTTGAGAATGCTTTAAACTACTTATCCTCTGCCCAGTTTCATATCTTAAATTGCAATAACAATGTTTTGGCGGAGAGTTTTATCTCCCGCTGGGGCAATTTACAATTGTCTCACCCCCGTGGGATCCAACATTTTTAGGTGGACGCGGACAAAGAGGCAGGAAACTTTTAGCAGAGAAGGAACAACAACAGCATCAAGGACAGCAGTAATATCTCAGGTGGAGATACTGCCTGTCTAGTTGTATAGATAGTAGTCCTATGTGTCGTCTCTGTACTCTCAGGTCCTCAGAGTTTTTAGTCAGTGTTTTTGATAAATCAATATGAGGTTTTGGCTTGATGCCTCGAGATTCGTATGTTGTCTGTATATAATGTTTCTAAGGCAGCTGATGTTGTAGTCTCTGAAAAGAGATGGTACATGTTATGTACGTTTGAACCAGAATGTAAATGTTATACAATGGTTCTCAATGGAAAAGATTTCCTATGTGTGGACCTATTTGCAAAAAGTTTAAATTTTTAGTGATTTTCAGTAATCCACTGCAAATAATTCTCTTCCGCTTAAGTTAATCCTATTTTTGTGAGTTGGATGTCACATTATAAATCCTATAAAACATTCTCAATAAACAAAGCATCATAGCCCATACCTGGCTATGCTCTTCATCTCATTATTCCTGCATGACTAGTACTCATGATAACAATTATAATGCTTCCATATCAACACCATACAACACTAAGTAATACCACTATTCCCTCTTTAGGGTTCATGGTTTCTCTTTCATATCAGTACCATACAACACTAAGTAATACCACTATTCCCTCTTTAGGGTTCATGGTTTCTCTTTCATATCAGTACAATACAACACTAAGTAATACCACTTTTCCCTCTTTAGGGTTCATGGTTTCACTTTCATATCAGCACCCTCCATTATGGTTTTCCCATAAATAACCACTTATGTTCTTAAAATCATATTATTAATGATCAACCCTATTTCATTGCTTCTCACAGCTAGAAGCCAATATTGATATCATAATTATTCAAGCATACTTATTTATTCTCATCATTCATCATTGAATGTATTATCAACACAAAGTATGACTTTTACTCTCATCTTTATCAGAATATGATTGTATCATAGTCTATTGATTTGGATTAACCTTTTCATAAGGCATGTTAGCCTACATTCATCAAGGTGCATTACATCTCAATGTAACAATTGATATGACACATATCATATGTCACTTATCCAATTATATTGGATTTAAAATACATCAAGGTATTTCATTATTGGGGTGTTGGATGTGATATCTATCATGTCTTGATGTATCACTTCCCTCAACACCTTTATCTTACTTGAGTTCATCCACTTAGCTCGTATTAGGGTATTCCCCATCCTAATACTTTATGCACTAGATCATCACATTCATCATGCAATGTATTGGTCATAATTCATCTATTTAGAATATACAACCATTGCCAATGATACGGAATCACCCTTGAGTTAGGAACTATTAATGTAAGCATATCCATTGTCAACCCCTCTAGGTATTACATTTGTCAATACATTAATCATTATTCCATTATTAGGAATAGGATTTTCCATATTTATAGTTTGGAGTTCACATAGCTTCTTTCATATCACTACTACAGAACCTACCTTTAGTGTCGGTTATTTAAAGCCTTTAGTGTCAGTTTCTAAGCGACACCTATGTGGGCGACACTAATGAAAACTACTAGAGGGGGGGTGAATAGAGTTTTATAGTGATTTTAATAATTATTTAACTCAAACAACCAATCACAAAAATATTGGACAAGGGGACAAGGATTTAGAGTGGTTCCTACCTTAGCAAATACTAAGGCAGTCAGTCCACTACCCGGTTGCTTATCCAACCGGGATTTGGAAAGAATTTAATTTTATTACCTCGCAAGGACTTTACATAAAATTACAATTCTCTCCCTAAACCCTTCAAGCAGCCTTCACCTAGAAGTAATCACCCAACCTTGAAGCAGCCTTCACCTAGAAGTAATTGCACCACCTTGAAGCGGCCTTCCTCCTGAAGTAGCTTCCCGTTGCAATAGCCTTCTTGAAGTAGCTTCCCGTGCGATAGCCTTCTTGAAGTAGCTTGAAGTCCACCTTCTCCTCCGAGAAGAACCTTCTCCAATCCGCAGCCTCCAACCCTAGGAGTAGCAAGGAGAATACAAAGGATAAAAAGGAACAAGAAGGAGAATAGAAATTACAACTTAACCTTTGAAGCACAAGGCTTGATTTTCCTATATCAAGCGTATCGATCTCCTAACCAATGAGTGTAGAAGTGTAAGTGCTATGGTAAGGAGATGCTAGCCTATAGGACACGAAATGGGAGCAATGGTAATGAATAGCCAATATAGGAATTGCTCTATTGCTCAAAACAGATTGCAAATGTAATTGCTTGCTCAAGTATAGCACAAGTGTAGCTTAAGTGTTTTTAGTGTCCTAAGGCATGTCCTATTTATAGGAATGGCCTATGGATGCTTAAGGACGTTATAGACAACTTCTAGGGGTTTCTAAGTGCTTAACTAGCCGTTAGATATAAGTTAGGTGCATTAGTAACGACTAGTTACTTTATTCTGCAGTTGCTGTCAGAGACCATCTCGGTCGACAATTTGTCGACCGAGATACCTACTCGGTCGAAGTTTTGTCGACCGACAGGCTCTCTGGATCAACATTCATTTGCAACTGCCAACTATCTTGTCAGCTGTGTCTAACGGCTACTTTGGATCTTTCTCGGTCGAGAAGATTGTCGACCGAGAGTGTCTCGGTCGAGGAGTTTGGTCGATCGAGATTGACCTTGTTTCAATCTTTCAATTTAGGCACTAAGTAAATGCATGAGTGTGCATATGTGAACCTATTTGAAAGGGATGACCTATCTAAGTGTTGTGATTGGCTAGGGAAGATCTAACGCTTGATTTACATGAAATCTAAGTACTTGTACATTATATATTTGTACAAGTTTACAATTGATTACATTGTATGACTTTTACAATCATTCAAGCGTATAGTTTCCCTAGAGCTTTGTCATCCTCTTAATTCCTGCAACACTCAAGTAGCACGTTAGATCAACAAGAATGAAATGTTTGTCATCATCGAAACAAAGGGATTTATCATAATGTCCAATTTATCCAACAATCTCCCCCTTTTTGAAGATGACAAACATTTCCTAAAATATGAAATAAGGAAATATAAAGCATGTGAGTTTCATACCTGAAGATTACCTTTTGTAGCCATTTTTGTTTTGCAAGTGAGTGCTGGCCAAGATGTTATGAAACTCATTTATATTTTTGATTTTATATTCTTTCTCCCCTTTGTCATTTCAAAAAGATATCCAAGTTGAATCTTTTATATTTCTTCTCCCCCTTAATTTTATACTATGCTCCCCCTTAAATAGATATCCTATTAGGCATATGGATTTAATATCATTTTTGTCTAATTTATCCACAATTTTTCAAAAGATGTTAAGCCTTAAAATGATACGAAATTCCCTTTAAGCTTATGATGAATGTATATTGATTTCTCATCTATCAAGGGATGTTAAGCCCTAAATTAAATGAGAACCCTTTAATCTACAAGATATATCATTTGTATGAAATTTATAGATTTCTTCATAATTAAGAGTAAAAGTACTAAGGTCGTAACCATCTTCAAATGATGTTTACAATGTTTATGTAAGCTTCTTAATCAATTAATCCAATTTGTTGTTATAAGCTCCCCCTTAATCTTATAATTAAAGCAAATTAAAGCTTTCTAAGGTCACAAATGATTTTAAATTTTTTTGATTTTGACCTTTATTAAAAGTATACTAAGATTAAGTACAATAAAAAATGATGTCCAATTAAGCATGTTGTCAAAGCTTATTTTAGGTCGCCCTTGACTACGACCATGGCGCCCCTTGGTCAAATTATATTTCAACCAAGAGGCAAATTCTGCAGATTTCCAATTTAAACATTCATATGTGAAGTATAATTTCTGCAGATAGCTTTAAATAAATATCTATTTGAAGCATATTAAGATATACCTATTATGAAGACTTAATATGGGCATCATAGTGAAGTCTTTGTCCTTGATTTTTCTAGAACGCATGTTTTACATTCATTGTGAATGATGTTTTCATATGCTTTGCTATGGGTACAGAAATATCAAATCCCATTTCTTCTTATACCCTTATCATAAGATTCTTTTAGAAACATATATTTTGAAAGCAAGATTAATATCTTTAAAGTCAATATTTTTGCTTTTGATTTCTTAGAACAAACAAATAGATAAAAACATTAATATTTTTGTTCTAAGAGGCACCGTTTGGCTCGTCATAGCAACATCATTATTTTATCACAAGCTATGTCCACAAACATTGTTTATTATGTCAAGATGCTTTTATGCTAATGGCATTTTCAATTTATCTGAATCTCACTGATCAAGAATAATATCCATTCATGGTTTGTATATATATGAATTATTTTAGACAAACCAATGAAACATAATGATCATGATGAAGCATATCCATGGTGTAATGATAGAACAATTGAAGCATATGATCAGCATATAAATGCAATAATTATGATCATTTAAAACAAATTTCAATACACACATGGTTCATGTATAGATATTCCAAGGGTTACCATGAAAACAGTAATTTTCCCTTAACTTAAATCAAATATGATTCATAGATAAAAATGATCTCATATAAGTGTTCCAAAGATGATTTCCATAATTTGTGCATGTAAAGCAGTTATTAACAGCAAATAGATAGCACATTGATCCTTTGTAGAATTATTCAGCAGACTTATTTCAGACTGACATCAGTAACCTGCTCGGTCGATGATTTCTCGACCGACTGACTGCTCGGTCGAAGATTTCTCAACCGATCAGGTTTCTGTATTGTTTTCAGAACCATTTTCAGTAATTGTTTATAAGTAAATCATGAATGGTTATTTACTCAATTAAACAATTTGAAGACTCAATTTAGTTGAGATAGACTTTATGAACATCAAAGGAACTTTTAGATCAAATCCCAACTAATTGTATCCAAGTCTTTATTTAGCTATGAGTAAGGCAAAATTTTATTTTTGCAATTTGAAAGATTTTGTATATATCCAAGTTAGATGTTTAAAAACTTGAATTAATTTATTATCCCATTATGTTGATTTGAGATAGACATAGAAATATGCAACTAAGGTCCTTGGTCATATCTCAACTTAATTCCGTTCATTTAGTTTGGAGGTTTTGGAACCCATACCAAATCAACATCCTTTTTCTTGTATGGGCATGAAAAGGAGTAATGTCCAAGACGTAAGCAATAATGGAAACATATAGAATCAACCTCAAGTCTCTTTCTCTGTTTTTATTCTAGGTTGTTCTTTGGTACATATGTATATTTGCCTCTAGGTACATACATGGATTGACTCTCTAGTGCTTGTGTCCTTCTCCAACTAGGTTTTTGATGAGATTTTCCTTTAGGCTTATAACCTAGTCCTCTCCTTCCAAATTGACGATAATGATCACTTAAGATTTTATCGAGAATATCATTGTTACTCAAGCTACTGATTTCTTGTTGTAACTTAACAATTTCATCCATTCTCTTCTTAATATCCATCTTCGCTTGATCTAGATTAGATAATAAAGAATCTCTTTCTTTCACAATAATATCATAATCTAGACGTGTACACAAAATAGGTTGTTTTTGAAGATCATTTACTTGAGTTTGCAAATTTAACTTTTCTACGGAAAGAAGATTGCAATTTGCTTCTTCAGATTTTAGCTTAATATCATGATCTTCAATAACCTTTTTGAGATCTTCATTTTTAGATGTAAGAGCAAGAAGTCTAGCATTCAACTCATCATTTGTTTTATTAGATTTCTTTAATTTCTTCTTGCACTCAATATACTTATTATGTGTTTCTTCAAGACTAGAAATTAGCTCTTCTTTTGATAAATCAAGAAGGCTTACCTCTTCTTCTTCTTCATTGGTTGTAGCAATGAGACAATTTTTGTGGACCTCTTTCTTCTTTTCTCTCCAAGGACAACCGATTGTTGTGTGGCTTGTTCCTAAACACCAGTTGCAACTTGTTGAAGGTTGGTCCAAGTTGCTCCTTTGCTTGCGGTTGTAGTCACCACCACCCTTCATTCTTCAAGACCTGGTTAGGGTTCCTTGAAGCCTGCTCTGATACCAACTGAAAACTACTAGAGGGGGGGTGAATAGAGTTTTATAGTGATTTTAATAATTATTTAACTCAAACAACCAATCACAAAAATATTGGACAAGGGGACAAGGATTTAGAGTGGTTCCTACCTTAGCAAATACTAAGGCAGTCAGTCCACTACCCGGTTGCTTACCCAACCGGGATTTGGAAAGAATTTAATTTTATTACCTCATAAGGACTTTACATAAAATTACAATTCTCTCCCTAAACCCTTCAAGCAGCCTTCACCTAGAAGTAATCGCCCAACCTTGAAGCAGCCTTCACCTAGAAGTAATTGCACCACCTTGAAGCAGCCTTCCTCCTGAAGTAGCTTCCCGTTGCAATAGCCTTCTTGAAGTAGATTCCCGTGCGATAGCCTTCTTGAAGTAGCTTGAAGTCCACCTTCTCCTCCGAGAAGAACCTTCTCCAATCCGCAGCCTCCAACCCTAGGAGTAGCAAGGAGAATACAAAGGATAAAAAGGAACAAGAAGGAGAATAGAAATTACAACTTAACCTTTGAAGCACAAGGCTTGATTTGCCTATATCAAGCGTATAGATATCCTAACCAATGAGTGTAGAAGTGTAAGTGCTATGGTAAGGAGATGCTAGTCTATAGGACACGAAATGGGAGCAATGGTAATGAATAGCCAATATAGGAATTGCTCTATTGCTCAAAATAGATTGCAAATGTAATTGCTTGCTCAAGTATAGCACAAGTGTAGCTTAAGTGTTTTTAGTGTCCTAAGGCATGTCCTATTTATAGGAATGGCCTATGGATGCTTAAGGACGTTCTAGACAACTTCTAGGGGTTTCTAAGTGCTTAACTAGCCGTTAGATATAAGTTAGGTGCATTAGTAACGACTAGTTACTTTATTCTGTAGTTGCTGTCAGAGACCATCTCGGTCGACAATTTGTCGACCGAGATACCTACTCGGTCGAAGTTTTGTCGACCGACAGGCTCTCTGGATCAACGTTCATTTGCAACTGCCAACTACCTTGTCAGCTGTGTCTAACGGCTACTTTGGATCTTTCTCGGTCGAGAAGATTGTCGACCGAGAGTGTCTCGGTCGAGGAGTTTGGTCGACCGAGATTGACCTTGTTTCAATCTTTCAATTTAGGCACTAAGTAAATGAATGAGTGTGCATATGTGAACCTATTTGAAAGGGATGACCTATCTAAGTGTGGTGATTGGCTAGGGAAGATCTAACGCTTGATTTACATGAAATCTAAGTACTTGTACATTATATATTTGTACAAGTTTACAATTGATTACATTGTATGACTTTTACAATCATTCAAGCGTATAGTTTCCCTAGAGCTTTGTCATCCGCTTAATTCCTGCAACACTCAAGTAGCACGTTAGATCAACAAGAATGAAATGTTTGTCATCATCGAAACAAAGGGATTTATCATAATGTCCAATTTATCCAACAACTAAAAGTCCACCCATAAGGCATCGGTTCCAAAACCGACACCCAAACTCTTTGTGCGCCACCGAAAACGCGCCATCATGGGACTATAAGCGTCGGTTATTAGTTAAAAACTGACACCCAAACCCTTCGCGCCACAGAAAGGGCGCCATCTTGGGAACTATCAGTGTCGGTTATAAGTAAAAAACTGACACCATATATCTTCGCCCCACGGCCGTGCTGTCCAGCACGATCGTGGTGTTAAGGACATAGACGTCGGTTTATTATAGGAACACCGACACTATATCATTATGTGTCGGTTATTTACAAATAACCGACGCCTATTGGTTTTTTTTTCCTGTGAGTCTGCAGACCTGCTGTGGCTGGTCGCAGGATGAGAAACATGTTCAGTTCAATTATGAACTGCAGGTTTTACGACATCCATTGATATCAGCCGACAACATGCCACAAACCTGCAAAATTAACAATAAAAAAGTAGCACATGCATTTAGCAATGCAACCTGTAGTTCCATTTTATTTTCACACATTTATAAACATTCACACATGCTAGCAATTTGTAGTTCCATTCATTCACATTCGCACATGTAGAAACATTCATATAGCAACCAACACTTTCATTCATTTTCACTCAGACACATGTAGAAACATCCAGACATGTAGAAACATTCACACATATATTATAATTCAGAAATTCATTTACAAAGTATCATTGTTTAGTCATTATTCGCTATCAGGATCCCAATTATATTTTAAAGCCCCCACTAATTGTATGGCTGTTGCCCATTCTTCTCTTACTTCATTTAATTCTTCCATTGTATAGGGAGCATTAACATTTGGTAAGTCCTTTCCTGTAATGGGGTCAACTTTAAACACATGTAAAGAGAATGATGTATATATATAATTAATGAGCTATAAATAAGATTGATATATATTTCAATCATATTATCTAATGAGACTATATAATACCTGAGCAATACATTCGATATCCAGTATGGCATGTTTGATAATCATGTGCATATATCACAGGACATAGTATCCACATGCCCATCTGTTGTCTTGTGTAGCACACTATAAATTCAAACATACAAAATATTAAAAAATACAACTAATTCAGCATTGTTCACATAAATAATATATACATATATTGCAGTCAGGAACTTACTTGCATGTTCTTCCAAATTATTGGTTGGTTCTTTTTCGCGGGGACCTTTCCTCCAGCCTTTTTGTACTCCTCAAAACCCCTACATGTTAATGTAACACAAAACATTGCAATTAAATAGTAATGTAATAACATATGTTAACGAATATGAAAAATGAAATATTTCTCACCGAAATATTGCCATTTTCATTATGTGTCCAAATCTTGTATTCAATTTACCCCCCTTAGGATCTAGATAATACACAGTGAACGTCTTGGGGGCAATAACCAATAACTCCCAATGCCTACCCCTAGAGGAAAAAAAGTTAAAAATTAATAACTCAAAATCCACAATAAAATGTAATTTTCTTAAGTCCAAATTATAATAAGCAAAGTAAACTTACTCTACATTGAATGGAGCCATTATCACCGTCTTCTTTTTTACAGCAAAATTTGAAAAAGACTCACAACAGTATTGTTGAACTGATGTAGGGTCTTTAGCTACTAGACTAATCAAGGATGGAATCAAAAACCCTACATGTTCGAATCCAAAATCTGCACATATGTTGTCTAAGTAGCTGCAAAATATGTATTAATTACGCATGCATTAATAAATAAGAAACCAGATCACCAGATCATACACAAGGTATATGGATGTATAAAGAATATCTCACCTTACCCATAGCTCTATCACAGATGTATTTAGCCAATCATATCGAAACAACTCCAATATATCTTGTATAAATAGTTTTGTTTCGTATGACTGACCTGTAGAATCTGACTCAGAAGAAACAGTTATAGGGGAGTTTATATCATGTTCCCCTAACCATACTGCCATACCCCTACAGTTAGGACCTAACATGACAGGTAGGTCCTGTGGAACCCAACTAGGTAATGCAGGAGGTGGAAGTGGAGGCCTAGATGCTGTGGGTGTCTTCTTTTTAACCTATATATATATAATTTCAGATCAACTGCCATCATATACACACACTAACAATTGAACGTAATGTAAATTTACCATACCTTATCAGTAAAGAAGACATCTGCTTTTAGCCACAATATCACTCCGCCTACTGCCTCACCAAGGGTTTCACAATCTGGGTGGGCATATGGCAGTAGAAGATCCATCCACTGGGGGAATATATGTATCGGGCTCACCCGAATCCAACCAGCTGGTACTGGAGACCCGTGACACGTTTCCCCTGGTAGGGATGGGTAAGCCGACGCCTCTGCCATGACATATTCTTTACTTTTTAGACGGCATGGCTTCAACCCCTACAAAATTTTGTGTAAAGAATGTTATATACATATATACATATCATCTTTTTTTGAAACGACTACAATTTCATATATACGTATCATCTTGAATTAAAAAACTAGTTACTATGTCATAAAAATACTTATAGTGGATGTGCTAGGTGGTGGTTCTACAGGATTACTCCCAACCTCTGCAGTAGGAGTAGGAGTAGAGTCTGTAGTAGGTATTGTCTGGTAAGTGGCAGTCTGAGATGCCTGCCACTTTTTCATTGCTTCTTCGAGTTTCCTGTCAAATATCTTATCCACCTATACATGGATAAAAGAAACGTCAAATTCTAATTTTTGAATTCTCTTTTACAGTAACATTATAAAGAAAGAATATGTTACCTCTTCTTGTGAAAGTCCCGCTTTTGGGACATGTTTGCGCTGGGATGACCCAAAAAAATATTTGATGCCCACACTAGTGCCTGCAGCCCTAACACGTCCAGGATGCTCTGGGTTACCCAGAGCAACTGTCAATTCATCCTTTGTTCCCTCAGGGATGAACTTTCCTTGTTTCCTCAGCTCGTGCAGCTCCCGCTAATTGCCAAAACAAAAATTTGTACTTAAGTAAACAACACAAATAATAAATATTCGAATGATTGCTGTAAGAGTTGTATTTTACCATTTTTGCAGCCGCCTCAGCACTTGCGGCCTTAGTTATTTCTCCCTTCTTATTTTTCCTCCCAGATATCCAGACATCATGGCGAGGCAGAGGTGTGCTACCTATGGTAGAGGACTCCTGAGTAGCAGTAGACTGAGTAGCAGTAGCCTCAGCCTGTAGTCTTTGGTGAACGCCTGCATACCCCTTTGGACCCATTCTGTGGTCATGCACATTCAGTGCACGCCTTGATCTTTGTGCCTCACTGAGGGCCTAGTTAGTATGCAAATTAATGATTTGGTTAGTAACACTAAATGTTAATCTTGAATAAGTGAATACAACATATATTAATTAATGAGACTGAGACTGATGCCTAATACCTTGAATTCATCAATTTGTCTTGAAGCGAAAAACGCGTCCCATTCTTCTTTGTCCAGGAAGTTCCACTGTTCAGTGGCTGTCTTCTTCCTCTTGTCGGCTTCTTTTATGTATTCTCTAGTGAGATTTGTCCTATAGTTCCTTAGGACTCTCCCACAGCATTGCATCACGCATTTACGATGTAGCTTTTCATCCAATTCAAATATACTCTGCAAAATAGAATTTCTATTAACTAGTATCCAAAAATTTAGTAATTTACAAAATAGAATTGCAAATTAATAATAACTCACACATAAATCCCTCCATATTAAAATTTTCTTCTCCTTAGAAACTTTATGCCAAGAATCTAAGATACAACCGCAATGGCTACGAGTAACAAACCCAAGATATGAAATAAATGAATTGCGATTCACACCACATGCATTTCCTGCATTATCGAAATCCACAACAAGTTTGGGTCCATTGCCCTTTTGCGCAATTAACTTCTTCATTATAGTGATGCCCCTTCTCTTGTCAAATTTTTGGTGTTGTTGATCAAGTGCCTCAAGTGCTTCAGATGGTACCTGTGCATCATCAACCTAAAATTTGACAAAATAATTCACATTTACAAGATATAACTATAAATGGACATATATATATAAATATATGATATATTTTTAAAACTTACATTGTGAGGCGGCGCATTGATGTCCTCACCCTCACGATAGTCATCAGCAAGGCCATCAGGAGAATGGTCAGCCATCTGCAAATTCACATTCAAATTGTAAAGTTCACATTGTAAAGTAGTAATTCAAAGTGTAAAGCTCACATTGTAAAGTTCACATTATTACAACAAAGTATATATCACAACAAAATTGTAAAGCTCTATGATCAAAGAGAAAACAAGTATATATTACAACAAGATTATGGTCTAGGGTTAACAAATACATGTGATGTCATTCTTATATATAATAAATGTACATGTACCACCTATCCCATCCTTGAACACCTAATCTCACTAGTAAGTGTATAATGTGTATTGGGTTTTCAAGAAAATTTCGGCAGCATTTCCCCGCTGTTCTCCAAGTACATATGTACTTAGAGAACAAACAGGGAAATGCTGCCGAAATTTTCTTGAAAACCCAATACACATTATACACTTACATCCTAAGCGAGATTAGGTGTTCAAGAACAGTCCCAAACCGGGGACTATCCAAGATTTACTCCTAATGAGTAAATCTTGGACGGGTTTCTAGGCCAACAAATACATGTGTTTTCATTCTTATATATAATAAATGTGTACCACCTATCCCATTCTTGACCACCTAATCTCACTAGTAAGTGTATAATGTGTATTGGGTTTTCGAGAAAATTTTGGCAGCATTTCCCTGCTGTTCTCTAAGTACATATGTACTTAGAGAACAAACGAGGAAATTCTACCGAAATTTTCTCAAAAACCCAATACACATTATACACTTACATCCTAAGTGAGATTAGGTGTTCAAGAACAGTCCCAAACCGGGGACTATCCAAGATTTACTCCTAATGAGTAAATCTTGGACGGGTTTCTAGGCCAACAAATACGTGTGCTGTCATTCTTATACCTACAATCCTAGTTTCATCATTCATATCCTAGTTCTTCAAGTTAGGTGATTAACATTGTCAATATACTCAAAAAGGAAACAAGTTACCAATTTCATAGTTAGGATGGTAGAGATACCCTAAGATCTAGAGATACCCTAAGATCTAGGCAATTTAGGGAAAAGTTCATCATTTACATTCCAAGCATGTCACATGTGTGCATTATAGTTCATCATTAAGCAAGAAGGGTGATTAGGATTCTCAATATACTCAACAATGAAACAAGTTAAACATGTGTGCATTACAGTTCATCATTTACATTCTAAGCATGTCACATGTGTGCATTATAGTTCATCATCAAGATATCTATAACTTACTTAAACATTCAATTATGAAGTAAATATACACTTAATTCAGAATAGCATGACGCACAAAGTTGCAGTCAACATCATTATGTTTTGTTCTATCATGGACTATCAGATTGGTATAGCACATATGTATCCGTACATAATTAAATAAACACAATCAGTAAATAACTTTAAAAAAAATCCACTAGCTTGGTGAAATCAGTACATAAATAAACACAATCAGAATATTTTTCATGGCTTTTGGGGTGACTTGGTGAAATCAGTGCATGTTTTGGGCATCCAATAGATGAATCCAAACCCCAGCAGCAGCCTAAACGTGCCCTGGCACCGCCCAAGCATCCGCCCAGAGGCCTAGCTAGGCAGGGCACCTGGGCTTGGGACCCTAGGCGTGCCCTGGCACCTGCTTAGGCGCCGCCTAGGTGAGTTCCAGGTCGGTGGCGGCAGAGAAAAGCAAGGCAGAGGAGAAAAGGGGGTGAAGCTTTTGTGGGTTACCTTGCAGGAAGCTGGCGGAGGAGAAAAGTTTCTTCTACCGGCGGGGGCGGCGGTGAGGAGGAGAGCACCGTAGCTGCTTCTACCGGAGGCGGCGACGAGAGGACAGTCAACGACCGGCGGTGGCGACGAGAGGACAGCAGCAACGCGGCGGCAGCACCGAGCGGCGACGAGCAATAATCGCCGGACCTAACTGAAATCGGGAATGAAACAGAGAAAGGGGAAGAGTCACTCGTGCTGGTGCTATTAAGTTGACCATAAGCGTCGGTTATTCAAAAAAACCGACAACAAAATCAACAGTGTCGGTTCTTTTCCAAAAACCGACACCTATACTAGATTATAGTCGTCGGTTTTTAACTAAAAGACAACCGACACCTATTTCTGTCTCGCGAATAACCTTTAGTCGTCGGTTATTTATTTATGAACCGACGCCATATGTCAAATTTTGGAGGTAATTTTTTCACTGGAATTTTTGTTTTGGCGGTTGATTTTAGGTGTCGGTTTTTTATTAATTAACCGACACTTAATAAAAGCGGTACCCGTGTCTGGTCGACCTTCACAGATTGGATGTCGGTTTATGTTATAAACCGACACTGTAGAGTTTAGGTGTCAGTTTATGTATACAACCGACACCTTAAAAAGTGACTTTATAAGCCATTTCTGTAGTAGTGTATATTATATGGATTTCACCTAGTATTACTCTTCATTAGAGTTCCACATAACATCCTTCTATATCAGGGTTTCACCTAGTATTATGTGAAATTAGGATTTCACAACACATCACCCAATGAAAGGACTTCATATAGAATTAGTAGCACTACCCTATATTAGGGTTTCATGCACCTTTACCCCATTTTAGGGGTTAAGTTTTACCAGTCACATCCAAGTAGGGTTTCTCTTACCTCATACCCAAATTAGGGTTAGGATGTACAATTCCCCTTATATTAGGGTTTCTCACATTATGACACTAAGTTAGGGTTACATCATCACCCTAGATTATGGTTTCACTAAGCTTTGCCCTAAATTAGGGTTACACATAACCTTGCCCTAAATTAAGGTCAAGGTACATCAATATTTTCAATGAGAATATCATGATCTCAATATTATGGAACAAACCCTGATTACATATTTATTCATAATGAGAGAATTAGGGCTAATTAAGTAAGCCATTATCTCTCCCATTCTCTCTCCCTCTCATCCTCTCTAGGATGTTAAATACTCCAAGATTAATCTAGGTCAACTCTTCACTTGATTACACATAGCTAGGGTTAACCTTCATAATCATCATTGGTCTACATCGTTAATAATCAAATATCTAATTGACCTTTGATCATATTAGGTGTCCAAATGGTTTAACCAATTTGAACTTCAAAAGGTATTGACCACTTAGACCTCAAACGGTCTTGGTCACTTAGGCCTCAAACTGTCTTGACCAATTAAATTCAAATGGTTTAAAACCGTTTAACAAAGTTGGTTCTTGAAACCGTTTAGACAACACATCTTGAAACCGAATGGACTTGAGTCTCCAAACGGTTTGAGACCGTTTGGTCTCAAACGGTCTTGAGACCGTTTGGTCCCAAACGGTCTAAAGACCATTTGGTCCAAGCCTTCTCAAAACCGAATGGACCAAAAAGGGTCTTCAACACTTAACCGATTCAAGGTTCCAATCCATGAACCAACTATCAATTGAACCACTAAAGTATTCATCAATTGAACCACTGAATCACCATTCAATTACACCTTCAATTTAGGATTTTGAACCCAATTGAACTAGGGTTGATAATCAAGAAACCATCACTTAGGCTTTTGAAACTGAATCACCATTCAATTACACCTTCAAATACCCAACCCTACTCAACCCTAGACCTCCAAACCATCTTAGTTGACCTCCAAACGGTCTTGAGACCGTTTGGGTGATTCCCAAACTGTTTTGAAACCGTTTGGGTCAATCAACCCAAAACATCAACTTAATCAATAGAAAATTCAGTACTTAGCCGATTAGGGTTTGCATTTAAGGAATCATTCACAATTGAAACCTTCAAGCTCAAACCAATTGAAACCTTAAAGATCAAACCAATTGAAACCATTGGATCAAAATCCAAGTACCACATCATATTTCCTCAAACTGTCAACCATCTCAAACGGTTTGGAACCCAAACCTCCAAACTGTTTGCAAACTGTTTGGTCACCAAACGATTTGGTGAAACCGTTTGGACTCAAACATTGAAACCGTTTGCCCTAGATATTTGGGGAGGTGTGTGCTTATGATGATGTCATCATCATCAAGCTACAAACCCACGAATTTTTCTATTATTTCCATGGTGGTTGCATCCCTCAACCAAAATAAATTTTGGAAATGAAGAAAGCATCAACAAATGATATGGAATTGAATGTAATAATAATATTAAGGGTTCAAGTTATAAAACCCGCATCCTATTGAGCTCCAAAGCTTCAAGCTCACGTCAGCAATGGTTTATGAAACTCCTTTCACTATTTCAAGGATCGTCCTCAAGCTTTGAGTGAAAAGGAATAATTAGGATTGAAGAGGGGATCGAAATAGGAAGAAATCATGTATTGATTTGTGATTCCCACCATGGATTCAAGGTGAACAAGGGTCAAGAAGCTTACCAACAGGTTGGGAGTCATCCTCCTGGTCCTCTCAAGCTCCCTTGGTCGTTTTCCAAGAAAGGATAAGATGTGGGGTCGAAAAAGCCTTTGTTTTGGCTTGTAAAAGGTCTTTTTATAAAAATTCAATGAGAGAGAAAATGCTTCATAAAATTCATTTAATCCCAAAAAATGGAGCTGCCTCTTCCCCCTCAACTCCTTGGATCCGAGGCTATCTTGTTTGCCTCTTATTCCTCTCAATTATACATGATTTAAAGAAAATCAAATTAAACACCTCAAATCATATTATACTAATATCCATATGTGAGTGGATATTTCTTTTTCTTATAATAATGTGAGTGGGTTATGCACTTCCCTTGGATATTTTCGTGGCCTATCAAGGAACAAAGGTGTTCACACTTGAGAAAATTCAACCATCTCGTTTTTGGTTGAAGGCCCTTCAATTATTTTATTTATTTTTGTATAAAATGGAAATAAAGTTCCAATTATGCTTAAATCTTGATTATTTTAATATCAAGATTCTCTCTCCTCCAAAATGATTCTAATGAGGTTCCCCTATAATTTTCTTGCCTCATCATGATGCCAAGATACATAAGGGACCTTATTGAATTGGTAATTTGCATATTGAACCTTGGGTTTTGGGTAAACTGCACATTACACTAAAACTAGGTTTTAATGCACAAACATTGCTTTATCAGCTCTTTCTTGGTACTCAGGCTACCACAAGCCATACCTCTACATCATATTCATTCTCATGATGCTTCGACATATGAGGAACATATTATCATGTAAAATTTGCAATTTAACCCCTCAACTTGGGTAATTTGCACTTTAGTCCAAAACAAGTAAAATATTATTTCAATGTTATTCAAAAAGGACTAAAATTGAAATATAACTTCCTCTTGAGCCTTAATTACTTTCCACAAAATAAGATTAATAGTCTACTCAACCTTATTAGGAAAATCATCTAGGGTTAACACATAACCCAGGTCAGGGATGTTACAAATTATAAACCCCTAACAAGGATTTCGTCCCCGAAATCCCAGGAAAAAGGAGGGACAAATTATTCATTAATCATGCCCTCAAATCTTCACATAATATCTTAATATCATGGAGATATCATGGATCTATAATCCACACAAAGTTCCTTTCATTAATTCAACCTTATCAATGTTTATGTTTATGTAGAGCATAAACCCCTAACATATGATGTCCATATTATTGAAAGGAAGAAGCATAAAAGAACATAATTCTATCATCACCCAAGAATGTTTACCAAAAGAGAAACATATATATCTAAAAGAGGGCAGTCCTTTATTTGTTTGGGAAAATTCACTAAGAAATTTCACTGAGTAATTTGTTTGGGAAAATTCACTAAGAAAGTTCACTGAGTAATTTGTTTGGGAAAATTCACTAAGAATGTTCACTGAGTAATTTGTTTGGGAAAATTCACTAAGAAAGTTACCTGAGTAATTTGTTTGGGAAAATTCACTAAAAAGTTCACTGAGTAATTTGTTTGGGAAAGTTCACTAAGAAAGTTCACTGAGTAATTTATTTGGGAAAATTCACTAAGAAAGTTCACTGAGTAATTTGTTTGGGAAAATTCACTAAGAAAGTTCACTAAGTAATTTGTTTGGGAAAATTCACTAAGAAAGTTCACTTAGCTCTTCCTATTTAATTTCATTATACTCTCTAGAATGTTTCAAAATGACTACTTGATCAGAGTAATAAAAAAGATAACAATCTAAGAGTTTCATACTTGCCTTATCTACAATAATTATATACCTGGCCAGGGTATACAAATATTGAGATTAGGTAGTATGCACTTTATTTGCTATCATATTCCTCACTTTTCATATCATTATACACACATGATTTTTCATTCTTGAATTTTCTTCAGGCATCACTTCTATATCTCATCTTTTAACACACATATAAGGGAGATTATAAAGCTTTTTAAGGAATATTGAGTAAGATGTAAGTTCTCATCTCCCTTGTGTCCTTATAGGACTAGTCAAAGGAAGATAAAAAACAACTACTTTCTTATTTTTAACACATAGAATCATGATATGAAATATCAAAATGAAACTATTTCATCTGACCTGTCTGGGACGTCTGTCCACGTCCTATATTGTTACTAGAAAATTGCCTCCTTTGTGAGCCTTGCTGACTCTGCCCCTGAGGTTGAGTCATCATTGAGCTCCCGTCTGGACAATCCCTTACCAGATGTCCCGGTTGTCTACATTGGTAACAGATCCTGGGCACAAAATGTCTGTGAGATCTAGTCACTGATGTTGATGCTATGTCAGAGGCTCTACTTAGAACATTATTACAATCCCTACCCCTACTTGACGTTCATTATGTCTGGGCATGGAATCTTGATGATGCTGCCGATGCAGAAAATCTCGGTTTCTTAAAATTTTTGGACCTTTGTCCTAGAGACTGAGTGTGCACCTTCTTGCTACTAGTCTGTCGTTTCTCGATTTTAGACCTCTCTATCCTCCTTACCGACTCCACAAAGGTGGCAAACCTCTCCCTGTTCTCTAAAGCAGATACAGGAGTGGTCAGTTCAACATTCAACCCCTTCTCAAAATGCTGAATTCTTTCCTCATCATTAACTGACATATGCGGACAAAACCGCAAGAGCTCCATGAACTTAGCTTCATATTTGCTAACGTTCATCTATCCTTGTTTGATCCTCTCAAATTGAGAGATCTTCTCATCTAGATATGTTTTAGGGAAATATCTACTGACGAACTCTCGTCGGAATGCCTCCCATCTAATTTCTTCACCTGGTCTCTTATCTTCCTCTATCGTCCACCAATGACCAGCCCTCCCTTTTAGGAAGTACACAACATGTCTTACCTTTTTAGCTTTAGGAATATCAAGGATCCTGAAAGCCTTTCCCAGCTCTGTCCGCCACAAATCGGCATCTTCTGGATCAGATGTATCAGCATAATCCATGGCTCCAACCCGATGAAGTCTCTCAAAAGTCTTTCTAGCTGCATAACCCTCATGATGGGCTGGTTCCCTAGGTGCAGGTGGTGGCATCTTGTCTCCCATATGTGTCATGGCTGTCAGGAATTTCTCAAATAGAGCATGGAAGGCTAGGTTTTCTATCACAGCTGGGTCAATCTGGGGCTGTTCAGGTACATGCCCTTCCTTATTCAGGTCTCTTGCACCTCCTCCTGGTGCAGCAGTGCTGCACTCAGCAGCATGTTCTTCATGTGGTCCAGACATCATCAAGTTCTTCTTCTCCTATGTGAGCAGAAGATACTATCAGATAAACTGGAAGACACTTAGAACAGACTCTACAACCTTAGTCCTATGTCTCTGTAGACTCAGCGAACCTAGAGCTATGATACCACTTAATTGTGGCATACAACTCATAAAAACATAATTAACTAATGCGGAATTGTTCTCTAAGCAGGGGATTACCAAAAATCACTAAAAATTAAAACATTTTTACCAAGAGGTCCATCAAATGAAAACTTTCTCACATAGAACAAAAGTAACACATTTACATTGTATTTTCAAAAGTACATATCTTGTATCATCTCTTTCTGTGAATTACAAGCATCAGCTGCCCTGTTAAACTGAGCACAGGCAGTATGAAAATCTCGAGGCATTGAGCCAAAATCTCGAAAGCACTACTACTACTCTGAGGACCTGAGAGTACAGAGACGACACATAGGACTCCATCTACATCTATACAAGGCATAACAACTAGTGTCTCCACCTGAGACTTCACTGCTGTCCCTACTGCTGCTGTTGTTGTCCTTCTCTTACTAAAGGATTCCTGTCTCCTCGTCCGCGACCACCTAAAAATGTAGTTCCCACGGGGCTGAGACAATTGTAAATTGCCCCAGCGAGAGATATAACTCTCCGCCACTAACATTATTATTGCAGCTTAAGAAGATAAGTATGAACAAAGGAATCATATTTGTTTAACAGTAGTTAATTCAATGTCTAACAGATTAGAATATTATTCTTATCTAAAACATTGCAGCTATAACTTGAAAGAGAAACATGTCACTTATCCTTTAAGGAATATGAAGAACATGTATAACATTTATTCACTACAGAATCATTACCACAACATTAACTCTCTTCAGGCTTAGATCATATATCTAATGCCTATCATTGTCATTGTGGAGTCATGGCCTATAGCCATACTCTTTTCACAAAGTGTTGGGATCTTAATCCCTCAACTCACCAAGTACATTTCCACTTCTTAACAAGTTCATCATCATGATTATAGCATCTGGGTATTTGAACCCATATATCATCATAGGATACTTATTACCACTTATTAGGTAACTTAATACCTTCAGATCATCTGACCAAGGACATCATGATTCTTGCTACACAATGTATTGCACATAGTACACAAAGCTCAATGATTCATACTACACAAAGCATATGAAGGTTTATAAATCCTATAAAACATTCTTAATAAATAAAGCATCATAGCCCATACCTGGCTATGCTCTTCATCTCATCATTCTTGCATAATTAGTACTCATGATAACAATTATAATGCTTCCATATCAGCACCATACAACACTAAGTAATACCACTATTCTCTCTTTAGGGTTCATGGTTTCTCTTACCATAAAACACTAAGTAGTACCACTATTCCCTCTTTAGGGTTCATGGTTTCTCTTCCATATCAGTACAATACAACACTAAGTAATACCACTATTCCCTCTTTAGGATTCATGGTTTCTCTTTCATATCAGCACCCGCCATTAGGGTTTTCCCGTAAATAACCACTTATGTTCTTAAGATCATATTATTAATGATCAACCCTATTTCATTGCTTCTCACAGCTAGAAGCCAATATTGATATCATAAGTATTCAAGCATACTTATTTATTCTCATCATTCATCATTGAATGTATTATCAACACAAAGTATGAGTTTCTCTCTCATCTTTATCAGAATATGATTGTATCATAGTCTATTGATTTGGATTAACCTTTTCATAAGGCATGTTAGCCTACATTCATCAAGGTGCATTACATCTCAATGTAACAATTGACATGACACATATCATATGTCACTTATCCAATTATATTGGATTTAAAATACATCAAGGTATTTCATTATTGGGGTGTTGGATGTGATATCTATCATGTCTTGATGTATCACTACCCTCAACACCTTTATCTTACTTGAGTTCATCCACTTAGCTTGTATTAGGGTATTCCCCATCCTAATACTTTATGCACTAGATCATCACATTCACCATGCAATGTATTGGTCATAATTCATCAATTTAGAATATACAACCATTTCCAATGATATGGACTCACCCTTGAGTCAGGAACTATTAATGTAAGGATATACATTGTCAACCCCTATAGGTATTACATTTGTTAATACATTAATCATTATTCCATTATTAGGAATAGGATTTTCCATATTTATAGTTTGGAGTTCACATAGCATCTTTCATATATTATATGGATTTCACCTAGTATTACTCTTCATTAGAGTTCCACATGACATCCTTCTATATCAGGGTTTCACCTAGTATTATGTGACATTTGGATTTCACAACACATCACCCAGGTGATAGGACTTCATATAGAATTAGTAGCACTACCCTATATTAGGGTTTCATGCACCTTTACCCCATTTTAGGGATTAAGGTTTACCATTCACATCCAAGTAGGGTTCCTCTTACCTCATACCCAAATTAGGGTTAGGATGTACAATTCCCCTTATATTAGGGTTTCTCACATTGTGACACTAAGTTAGGGTTACATCATCACCCTAGATTATGGTTTCACTAAGCCTTGCCCTAAATTAGGGTTACACATAACCTTGCCCTAAATTAAGGTCAAGGTACATCAATCTTTTCAATGAGAATTTCATGATCTCAATATTATGGAACAAACCCTGATTACATATTTATTCATAATGAGAGAATTAGGGCTAATTTAGTAAGCTATTATCTCTCCCATTCTATCTCCCTCTCATCCTTTCTAGGATGTTAAATACTCCAAGATTAATGTAGGTCAACTCTTCACTTGAGTACACATAGCTAGGGTTAACCTTCATAATCATCATTGGTCTACATCATTAATAATCAAATATCTAATTGACCTTTGATCATATTAGGTGTCCAAATGGTTTAACCAATTTGAACTTCAAAAGTTCTTGACCACTTAGACCTCAAACGGTATTGGTCACTTAGGCCTCAAACGGCCTTGACCAATTAAATTCAAATGGTTTGAAACCGTTTAACAAAGTTGGTTCTTGAGACCGTTTAGACAACACATCTTGAAACCGAATGGACTTGAGTCTCCAAACGGTTTGAGACCATATGGTCTCAAACGGTCTTGAGACCGTTTGGACTCAAACGGTCTTAAGACCGTTTGGTCCAAGCCTTCTCAAAACCGAATGGACCAAAAAGGGTCTTCAACACTTAATCGACTCAAGGTTCCAATCCATGACCCAACTATCAATTGAACCACTAAAGTATTCATCAATTGAACCACTGAATCACAATTCAATTATACCTTCAATTTTGGGTTTTGAACCTAATTGAACTAGGGTTGATAATCAAGAAACCATCACTTAGGGTTTTGAAACTGAGGAACCATCAATGGTTGACATTGTGGAACCAATTCGATTGAAATAAATGAACCATCATCATTATATGATATGACCTGACATCAAACGGTCTTGAGATCATTTGGATGATCTCCAAATGGTCTTGAGACCATTTTCCCATCTCATCATTAAAATCCATAACATCCAATTAGGGTTTGGATCTTTGAATTGATTATCAAATCAGCAATTGATTGCATTTCAATTTAGTATCTTTGGATCTTCAAATACCCAACCATACTCAACCCTAGACCTCCAAACGGTCTTGGTTGACCTCCAAATAGTCTTGAGACCGTTTGGGTGATTCCCAAATAGTTTTGAAACCGTTTGGGTCAATCAACCCAAAACATCAACTTAATAAATTGAAAATTCAGCACTTAGCCGATTAGGGTTTGCATTTAAGGAATCATTCACAATTGAAACCTTCAAGATCAAACCAATTGAAACCATTGGATCAAAATCCAAGTACCACAACATATTTCCTCAAACGGTCAACCATCTCAAATAGTTTGGAACCCAAACCTCCAAATGGTTTGCAAACCGTTTGGTCACCAAACGGTTTGGTGAAACCGTTTGGACTCAAAAATTGAAACCGTTTCCCCTAGATATTTGGAGATGTGTGTGCTTATGATGATGTCATCATCATCAAACTCCAAACCCCACGAATTTTTCTATGATTTCCATGGTGGTTGCATCCCTCAACCAAAATAAATTTCGGAAATGAAGAAAGCATCAACAAATGATAAGGAATTGAATGCAATAATAATATTTAGGGTTCAAGTTATAAAACCCGCCTCCAATTGATCTCCAAAGCTTCAAGCTCAAGCCAAAAATGGTGGATGAAACTCCTTTCACTATTCCAAGGCTCGTCCTCTAGCTTTGAGTGAAAAGGAATGGTTAGGATTGAAGAGGGGATCGAAATAGGAAGAAATCATGTATTGATTTGTGATTCCCACCATGGATTCAAGGTGAAAAAGGGTCAAGAAGCTTACCAACAGGTTGGGAGTCGTCCTGCTGGTCCTTTCAAGCTCCCTTGGTCATTTTCCAAACAAGGAGAAGAAGTGGGGTCGGAAAAGCCTTTGTTTTCAATGAGAGAGAAAATGCTTCATAAAAATTCATTTAATCCCAAAAAATGGAGCCGCCTCTTCCCCCTCAACTCCTTAGATCCGAGGCTATCTTGTTTGCTTCTTATTCCTCTCAATTATCCACGATTTAAAGAAAAGCAAATTAAGCACCTCAAATCATATTATACTAATATCCATATGTGAGTGGATATTTCTTTTTCTTATAATAATGTGAGTGAGTTATCCACTTCCCTTGGATATTTTCATGGCCTATCAAGGCACGAAGGTGCTCACACTTGAGAAAATTCAACCATATCATTTTTGGTTGAAGGCCCTTCAATTATTTTATTTTGTTTTGTATTAAATGGAAATAAAGTTCCAATTATGCTTAAATCTTGATTATTTTAATATCAAGATTCTCTCTCCTCCAAAATGATTCTAATGAGGCGCCCCTCTCATTTTATTGCCTCACCATGATGCCAAGATACGTTAGGGACCTTATTGAATTGGTAATTTGCATATTGAACCCTGGGTTTTGGGTAAATTGCACATTACACCAAAACTAGGTTTTAATGCACAAACATTGCTTTATCAGCTCTTTCTTGGTACTCAGTCTACCACAAGCCATACCTCTGCATCATATTCATTCTCATGATGCTTCAACATATAAGAAACATAATGTCATGTAAAATTTGCAATTTAGCCCCTCAACTTGGGTAATTTGCACTTTAGTCCAAAACAAGTAAAATATTATTTCAATGTTATTAAAAAAGGACTAAAATTGAAATATAAGTTCCTCTTGAGCCTTAATTACTTTCCACAAAATAAGATTAAGCATCTACTCAACCTTATTAGGCAAATCATCTAGGGTTAACACATAACCCATGTCAAGGATGCTACACTATGCACCTAGGTTATGTTTGGATAAAATAATCTCAAGTCCCGATAGTTATTGAATTAAATAGTAACAAATTTGTTTGATACATGATTCATAATAACCACTGGGGGCTCATTTAATAGAAATTTTAGACTTCTTTAATCCCCCCGATATCGGCAGGAGTGACAACTACCACTTTGGTCTGTCATTCATTCTTTTTCGAACAGCAGCTTGCGCTCTTCCACCTACAAAACTTCACATATGTTCTATGTGCAGCTCTGTGCTGGTGCATCATTTGTTCGTGAACTACCATAAGTTTAAAAGTGAGCGGCCAAACTAGGCCCTAGGATAAAAAACATTCCTTATTGGTGGCAAAGAAAAAATTTGAACCAAGATAGTGCATCGAGGGCTTACAAATCTGGATTGAGGCCAATTATGATCAGATATAGATGTGGAATGCCTATAGAAATAAGTCAAACACAAAGAAGAATGAGTTGGGGAAGGGGAAGATTAGTACCATCAAAGTCATCTAAATTTTATTAACAATGGTGAAAATAATTGAAAATGGTTCTTGTAACATCCAAGCCCACCGCCCAAGGCTCTATTGGAGTTTCAGGAATGACGAATGGCCCTGCATATGACCATTACCTTGGCTTTGCAATTTGTCCTCGCCCACACACAACTAGGGATCAACTTTCTGTTAGGTCATCCATACTAGTACTACTCAAGGTTGAGCACACTTAACCAATGTGTTTATAGTGATGGACTCTCTGAAATGGAGGTGAACTATGGTGATAAGGGCAAACCAATATTATTTTAATATCATTTTATCATAGCTCTCAAATCTTGGGATGTTATGATATCTCCCAATCAGACTCTTGACTTCCTCATTAAGTCTCAATTGTGGCCTAAAAATATGTTCCTCATTTGAGTGTAGACCCAGAATATCTTATATACACCTAAGTCTCATTGCTACCTAGTGCAAAGAAGTCTCATCCACTATGATAGCCCTTTTCAACATGCTAAGAAAGCACAACTTAAGATTGGCATGCCACATGCAAAAGTGGGCCCCAACTAATGGAGAAGAGTGAGATCTGATACCATTTGTAATGCTTGATCCCACCTCCAAAGTCTTAAATAAAGTTTCAAAATGACTACTGGCCCCACATACCACCAATAGCCTTATTTGTGTGCTTTGTCCTCACTCATGCACATACCAAGATCAACTACTTAAGAGGCCACCCATCTTGGTACTAATCTAGGGCTAAGAACACTTAACTATAAAGTTTTTAATGATGGGCTTACTGAAAAATAGGTGCACCTTGATGACATGGGTAGCTTAATCATTCCTTTTAAGATCATTTTACCAGTGGCTTCAAATTCTAGGATGTTGCAATATCCTCACTCAAACTCTTGATGTCCTTGTTAAGGCTCAACCATAGCATCATAATATCTTCTCCATTTTAGTTAAAACTCAAAATGGCTCATGCACATCTATTACAACCCCAATTTTGCATGTGTTTTCATAATTGAAATGTATTGATTTTATGAATTTGGACATAATTTAAAAGGTTGTATGCTTTGGTTCAAAGAAGGGATTTCTTTGTAAAATCTCCCTTTTGATAGGAATTTCTTGGTTCCTATTAATATATTGATCCAATAATAGATATAAAAGAGAAGAAAAGAAGAAAAGTCCAAATAATGGAAAAAGATAAAAGATAATGGATATTAAGCAAAGTATTCTTGAGAAATACTTGGAAATGTCTAGAAAGTGGCATTAATGGTCACAATTGAATAAAATTCATTTATATATGATTTCTGAAAAAAGAACTATAAAAAGAGGAAAAAGGAAAGGAAAGATAAAGAGAAATCCTTGAAAAGAAATATATTAATAAAATAATAAGAAAGATAATGAGGAATCAAGGATGTCGATGCATCTAGAAGGATAATAAGTATCCTTAAAAAGGAATTTTGAAATATAAGGATTTCTTGGGATCCAAGGCATCCCAATGGGGAAAAAGAAAGAGAAAATACCAATAATACAAAATAAGAGGATAATGTGATACATAATTAATGAAATTTTTGGCATTGTTAAAAAGGAGGTATTTTCTACTAAAAGAAAATATAAATTTGTGCCAATGGATTAAAAGTCAAGTATAAAGAGAATAAGAGAGAGAATTTTCGAAATCCTAACTATCCAATGAACATGGTTTATTAAGAAGATAATTAGGAGAGAGAAGTTTGCTTCCTAATGAAGGAACTTGGGTTCCTATTGGGAAAAGGACTTATTAACTTGTGGATGGTCATCTTAGGGCATGGATACCCTCCCCTATATAAGGGGTAGAACCTCTAGTTCGAGTTCAATAGAAATCCCATGCAACCCTCTCCCTTCTTCTTGTTCTTTCCGTGCAAACCCTAGCCATGATGGGTAGAGACACCCTAGAGAAAACGAGGGTCGTGGAGTGGTCTTGTTGGAAGCTCGATGCTCCCACACTGCCGGAAGGAAGCTTGGCAGTCATCTCTTTGCTCTTGCCCAGACGCAACTACCACAGGACGGTTGCAAGCCAGCCACAAGCTGCAGACCCGGCACACATGAACCCGCCGCTCTGGTCATGAGATGAAGGCATCTGCAGGGACGCGGGGACACGTTGAAGGCGAGGGAGTTGTCCCTGGTGGCCGTTGGGGCCTGGGGAGGAGGTGCAGGGCCGCACTCGACCCCTGCCACAGTGGCAACGAGGGTTTCGTAAGGTGGAAGATGACCCGGGGTCAGATGGATGAAACTACCCCTCTGAGATACAAAGTAACGAGTAGCCGCACCGAGGGTATATATGTAAATTGGTTATAATTCCAAAATGAGCAACGTTGCATGCAAGGGATGACGTGACACTCAGTGATTGGTCCAAATAAGTGAAATAATGCAAAATTCATATATTTTTATTGGTAGCTTGAATCGATACATATAAAATATGAAATTTTCTCAGAAAAACTAGAGGAATCCATTAAAAATAGTTTTAGAAGCTAATTCTTCTTGCAATTCGCAAAGTAGTGGAAGTTATCAACTTTAATTCTTTAATGATTAAGAAAACCTAATTGGAGATGATTAATGTATTAAGAAGGGTTTTATGGATGATTAAAGTTGATATTAACCTGTTAATCATAAAAAGATACATTAAGATAAAAAAGGATGAACTTTGCATGTAATTGGTTTAATTTAGAGTTTCATGTACATGAACGAGCTTTAATGGGCCTTAAAAGCCTAATGTTAGTAATTGTGACTCTTAATGACTTTAATTGTTAAAATTCATGAATAAGCTGAGTTGTGATAGTTCTAAGCTATTTCGAGTATAAAAGTTCCTAATTGAGGATAAATACCCTTAATATGATAATTAGGGTTTTTTAAGGATAAAGGTGGAATTAGTGATAAATAGAGTTCATAAAAGATAACTTGCTAATTTGAAAGGAACCAAAGATGATAATTGGACCTAATGATCTTGTCATGAATTAAAAGGATAAAAATGGTAGTTTTGATGTAAAAGAGGCATAATGGAATTAATTGATGTTTAATTGTGCCTTTAATCTGAAATTAAGGTTATATGTTGTTAAAAGGTAGCCTTAATATCTTTCATGAGGAATAGATGAGATAATTAGGGTTTGTGAGTAATTGCATAAAATTAGGGTTTAAAATAGTATAAATGAAGTGAAACCCTAATTGCAATGGAAACCCTAAAAGTGGACTAGAAACCCTATGAATTGAGCTAGGTTTAATAGATCTTGATGGCATGATCAATGGTAGGAAAGTATATGCATATTTTTGGATCTCGTTGTGTGTTTGCTTGCCTATTGAATTTCTTGCATTGATTGGATAATTTTGTCTCAAGTCAGCCTGACAGGTATGTGGTTATTATTATGGTTAATCACTTTAGTTTCACGGTGATTCCCGATTGTTTTATCGGTTGCCGGAAAATAACTGCTTGGATGACTTTTATTTCATGCAACTATAAAGTGACTATGATTATCACCATAAGTATGTATACATGACTGGCTCAGATCATGGTCCTCCTCTAAGGCTTTGCTAATGATGAAAAGAGTAACCTGGTAAGGGGTCTACTTGTTAAGTGGGATCATCAGGTTATTAAGAGTTAGGGATCGGGCTACCTATGGGTAGTTCCATGCGACTCTTTAGCACACCATGAGTTAGGGATTGGGATACCTATGGGTAGTGCCATGTGACTCAACCCTAGGTATTGATCTACCTATTAGGTAGGATCATGCAGGGTTTAATGGGGATCTACCATGAGGAAGGTAGCATCCAGGTCCACTGTAGGGACAGCGTAGAGGCTAGGGTATGTATGGATTGAGAAGTTATGTTTAAAATGTAAAGTTGTTTGTTAAATCATAATTGACTACAATATGTAATTACAGTTAATTGCATGATTATTGTTTCCCCCACATATCTGCATATTTATTAATGATGATTGACATTTTGTTTTGTCGATGTTTTAGATACAAGTTTGAAAAGGACAAACAATAAAGTGGCATATGTGGAATTAAATAAGAATTAAAGTAAAAAGGAGGATGAGTTAGAATAGACTCTAGATGTGGATAGAAGTAGATATCCAAGTTTTTGAAAAAGTTATGTGAAGTTTTATTTTATTCCATCTTTCAGTATAGTCTCGTTAGAATTTATTAATTATAACTGATTATTTGTCGAACCTATGATCCGGGAAAATGGGATAACGGCTCTGACCTCTTGGTCTCCCTTAATTGGGGGTTACTGGGTGGCGTGGTCGTAACATTTGGTATCAGAGTGTAGGTTCCTCATTTAATCTTTAATAATTATTAAATTTTACAAACTCTATAGAACCCAAGGGAGTTATTAGAGGATTTTTTGAAAGACAGAGGTGTCTAGAAAAGGATTACGTCTGGGGGATGGCAAGATTTTCCTCCGCACCGCTAGTTGAAATACGAGGACTCCCAGATTTGTGTGACTGCCTGACCAATGTCTCATGATTTGACTCTAAATAAGATACCTTTAGGACTCTCTCATCTTGTTCATCTCTTCTCAACTCAAATGCTGTTAAGGATTTTAAGGATTAGGGTTTTCTCTATTTTCCTCACCCTCTTAAGGTATGGCTAAAGTTGATAAGTTTTAAGGAATCCTCCACCAAATTAATGAAAAGCATGTAAATAAGATGTCATGGACTAAGCTTAATAGTTTAAGAATAAACTAAAGAATAGATACATGCTTAGGTCATATGACAAATGTTGTCATGCCCACAGGAGGGACTTGAGGCTAGACCCCCCCGGTCAGGGGGATGAGTGGAGAAAGTTAGTCCTGGAGGTAGAGACCTCCATTATAAGTAGAGACCTGGCACATCCTTGGAGGATGATGCTAACCCTAACCCTAAATGAAGGTCAGAGAGAGATGACATGATGAGATAGATGTCATGGTAGATCATGTGTGTGAGTGGACATGCTTTTAGTTTGATATCCATGATGATATGAGCCATGTGAGGTTGGATGACCTAGTACCTTTGGTGACTCAACCCTAGAAAGGGTCGTGCATGTTAGAGTGAAGGATAACTCCTTCATTGATGAGGTTAGTGAAGAACCTATGGAAATCCTATGGGCTTATGCGAGTAGGGCATAACATGCACCCAGAGTACGTAAAGTGGTGCGGCGGTAGGTTGAAACCCTGGCCGGAGAGTATGAGGGATAACTTATGTGATAAGCATAAGAGATATGGATAACCTTGAGAAAACATAAGTTGAACATAGGCTTCACCCATGTAGGGGTATGCTTGTGATCTTGATCCACCACAGAGAGAGAACCTCTAGTAGTAAGGTTGTTTGTAGGGTTATCTGTAAAGAAAGAGAGCATAACCCAAGCAAGAAGGTTGGAAGCTTAGACTCTAAGATATGAGGAACAATGGGGAGTTGAGGATGATGTGACCCAAGTGGATGGTTGTGATTTCCTCATGTATGATCCATGGAGGCTGGTGATATCTTGGTTGCCCTTACAGGAACCAAACCCTAGAGGAAGGATGAGACTGTTGGTACCTATGTGCCTATGGTATGGGTGTTTACCTTCTGAGATAGGAAAAAGAGTTCCTTAGACCCTGAAGAGGTTTAGTAACAAGTTGTGAGGCCTTACACTTAGTTGGGTGTCCTTGAGGAGGACTCCACTCTAAACTATTGTTCAATAAGAAGGATCATGGAAAGTGCATGTCATACCTTGGACATGCCTGGTTCATGGTTAAAAGGTTGAGCATGCAGTTGGACATCGAAAAGTGAACCTAGGGTTCCTAGGCCTAAGAGGGGAAGTGGTATACCTGATGCTCCTAATGAGATTTGAGTTTCTACAGAATTGAGCCTGGCACTCCTCATGTTTAAAGGAAAGGGAAACCCCTTAAGTTTGAGGTATGTTTGATGAAACCCCCACATCTAAGTTGGTGATCTTGGTCCAATGTTGAGGAATGAGAACAAGTATGACCTAGCATGGTTTAATAGGTGGTCTTCTTGTGCCTTAGTAGCTTGCTAGGGCTAAGCATGCTCATATGGATGTAAACCCTAGACATAAGGGTGTTTGTGACCTTTGTTATCAAGATGTAGTTTCTTTCCATATTGGGAGAGGGACCCTTTGTAGGGTGTATACCAGTTTTTGTTGGTTTTGAGGTAACCTAAAGAGGTATCATGGGATCTTGAGAAGCTAAGTGAAAAGTACATAGTATGGGAAGGAACCTGTAGACCCATGGATAACCATCTCTAAGTGCATGTGGATGTGTTACCATGGAGGTAACCAGTATGGGGCCTGACCAAGGTAGGCAGGTCACCATGACCCCTATGAAAGGATGAAAGTCATCCCATGGATGTCGAGAGAGATGATGGAGACTTGGGTAAGGTTCTAAGTTGGACATGTACTATATTAGAATCCTAAGTCTATCCTAGGGTCAGGTAGGGATAAGAACAATGGGAGTAGGAGTTACCTAATTCCCTAGTTGCACATGACCATAGGATCGGGAGGTAACAACTATCATTGTCTGAGGGCCATGGGTTAGGAGATTGATCACCTTCATGAACTCATGGGACCCGAAGGGCAGATGAGGAGGGTACTCTCTGATGCATAAGGGAAGAGGGATGACCCCAAAAGTGTCGGCACCCTATAGACCTAGAGAAGATGACTAAGGATGGTATGGTGACCCAAGTGGGTTCGAGACTAGTTTTCCATGGAAGTAACTTTGATATCGAGATGATCATGGTGTAGAGACATATGTTGCACGTTTCAACTTAGATTTGTAGGTGTATTGGCAATGTGGGATGTACCATCTCTACTCTTGGAATAGGAAGAACTTTGTGTTTGGACGACCACTAAATGCTTATTTCCTCATGTTATGGGGGTGAGAAATAGGACAATACGCATGCCATACACCAAGGATAAAGATGAGGTGAGTGGAAACGTTTCTATGAGGTATGAAGATAGGGATAATAATGTACCCTTGTGGAGTGTACGGTATGTGGATGGTTTACAAACATAAAGAAAACTAAGGTAGTCATCTTATGAGGATGTTTTTATCATGAGTTATGTTGAATATATGAGCAATACACGGTTGAGTTCGATAACCAAGAGGATGAGCTCTGAGTTTTCTTGATGAAGATAGACTTGGAGTTTGAGATGAGATAATAAGTGGAATACATGGAGGTGTATGTCTTCAACATTACCTAACACATAAGGATGTGAGGTGGTAATGGATGCTCTAGTTGAGAGACAACTATCTAGCTTAGCTAGTTGACAGGCTGGAAGAGGGGGTTAAGTGAAACCTAAGTTTGTGAGATATGTTTGGCTAACACTTAGATGTAACGAGATCCGTTAATCAAGTTAGTGGTTGCTTGGTTAGCCAGCCTAGGGCTTGTGGTGATAGAAAGATGGTTGTAGAACCTCAGATGCACTACTATGGAAGAGAAGGTGATGAAACCTCGACTAGAGTGTTCTAGGGTTTCTGAGGAATCAACCTTAAGGAATCATGACATACAAGAGATCATGATTTTAAGTTCACCATACACCGTGGTACTACTTAGATAATAAGTGGTAGAAGTACTTGGATGCCTAAGATGAAAAGTGTACAAAGATGCATGCGGCTTGTCACCATGCAAGCCAGGAGGTGAAGGATGAACACCAGTAACCCAATGAGTTGATATAGAGGATAAAGAGTCCCTGACTGGGAATGGGAGTTCATCACTATAGATGTTGTGGTAAGTCTCCCTAGACCGAGGAAGGTCAGGATGCAATATGGGTTATGGTAGATCGCCTTATCTAGATGACATGATATGAGAGATAGAGAGAATGCTGGCAAGAGGCAGATCTAGTTGAACTACATTTAAGAGAGATGGTTCAACTACACCATGATGCGAGTTCAAAAGTTCTTGAGTATGAACTAAAGGTTCACATCCATGCGGTTGAAGTAGGTACATTAAGAACTCGATATTAGTAAAGTTTATCACCCTAGCTAATGGTTAGTATGATCCATACTAGATGGTCTGATGAGAGCATGTGTGCTCATTCAGGGTGATACATGGAGACAATTCTTTTCCTCTGTAAGATGTGATGATAACCACCATAGCCAGTATCGGGATGTAAAGAAGCTCTGTAAGGGAGGTTGTGTCGGTCACCACTTCATTAAGATGATGTTGGTGAAGGGATCTCATGAAGGTTAGAAAAGGACCATAGTTTGTGCAGATGAAGTAGATTTGATTGTGCAATGGCTGAAAGCGAGCCCAGGGACGACATGAGTCATGAGTTGATGCAAAGTAGACTAACATGCAATTCACTGTGGGAGAATATGTGATATGAAAATCCGACCCCTCTGAGCTATAGCTGAGAATGTTGAGACCCCGATACATGGGTCCATTTGATATGGATTGGTGGAGAAGGTTATGTTTGACCTTACCCCTCAGGATAAAGTAATGTGTGATGAGTTCCATGTGTCCAATTTAGAGGACTATGTGAGGTACCCGAGCCATGTGCTGAGCAATGAACCTAGTGAGCCCCAAGGGAGGCTGAAATGTCCTGAGTCACCTGTGAGGATTATAGATACCAAGGTGAAAGAACTCAGAGAAAAGAATATGTGATGATAAAGGTTTTTTGGAAGCACCACGGATGGGGTAAATCCACATTGGGGTCAATGATGGACATGGAAAAGTCTTATCCTGAATTGTTTGTTTGCTTGATGGAATTTTGAGGAAAAAATTCTTATAAGAGGGGAAGTATGTTACAACCCCAATTTTGCATGTGTTTTCATAATTGAAATGTATTGATTTTATGATTTTGGACTTAAATGAAAAGGTTGCATGCTTTGCTTCAAAGAAGGGATTTCTTTGCAAAATCTCCCTTTTAATAGGAATATCGTGGTTCCTATTAATATATTAATCCAAGAATGGGTATAAAAGAGAAGAAAAGAAGAAAAGTCCAAATAATGGAAAAAGATAAAAGATAATGGATATTAAGCAAAGTATTCTTGAGAAATACTTGGAAATATCTAGAAAGTGGCATTAATGGTCACAATGGAATACAATTCGTTTACATATGATTTCTAATAAAAGAAATATGAAATGAGTAAAAAGGAAAGGAAAGATAAAGAGAAATCCTTGAAAAGAAATATCTTAATAAAGAAATAAGAAAGATAATGAGGAATGAAGGATGTAGATGCATCTAGAAGGATAATAAGTATCCTTAAAAAGGAATTTCAAAATATAAGGATTTCTTGGGATCCAAGGAGTCCCAATGGAGAAAAAGAAAGAGAAAATACCAATAATACAAAATAAGAGAATAATGTGATACATAATTAATGTATTTTGTGGCATTATTAAAAAGGAGGTATTTTCTACTAAAAGAAAGTATAAATTCGTGCCAATGGATTAAAAGTCAAGCATAAAGAGAATAAGAGAGAGAATTTTTGAATTCCTAACTATCCAATGAACATGGTTTATTAAGAAGATAATTAGGAGAGAGAAGTTTGCTTCCTAATGAAGGAAATTGGGTTCCTATTGGGAAAATGACTTATTAACTCATGGATGGTCATCTTAGGGTGTGGATACCCTCCCCTATATAAGGGGTAGAACCTCTGGTTCGAGTTTAAGAGAGATCCCACACACCCCTCTCCCTTCTTCTTGTTCTTTCCATGCAAACCCTAGTAGTGATGGGTAGAGACACCCTGGAGCAAATGAGGGTTGTGGAGTGGTTTTGTTGGAAGCTCGATGCTCCCACACTGCCGGAAGGAAGCTTCGCGGTCATCTCTTTGCTCTATCCTAGAAGCAACTGCCACAGGACGGATGCAACCCGACCACAAGCTACATATATGGCACGCATGAACCTGCCGCTCTGGCCGTGAGCTGAAGGCATCTGCAGGGATGTGAGGACACGTCAGAGGTGAGGGAGTTGTCCCTAGTGGTCGTCGGGGCTTGAGGAGGAGGAGCAGGGCCGCGCCCAACCCCTGCCACAGTGGTAGTGAGGGTTTCGTAAGGTGGAAGACGACACAATGTCAGATGGACGAAACTACCCCTATGAGATACAAAGTAACGAGTAGCCGTGCTGAGGGTATAATTTAAATTGGTTATATTTCCAAAACAAGCAACATTGCATGCAAGGGATGATGTGGCACTCAGTGATTGGTCCAAGTATGTGAAATAATGCAAAATTCATATCTTTTTATTGGTAGCTCGGATCGATACATATAAAATATGAAAGTTGCTCAGAAAAACAAGATGAGTCCATTAAAAATAGTTTTAGAAGCTAATTTTTCTTGCAATTCGAAAAGTAGTTGAAGTTATCAAATTTAATGCTTTAATGATTAACAAAACCTAATTTGAGATGATTAATGTATTAAGAAGGGTTTTATGGATGATTAAAGTTGATATTAACATGTTAATCATAAAAAGATACATTAAGATTGAAAAGGATGAACTTTGCATGTAATTGGTTTAATTTAGAGTTCCATGTACATAAAATGAGCTTTAATGGGCCTTGAAAGCCTAATGTTAGTAATTGTGACTCTTAATGACTTTAATTGTTCAAATTCATGAATAAGCTGAGATGTGATAGTTCTAAGCTATTTCGAGTATAAAAGTTTCTAATTGAGGATAAATACCCTTAATATGGTAATATGGGTTTTCTAATGGATAAAGGTGGAATTAGTGATAAATAGAGTTCATAAAAGATAAGTTGCTAATTTGAAAGGAACCAAAGATGATAATTGGGCCTAATGATCTTGTCATGAATTAAAAGGATAAAAATTGTAGTTTTAATGTAAAAGAGGCATAATGGACTTAATTGATGTTTAATTGTGCCTTTAATCTGAAATTAAGGTTATATGTTGTTAAAAGGTAGCCTTAATATCTTTCATGAGGAATAGATGAGATAATTAGGGTTTTTGAGTAATTGCATAAAATTAGGGTTTAAAATAGTATAAACGAAGTGAAACCCTAATTGCAATGGAAACCCTAAAAGTGGACTAGAAACCCTAGGAAGTGAGCTAGGTTTAATAGATCTTGATAGCATGATCAATGATAGGAAATTATATGCATATTTTAGGATCTCATTGTGTGTTTGCTTGCCTGTTGCATTTCTTGAATTGATTGGATTCATTCTATCTCAAGTCACCCTGACTGGTATGTGGTTACGCTTATGGTTAATTGCTTTAGTTTCACGGCGATTCCCGGTTGTTTTATTGGTTTCCTAAAAATACCTACTTGGATGACTTTTATTTCATGCAACTATAAAGTGACTATGATTATCACCATAAGTATGTATACATGACTAGCTCAGATCTTGGTCCTCCTCTGTGGCTTTGCTAATGATGAAAAGAGTAACCTGGTAAAGGGTCTACTTGTTAAGTGGGATCATTAGGTTATTAAGAGTTAGGGATTGGGCTACCAATGTGTAGTGCCATGTGACTCTTTAGCACACCATGAGTTAGGGATTGAGCTACCTATGGGTAGTGCCATGCAACTCAACCCTAGATATTGATCTACCAATTAGGTAGGACCATGCAGGGTTTAATGGGGATCTACCATGAGGAAGGTAGCATCCAGGTCCACTGCAGGGACTACGTAGAGGCTAGGGTATGTATGGATTGAGCAGTTATGCTTAAACGTAAAGTTGTTTGTTAAATCATAGTTGACTGCAATATGTTGTTACAGTTAATTGCACGATTATTGTTTCCCCCACATACTGGCATATTTATTTATGTCAAACGATGTTTTGTTTTGTTGGCATTTTAGGTACAAGTTTGAAAAGGACAAACAATAAAGTGGCATATGTGGAATTAAATACGAATTAAAGTATAAAGGAGGATTAGTTAGAATAGACTCTAGATGTGGATAGAAGTAGATATCCAAGTTTATGAAAAAGGTATGCAAAGTTTTATTTTATTCTAGCTTTCAGTATAGTCTCGGTAGAATTTATTAATTATTACTGATTATTTATCGAACCTAAGATCCGGGAAATTGGGATAACGGCTCTAACCTCTTGGTCTCCCTTAATTTGGGGTTATCGGGAGGCAGGGTCGTTACAACATCCATCCACCATTCTTGGATACTAGGATAGGGATGGTTGTATCAGTTCAAATAGCCTCTTTCCAACCCAAAACCCACCACATAAGACTGGGATGTGACATGTCTATGTGAGCCCCACCTGCTCGAGGAAAACTTGCTTTGATCCCAATTTTAACGTATGAGCCCACCAACAAAGGCTCTAATGAAGTTTCAGGAATGGCAACTGTCCCCATAGGCCATGATTAGCCATGTATGTGGGCTCTGTCCTCACACACACACAACCTAGAGTCAACTTATTAACAGATCACCCATTCTAGTATTACTCTAGGTTGAGCATGCTTAATCACATAGTTCATAGTGATGAGCTCCCTAAAAAGGAGGTGCATCTTGGTGATACAGGTTGTCCAATCAATCCTCTTAAGATCATTCTATCCAAGGACTCAAATATTGGGATGTTACACTTACATCATTATGATAAGGTAGAACAAAGATGAATATTATCACCTCTCTCATTTATTTGAACATATGGCGTGTCACTAGTTACATTAAACTAAAGATTATGGTCAAAAACCAATTCAAAAGATAGTTTACTACACATAGCTAACCCATGCATGAGGATCTTAATACATTCACTATTGATTCAAAGGGTTAAAAAGGAACTATTTGATTCAAATTAAGAAAATTCTTTCATAGATGGAGATAATCTAGGTCCTAGACAAAATAGGAAAGTATAAAACCAGTAAGGTACATGGAATTGAAGATAACTACCCATTGTAAGGCATGCAATGATGAAAATGGTAATTGGTTCCATACTCATGTACTCCTTGGAACCTAGAATGTGTGACTCTTGAATAACACTCATATCTGACATTGGTGGACAGTTTAATTGCAGTCACTTGTGACCTATTTCCTGTTGGGAAATCGAGCAACAAGTAAGGTAGTGGAAAAAACTATTGAGTTTGGTTTGATGTCACATACATGACTAATGAGATTTTTTAATCAACCAAGACACACTCTAGTCTTAAATATGATTAATTATCTATTAGCTTCCACAATAATATTTGACCAGGGACATAACAAGAATGTATATACTCTTATCATACATATGATCTCATTGTTCAGGTCCTCGACTTGAACACATATGCCATTGAGCAATATCATTCTTCAGACATCTATGTTGTTATATCATCAACTCATAATTAGACAAACATATAGACAAATCTGGCTTTATCATTTTTTTTGGTCGGCTAAAAACTCTGTTGCTATTGATTCCAAAACTTTAGGTACAAACATAAGCACACACCCTAACCCTCAAGGAGGGTTACCAAGACAAACAAAATAAACAAAGTTCATGTATAGAAGACCCAAAGGAAAGAGGAATGCAGAGAGAAAGACAACAAAAGAGACAAAAAATAGAAAAACCCAATGATACTCCACCCAACCAGTAAAGGAGCTCCACTCTCGATATGCACACCCACAAATTGTAAAGACTTTACGATTGGAAGAAGAGCATCAGCTGACTTTAGTATTTGAACTCCCTTGTTGGCATCAATCCAATATCACTCAAACTGCTAATGCTAAAGAAGAAATTTATCTTCAGCACCGTCCTACTGTATCAAAACTGGATCATACAAGTGACTTCAGTAGCTGTACATCAGCATCGATATCTAGAACTAGGGATCTGACTCCCCTTCTCCTTGGCATTAACTCACTTACTGAAAGTAGAAGAAGGAGGAAACCAGATTCAAACCTCCACACCATCAAACATCAACACAGAGCCATGGAAACTCATACAACCAGAAAGAAACAAAAGGAGCACAGTTGCCACTGGCACATAAACTCTGTCACCCACCTAGTTCGATGAGAAGATCCAACCACCAAATCGTGACGACCAAGCAGGTGAATCAGCCCGAATACACTCCTTCTCGCGTAGCATTAAGTTCACCTTCAGAGTAGCAATCAGGAGGAATCTGGTTTTATCATTAATCAAATCTTAGAATATATGCCATTACAATCATCATAGGACTGGCACTCAGGGCACAAGTACCAATATTTCCCTTAACAAGAGTTTCTTGAAATTATGCTCCAAAGATATGGTGGACTGATTAAAGTGGTTCATGCCTAGTTGCATATCAGATTCTCAAAGAAGATTTTTACCACGTCAGAGAATATCCAACAACATTTCTTTAGTTTAATAGGAAATACATCCAACACGAAAACCACAAATGGAACTGTACATCATGAGCAAGGTGGTCCCTTCATAAGGCATATGATTACATGTTCTGGGCCTTAATATGTGATACAAGAAAAAAATAGGAATTTCTAGAAAATTTAGTGGAGAACAATTGATGAGTCTAAAGCTACTCACAGATTTTGACAAGGAGATCAGTTTCCCTATAATGTTTGTAATGGTTCTTAAAATACTTATCCAGATGGTGTAAACCAATGTCATCCTTGGTGACGGGAAGTACCTACAAATCTATAGAATACATCTGAAAATTTCATGTGCTGCATTATCCATTGTTATGGTCATCTTTGCCAAAAAAGATATTAGGAGTCTAGAGGTAATCCTCAACTGTTTTATAGCCTTTGAAAAGGAATTTGGGAAGTTCATCAAGGTTCAAAAAACTATAGTGTTATTCTATGGAAGCACACTAATTTATATGAAATTTACTAAATGAAACATGGAAGACATCTAGGAAAATTAGGAGCCTAGAAAATATGTTGGGTTCCCAATCAATCTATACATGATGAATAAGCATACCTATGTGAAGGACTTGAATAAGGTGAAAAACCACATAATATTTTTTCATCTAATCATAGGTCCCTAGAAGGCTTATTATGCCTAATCAAACTTGTTAATGTTGTTATTCCTATGTGTACAATGCAATCTAGTCAGATAAAAAATAGCATTTGCACTATAAATGACGACATCACACAAAAGTTTCAAAGGGGAGGAGGCTCAAAGCAACACGCGATTTCCTTGGTGGCATGAGAACATGTTACAACTAGAAAGGATTATGAAGGGCGCAAAGTTTCTCAATGACTATATAATAGTGTGGTACTACTAAGGAGTGCATGAGAGTTGCTACAAGGAAGGAAAACTCCATGGTGTAAGGAAAGAAGGAATAAATACATGTCATACACGAGGTCATAGGGGAAACAAGGTACTAGGCTATGAGAGCAACAAATTACATACACTATACCTTATAACCCCATTGCAAGAAGGATATCATCAATTACCAATATAATTTTTTCTAGGAAGATATTTTAGGTAGGGTTCTAGAACCTAAGGAAGATGGTACATAGGCATATTGAAGTAGAGATAAGTTATTTTCAATTTTCTAGTATCTCTATGTCAAATAGTGAATGAGATATTTCCTTCCTTAGGCATTATCTTACAGAGCATGTTGTTAATCTATCATCATCTAACCACCTATACTTACTAGTTATGATATAGATCTCTAGCATTTATTACCTACTGCTGATGGAGAGTGGCCAACAACCATACCATACACTATTAGTCATGAAAGGAAGGGATGGTGGAGTGTGGTTCACTAGAATATTATTATGCAAGCATAGGTATTAGTGAAACTAAAAATTTCATGTGGATTGTTGCACATTATGCTCTAGTGACAAATGTGAGAAGGCAAAAGATGCATTTCTCAACAATCATGAATGCATAAGATGCATTGGCTAGCATAATATTGTCAAACCAAACTAGTGTTGCAAGAATTGGGGATAAAACATTTCCATCTAAATATTTCTCGAATGAATAATGGAAAAATATTAACTTAAGTGCTAGCATAAAACATTGCACCTTACTCATTGTGAGTTGTTGAACAATTTAACTTGACATGAACAAGGATGTTTTTAGCATCAACTAGCACGTGGGGAGCCACTACAATCTAATCTAGATCTTGACCAAAAAAATGAAGGTGGCACCAACCAAGATTCATTAGAAGTATGTGAGATTCCTATAATTAAAAAAATGGATGACCCCTCCCAGAGGTTGGATAAAATTAACTGTGACATGACAATGCATGTTTACTCAAGAATAACAAAATTAATGACACACATTGAGGAAGGTGTTGGATAAGGATTCATCCTACAAGTAAATTCCATTTAGGTAGTAGAATTGGCTAAAACTTATGTTGGTCTGAAGATGGATTGGGATTAAGAATGGCAACATATCATTGTTGACAATAAACTTACAAATGATGATATAATAGATTAAATACCTACATCTTTCACAATTGTGACAAGTAGTAGAAAAATAAAAAACATGTCGAGGAGAAGATGGTTGGGAAAACACTCAAATAAACGGACTACAAAAGAATATTTTAAATGCCTTATTAAAGCAGTATCTGAAAATCAAAATGACAAACTGGTAGTACAATCAACCTTTGCAATAGGTACCTCATTATCTGGGGTTTAATTCTTACATAAGTAGTGTATCTAGTTTTAGTTCAAGTCTCCCAAAATATGTTAGTTGGGATCTTAATTTATGCATGAGGGGAATATGTTAAATAAGAATCTCCCTTATCATCTTGTGAAGAAAGTATGACTCTTTTATGAGCAAGGTAGAATAGAATGTGACTATGGTTATGTTGAAAATGGTGTCTACAATCTTATTTTTAATTCCATTTTGAATGAGATTCCAAATACCTCCTCAATTCCTATCTTAAAATTATAAAAGAGTTATTTTCTATATACAATATAGATTATAACCTTGTCTATTATCTTCCTCTATTATTCATGTACTTAAGATTATTTTTAATAAATTTCCTAGAATTAGAACAAGAAATTTCTTATCTAAGTTTAACAAGGAGATATCAAATAACACCTCAACTTCAAATCATCACATATGTGACTAGTTAGTCTTAATAGAATTTCATTAATTTAAAGATAGTTTGATGTATCCATTTTAACAACTTGCATGTATGACAATTATAAATCCAATCCTAAAAATTTATTTTGAGGGTTTAGGGTTTAGGATATAGGATTTACGGTTTAGGGTGTATGGTTTTAATTTTATTTAAAGATTTTAATGACTCTAAATGACTTGTGATTCAATTTTATAAATTTAATTGATGAAGTCTCTTTGAAGTATCTTTAACACAAGCATGAGAATACCTACCAATTGGGAGCTTCAACGTCAAATAAGTAACATATAATGATTATATTACTTAATATATATATCAAGGTTTAACTTTTTGTTTGTTTAATATTATGAATATAACGTTTTGTATTGAAAGGTTAAATTTGAAATGGTCAATGTCCTTTAAATCCTTGTAGCTTATAGAATACCTACCTCAATTTCCACAAAGCCAGATAATGAAATGATATTTTGTTTAAGCTGTGCTACTTGAGGATTATTGACGTTGTTGTGTTATAAGTCATGTGAATGTAGATTGAAAAAAAAACCCGATAAATGCATTCTTGTAATGCAACAATGACGCTTTTTCTCATTTGGTTGATACAATTTAATGATAAACTAATCCTTCAAAATTAAGTTAAAAGTGCCTTGTAATGTAAAGTAAAACAAGATTCATGTATATATATATATATATATATATATATATATATATATATATATATATATATAATGATACATGGTGATTCACTAAAAGTATTGAATATAGAGTGGTAATTTTGAAGAAAATGTATAATGGATAAATATAACTAAATTTAAGAAAGTTTTGTGTTTGTTGTCAACCTAGTAAAAATAAAAACCAAAATAGACAAATTGGTATTTCAATTTTAAATATGGTTGATAGACATCCATTTGGTCATCAAGAGTAGGTAATCCTAGAATTTCCTCTAATTTCAATCATCCTATCATATATTAGGATTTTTTGAAGTATGCCAAGTTTGAAGTATACCACAATACTTTGATTTACTTTTTAGCTAAAACCCATAGTAATCACCTTAATGTTGAGCTATCAGACAAGCATTTTAACCTTGACTAATGATGTTTTTTGTGAGAATTACAATCATGATGAAAGGGTGACTAAGCCGTTCCCTAACTTAGGACAAACAAAACAAATTCAGTGCACGGTACAATCACTCTTCATCCAATGATACTGCTCATGTCTCTTGATCTCCAAATTTCATTACAGATGGATTCTCTTTCACTTTTGAACATTTAAATCCCTATAAAATTATACTATTAAATATGGGAATAGAGCACATGAATTTGGATAGAGAACAATTGAATGATGTGACCATAATGCAAAATAAATATGTTACTGTTATACATTGGCTTGTCTCTTATTTGCACAACCATTTTTTATTTATATATAAGAAATGGTTTTATCATGTATAAAGCTAGTAATTAAAATTAAAGTAAAAAACGAAAATATAGTTGTTGTTGATTAAAAAAATGAAAATTGTTCTCATTACCTCAACATCAACTATTGTCATAAAAATCCTAAAATAAATCTATTATTACGTCAATATATTCTAAGAAATGGCAATTATGTGGATAAACCCCAAATTGTTGTGGGTGGTTTGAATATAATGCGAATTCCTATTGAGAAGAAAGAAGGTTAAAAATTTTAACATGTGGAATAATTAATATTCCAAGAACCCTACTAGATGTAGGCTTACCAGACATTGACATTTAATGACCATATTTCACTTTAAAAGAGGTTTTCTATATGATCGCCTTGATCAAGTTGTGTATAATAGTGCATGGATTTCTAGTTTTTCAATTAGACATCTCACTATATATAGTTTATACCATAATACTCTTTTACAAAATTATGAGAATAAGAAGCAGACAACATGTATAATGATTTAGAGTTCAAAAAGGTACTATTTGTCCGTGACAATCAAGTATTTTAGCTTATAGATTCAATGAGGAACATAACACAATCTATATAGAATTGGGATGACAAAAATTACATGGAGAACAAGATTAAAACACATCAACTTATAAAGGATATTGAAAAAGCTCAAGGATAGCTTTCGGTTAATTATGATTAAGAAGATAATGATTATTTTCTAAAATTTAAAGATAAATATCACTATTTACTAACAATTGATGTTGAAAGTTTGTAGTAAAATATATATAGAATGGCTAACTAAAGGTGATGATATAACATGATATATTATCCTGAATTTATCAAATTTAGGAGACAAAGCAACACTATTACCGCTTCAAAATATGTATGGAATACAGACTAGTAACCTTTCAGTTTTAGCTATCTCATGTTATATTGTATCAAATTATAGTTTATACCATATACTATTACAAATCAATCTTACATGGATAAATTGTCATCCGATTTTGCAACCTTTAGACATAGTGAACTACGAGCTATAAGAACTATACCAAGTGCAACCCAGATATTTGAAACATTATAGAAGATGAAAATGTATAGAGTTGGAAGACCTATTAGTGCTAATGTAGATTTTTTGTCCTCATTGAAAAATTAATAAATATTTTATGACTAACATTATCCAAACAAAATTAGTTATACTTCCCTTACATGTATACCTATGCAATGAATTCATTGCGTTGATTTCTAATAAGAATAATCACCACTAAATGCAATCACATCTTCCTATCTCTTTTAATAAAACATATATTAGGCTCATTTCAAAGTTTTAGTATAAACCACAAGGGATTATATGTCATGATGTATTTATATTACAAAAAAAAGCTTTCTTTCAGGAGCATGTATTGTATCTAACATTATATTAGTACAATGAGTTGATAAATAATGTGACAACACCTAATTCGTCTCTGTAAATGACCATTAAAATTGACCTGGACAAGGCATATGATCATGTGTCTTGGGCATATATTCTAGATACAATAAATAAAGCTAGAATTTCTATTTAAAACTATGATTACATTATTAATTTCATATCAAGATCGAATTTCCACATATTTTGGAACAATAATAAACTAAGAGGTTTCAAAGAAAACATGGTTTTTCATCAAGGAGATCCATTATCTCCATATTTATTACTAAGGTGTCGAAATAGGCTTAGTCGAGGGAAGAGTAACAATGAAATTGGAATCATATCAAACTCTCTCAACAAGGTTTCTCTATCTTTCATGATTCCTTTGGTGGTGAGTGAATTTTATACTCAAATAAAATATTCAACATATTAATGTTATACTATATTAATCGATAGATGTATGTGGTCTCTAGATTGTGAATTTCCATAAAAAGATAGTGGCCTTCCTTTCTCTTGAAAACTTCCATTGCAAACAAGGAACAAAATATATAATAAAGTAGGATTTCAAATTACTAAGGAACTAGAAAAATGTACAGGAGTTTCTATTATTCATGATAGAATAAATAAATCTATCGATGGTGATATTATTTACAAAATTGATATCAACGTGAATGGTTAGGCAGCAAGGACAGTTTCTCTAGCTTGTCATATTTGTATATTTGAGTCAATACTAACAATTGTTTAATATTATATAATGCAAGCAAGTATATTATTGATTTGTTTATTTAATCATATAGATAAAGAAATCTATCATTTCATTTGAAATAGAGGCCTCTCTCTTTGGTTGCATTGGGTCATCTCATTTTTTCCTATGATTGATTTGTATCATTTCAATGGCACATTTGAACCAAGCACTAATGCCTATAAAATGCATGTCATGTTGGATTAGGAAGACTCTCTACATGGTTTGTAGGGATCCAACATAAGTATAGCTATTACACTAATATACCATGATATAGATTTTCTTCATTCTAGAGGACAATATCAAATATGAGGAATAAGTTCATGACTTACACCATGAAAGATAATACTTAAAGGAAAATCTACTTCAATTTGGCATGATTTTAGGGTTCCATATGAAGAAATTATTGATAAAAAGCCAATTCATTGTATTAAAAGTAATATGAGTGATGTCAAAGTATCATTAGTGGTAAATCTTAATGGCCAGATTATGGGATTATCTACACATAGTATACTGCAAAATATTTTAATGTTACCTTATCCTTTTGGGGACTTCATTTTAGATACTTGGACTTGGGAATTGAATGCAAATTGAAATTGACCACTCCATATGCATATCAAGGTTTAATTAAGATTGGTTGTAGGAATAAAAGTGCCCATTAGAAATAAATTTGGCAACAAATGATGTTTTTTTGTGATTAATGGCTCATGAAGCATTGTTGACTTATTCAAACAGATGCAAAGACATTTTAAATATGATCCTATTTGCATATTGTGTGGAAATGTAGTGGAACCAACACTACGTACCTTATCAGATTGTATTCAAGCTGACAATAACTAAAGAAGGTTGAATATATAATATTATATCACAAAATTATTTTCATATGGTTATTTATATGTGGTTGGAATTAATATCCATAGTGTTATTTAAAATAAGGTTCATTTTCATTATGACTTGTTGGTAAATTTGGTTCAGTAGAAATCAATCTACTTTCAACATTTTGACTACAAAGTTTGAGAGTATATGTCGAGTTATCTTAGCTTCAGTTACAGATGTAAACCAATCTTGCTGATGATATGAACAACCATGAAAAGTTACAACTATTTCTCCATTAGTACATTGGTTACATCCTCCATAAATTTACTCAATTTAAGAGCAAGCACTTCTGTTACTCAAAATAGAGCATCCATGTTGTGCAAGATTGCACTATAGTTCTTGAGTATTAGGATGGGGAGGAACAATGTTCATTTATACTATGACAATTGTTTAATTGTAAAGATATTATTGTCTATGAATTCCATTTGGAGAATTGGATGTAGATAATACAAGCTATACATGTGGTTACTATAGAATGTCATTCTTTGGTGACTTGGAAGAAAAAGGTTAATTAATATCTTTAAGGAGCTTAGACGGTTAAAAAGTGAAGAATTATCACGCTCATGGCTTCCCAAGTTTCCTTTTAATTCTTAATGGACTATATTTATGCCAAACCTCCTTTTTTTGGTAGTATCATACCCATGTATTTTGCAATGGTATTCCTAACTCTATGTGTATTGAAAACAATTACAATTTTGGAATTCCTATATTAGGGAGAAGGGTGAATTGAATATGTTAGCTTTCCAAAAAAATGTGTATGGTTTTCATCCTCTAGTTTGATTTTAATTGAAAACATACTAATCTAAATGTATAAAAATAGACAAATATAAAGCACGTGTGACACTTGGATATTTATTCAATACAATATTGTTCCTGATTTGACCTTAGTTTATAATAATTACAAACTTCTTGTTTAATTCAAAAAGAGTTTTTAATGTTTTGATAGCTTAGTATTTTTTACCTTATGTCTGGAGTTACCTTACATAAGATTATACCTAAACCCTAAATTATCTAGTTACCTTAAACCTTTATCCTTGAATTAGTATGGATTCGAGCAAAGCCAAGAATGGATATGTGTGATTAAAACCCTAGTTTCCCAAAATTCTAAATTTATGGACTTTATTGATATATATTACATTTATTCAAAATATATTTGTGATTTATTTTAGAAGTCAAGAATAAATCAAAGATATATGGATACTGTATTTTCCCTATATTTGACTGACTAAATGTTTCAATCTGATTATTTCAAATCTTGTAGTTGTAAAGTAATAATGATTAGAACTTGAAAACAAAGTATATAAGCATGATATATGTCACCATGAGGATTTTTGGAAAATATACACCATCATCATAAGAGATAGCCATTCTGAAATTTCACAAACATAAAAATATTGGTATACACTTTTGGAAACTTAGCAGACATGCCTAGGATACTCTAGTGGAAAGATATTATTCATCCAAATTAGATATGTCATAATAGTATTGTAAATGTTATATTAGAAGTAAAAAAAATCATTACTATTGACAAGTATGAATTTTAAATCATGGGAAATATGAATAGAAATATTGAGTTTGTTTTCTCACAAAAGTTGTTCTTACACCAAGTACTTTAATCGTGTTCATGAATCTTGTGCCCCACATATTCGCTACTAGTTTGGGGATACCTCTATTGGGGGAGAGGGTGAAGGGGTTGGACTTTACTTCCTATATCAACGGTTTGAGGACTTTGTCAACCATTGGATGGGGATTAACTTATCCATGGTTGAGAAAGTTGTTGTAATCAGATCTTTCCTTACAAGCTAATTACAGTTCTGGTGTGGCCAAGTAGTGATCCTAGACTTTTCTCTGAATAAGATTAGGAGTATTATGTGTGGCTTCATGTGGTCGGGAAAATATGAAGTTGTAGCATGGAATATTCTTGGTAAGGAATATCATGAAGGTTGTGTCAACATCATAGAACCAGGTGAAATTGTTATAATTGCTACTGTAAAGAGGATCAATAAGTTCCTTAGGAACCTTGTGTCCCATTGGAGCATGTGGATGAGGGGTATGGCCATTACCTGGAATTCTTGGTGGACAAGAAGGACTGATCCACGTCTTGGTGCATGATGGTCAAGTTTTAGTCGGAGGTGTAAGGGTACTACTTGTAGATTCACAACTCTTGGAACCTCTACAATGGAAGACTTTTCCTTGAAGGATCACATACCACTCACCACAGGTTACCAGGTTCTACATTCTTTGGAACATGATGCACACTCCTAAATGCATGTTTTTGTCATATCGGTTGTCTCATGGACATACTTCATACTAAAATTAGGTTGACAATGTGGGGGTCAGATGTGAATCATGAATGTTTTTGTATGGGGAGGCTGATGAGAATCATGACCATATTTTTAAGATGCAGATTCAACTACTATGTATGGTGTAGAATCAGTCTGAAACTTGATTGGGGGATTTCCCTCCACAATCTTTCAAGGACTCGCTACTCTAGATCATGAACAAGACAAAAATAGCCCCCTTGGCCCTCTTTCTAGCTCATCTTTTTGTTTTTCTCTTTGGCAAAAGACGAACAACAAGCTTCATGAGAAACCCAAGATGGACTCTATCTCCTTTTTTGGAATTATGAAAATATAATTAAAATAGTTTTCTTATACAAACCCATATTGGTGATCAATGTGGATGGTTTGATCCTAAGACAATGGGATTTGTAGTCTAACCCACTTGTATAGTATTCAAGATTTTGCTTTCCTATACTTGTTCTGATGTTTTGATGAAATACTACTTACCCTTTTCCAAAAAAAAAAGAATATTTTGCCCCACATACCATATCAAAAATTGTGTAGATGTTCATTTCTTAAATTTTTATGTTAAAATGAAGATCGAGTCAAATGCATAGAAAATCATTTATGAATCATAATTAATCACTCTAAGAGTATTATAGTTTTATATTAATCATTTTTTAGGAAGAATATACTTTTTAGAAAATAGGTAGTTTACTTCTAATCCTATAATATGTAATTGCTTTAGGGAAACCCATCATTATTCTAGTCAATTATGTTTAGTCTTGTATTAAAATAAATCAAATGGTATACGGTTTATTCGAAAATTGGATCAATTGGACTTACATAGAGATATCTTCTCCATTACCTTCATAGTAATGGGAATAGTTGGTCCTCAAACATAGTATGATGTAATTTTCCTACACTTAAACATATACAACATTAATTAAGTGAGAACAAAAATTAACCATGACTACATCTTAAAAAGACCAAACACTAGAGAACTTAACCACATCGACACTACATAAGAGAACTAGAATACCTTATAGTGAACCCGTAAGAATTACATGAGTATTGTTCCTCTTAATGAGTTCTAAGATGGATATTGAACATTGACACAATACATGTGTTACATGCTAAAACTTGTACGTAGACATAGTGGAATCAATATTACTTGGATTCATGTTGTTTTGTACTTTTTATATCATTATGATGTTTGATTAAAATAGGTGTTGTATTATGCTCTTCGAAATCCCTTTTCCTTGGAAGTGGAAACAAGGGTATCTAGACAAATTACCTCTAACATGGTCTACAATAAAATTTCCGCATAACTATATATCCATAAATTCCTATTCCATTACCTTGGTAGGCAGTGCTAAAAGAATTAATGTGTTTTTCCTTGATTGGATAATATCATGCATTAATCATATTTAATAAAATACACAAAATATCATCTTATTGATTAACCAAAAATGTTTACAAATGGGGCCATGGGTAATTAGTATCAACGTCATTACATGTATCATTGTTACCCTTTCCTCATCATGTATTATCAAGATATGAATTGGATGCCAATAGTTATTTTGAGGATTGACGTATTTAAGGTTTAGGATCAAAGAAAAAATAGAAAAAAATTGATCAATATTCAAATCAAAAAATCAAGTAGGATGTAAAATGAGATATCAGAGGAATACATGCTATATGTATCCTCAAAACATATTTGTATTAGCTTCCACTTATTTGACTCATCAGAAATTACTACTTATTTGTTTTATTTAGATTAGGAATTGACTTTCAATGATTTTTATATGATTTTGGAAATTTTCATAGTTTTTGTCATAGAGATATGAAGCACCTTTATATTGGAAAAATCATATGTCTTCAGATCTTTGTGACATGGTTTTTGGCTGACTAGATTTGATATTTCTTTGTCCTTATCTTCAATGATTTTATCATGAGTGAAGGAGACTTGGCCATGTGGTTGTGGTAATTATATTTGGTCTTAATAAATATGTAACCATGATTGAAGGTTGGGATATTGTCTCCCTTCCTTGACTCTACCTGAGAGAGAGGGGAGACCCATGGTGGAGTGTAGCCAGAGAAGAAGAGGCAATGGAAGAGGCATCATGGAAAGCCTATGAAGAAACCATAAATATATGTTGTAGTCCAACCACGTAGGTGGTGGGATTTCTCTTTGCTAAAGAGGAGAAAGCAAAATGCCCAACGTAGGAGCCAGAGTGACGTTATGAAGACACAATTTGAAGGATGAGGATGAACATGGCTTGAATAGTGTACACATAGGAAGTGAGGGAATAATTAAGGGTAAAAGTATTGACATATGGTTTTTATAGGTCTATATTAGCCCTTGATTAGGGTTTTGTTTATCCCTCTCATCATCATATTTAGAGAAGAAAGGAGTGTGTAGTTTTGATACCCACAATTAGGTTACCAAACTCAGGCAATATACAAACATTTATAATCAAGGGGATGAGACAAGTCTTCCCTATCACTCAAGATTGACCAAGGTGGTATAGGGAGGCAATATACCACCGTATCATTTATTCCCTCTCCACTTATGAGTTTGGAGGGGGAGGGTTAGTTGACCACTGATTCCATAAAATGGGCCCCAATTTATGGGAGCTTGATCCAAGGAATCATGTTGGTTTCCAAGGAATCATTAAACTTTTTTTTGGGGGGGGGGTAGTTAGGAGGTGATGTATTCATCTCTCCCTTCTTTGGCAAGAAAATAAAAATGTTTTGTACATCTACTGGAAGCATTATAATTAAACATGGTACTACTACTATTCCATAGTACTTATGACTAAAAAATATCTTCTATACCACCAAGATGTCTCATATAAGTATGGGGATCTAGATTACTATTTAGGATAGTTTTACCAAGGCATCTAAAAGCTTATTTCCTTCTCATGAAATAAGGTTGAACTACAATTCCATTTTATCATTTTCTTGGATTTTGTTGATCTAATTTTTATGAAAAGGGTACATGGTCCACATATCCTTGATCTTTAATATGGCCAACATGCTATCATATTTAGTAAAGAACTTTGAGCCTCCAATCTCTATACCTATATGCATGGCTAACTATATGTCATCTTACTCGGTCTCAAGGAATGATTGTACCTCAATCATCTTCCCTTCTCCAGTGACCTAAGCATCATTGGAGTATGTAGCAGTGGCTAGCAATGCAGCCATGTGGTTCTTGCTAGTAACATTTGCATTGAACTTTAGATAACCTTGTTGTAGTTTAGACCAGTCATGAGTCTCTCTTTCCATAATATTCATCATTTCTATATGAAAACATTTATTGATTAGCATATCTTCCCTGATAACATTTTAGAGATTGTGGACCTTCGTTTTGGTGACCCCTTAAAAAGAATAAAATTGCATTGGCATATATACCACACAATTACCATGAATATGAAAGACATGTCCACCCTTGTTTTTAGATTTCTTTACTAACAAGACAAGAGGATATAATAGAAGAAAAAAACATTAGCATTGATGTTGAAGTGGTCCATCCATACCTCTTTTGTAAAGGGAATCCACTCAGGGCATTAAAACTAGTTTTGTCTCATTACTAGATCTAGAACACTCGTAGGCTCATTTGTATTTCTTTGGTACTTCTTGTTGTTAGTGAGTAAATCCCCATGACTAATGAGCCAACACAAATTTTGATTCGTTCAAGTACAACGGAATTTCATACATACACCCATTATCCATTTCATTATGTCTCCTTGTCTTTCCTTACCATAGTAAAGTTGATTTAGGGGGGAGAGAGACATTTTCACAATGATCCCATGATAGAAGGTCCTACTTCTCCCTCCTATCCAGTAGTATAAATCTATTACATATCCTCTTAACCACATGTTTAGGAATAAAGAATGAGGAATTCCTTATTTGAATTCCCCTTCAATTTAACTACAATGTAGTCAATCATGTCTTATTGGTTCACATCAATTGGTTGAGTAATAAAATCTATTAGAATTAGTTTTACCTTGATCCATATGCCTCTCTATGCATTCCTTTAGTGTCCACTTACATGGACGTTGTAGCAATTTTATGAGTAAATTATCCATAATCCAGTACAACCTTATCAAACCTTGTTATTGATTGCCCAATTGTGAGTTGTACAAATTGTACTTGAGTTTCATACCTTCACTATAGGTCGTTTTTGTATTAGTAACAAGTTCTTAAATACTCTTCATTCTCAAACACTCATTCCAATCTCCAATAAATTGTACCCAATCCCACTAAGCTTCTTTCCATAGAAAATTTTGTTCCACACTATGAGCGACAGGGAACACTAATTGTCATTTCCTTCCCATACGAACCTTCTAGTTGTTCTATCAATGCTATCAGACATACCAAGATATAGGACAACTAACACATATACATATAACAATATAGTTCATGCAAGACACACCAAAATTTACTTACATTTACTATTAACACATATACATACAGCAATAGTGACGTCAAATGATTTCACCTACATTAAAATTATACATCATTTCAAATATTACATATACAAGTGGGAAAATGAAAATCTATACAAAATATTCTCTGGATAATATTTGTAGGGTTACTAGTCTATTTTCTATATTCTCTTGATTTCATGTGCATACCTAATTTTTTAGTAAATACATGAGCTTATGCATTAATAATTGATACTTGACACCTTGAAACTGAACACCAATAGAGATGGCGTGACATACATGCATTAGTAATTAAAATGAATATAATATTAGAAGACATACACTTAAATATTATAACAAAAAAATTATAGCAAGAACTACATGGAATGCAAAATCATAGACAGATAGTGAAATATAAGTCAATAATCTCAATCTATTCATAGAATATCCAAAAATTTATTTCCTTGATATATGTTTCCTTACTAGGTAGTAAATCTCATCTCATAACACAATCATAAGAAATTATCCATGTGAAACTAAACAAATGCAAGAAGTCAAAATGGTATTTCCCCCAACTAGCATAAGAAAAATATAGCAATGTGATAGGACATGCTTACTTTCACTACAAAATACGATGTGAACTATGAGTTCCCACCCACTAACACCATCCCTAACTCTCTGTGGCAAGAGGAATGGTGTGACAGAAATTGCCTCTTTCCCCAAATATGTAATGATAAAATGACAGGCATAACTGAATCTGGAATACCTCAACAACTAACACAAAATGAGTAAGGAGGTGGGTTATAGACTTAAATAATTTAATATCAATCACATAGACATATATTAGGGTTAGGGGATATAATATTTCCTAAATATCACAATAAAGCACCAACATGTCTCACAACATGAACTAGGAGTTTTTAGGATTCATCATAAAATTCACTTTATTATGATAATACAAAATCAATGTATTGCATTACTTTTTCGAATTAAAAAGTAGTGACTCCTTACGAATAATATGGAACACCCACAACATTTAATTGACTTAGGATGAACCAACCATTCCATTCCATAAAAACAAAATTCATTGGTTCAAATAAACAACGTCCTATGATGTAAAATAATAAAATCCATCTAAATATAGATTTTACTTTAAAAAATGCAATTTTCATATTATACAAATTATCTCAAAATTTCTATTTCATTATTATTATCCATCAATTTTTCATAAGATATTAATTAGATATCTAAAAGTAATCAAATCCCGTCCAAATATTTTTGCACATTCCTAAACATAATTACCTCCACGTAGCAATACTTATCATTATCATAAGAGTCATTGTAAATTTATTTTTATAGTGTTTGTGGAACAAAATATACAATTCCTACCTTTTTCTTATTTAAAATCAAACAATATTTGAAATGCATTATTCTGATAAGTGAGTCAATAAATATTCCATTTCAAGGATACATTTTTATGTAGGGTTATATTCATTCACAATAGTAGTATTTCTCCTAAGGTAAAACTCCTTATAGTAAAATTTCAAATCCCAACAAACCTTCAATTCTTCCTGTAATAGCTCCATAGGTACTCATTAGTTGACTAGAAGATTAAAAAGAAAATATTTGTAGGATTACTTCACTTATATATGAATGAAAACACTTTATTATTTAGTGTTTCAATATTAGAAACTAATTATTACAGTATGAATTCACCATAAACTTACCAGAATTCTCCAAGAATTGAAGAAGAACATGATGTTTAATCTTTAACTTGGGTTGATTACTTGAAATCCTAATATTTCACCCCTCTTGGATCTCTCTTCTTCTCCCATAGAAGTAAACAAACTAGGTGAACTTTTATTTGTGTTTGGGTTATCAATAATTTGATTGAGGATCTTGAAAAAATTCCTCCTTTTCCCTTTTAGTTTCTACAGTCTATCTAGCACAAGTTGCCCAAATTGCTGAGCAATCGACCAATTTGTCAAGCAACTCTATTATTTCATTCATTAGTCAATTGACTTCCTAACCAACAAGCTCATCTTAACCGTATGTGACTTTCCTAAATCACACATCTAAGACAAAGCAGATCTAGAGTACTCACACTCTTAAATTTATAACCCAACACTCAGGCCCCCACAACTATTATATGAGATCTGATGTAGTAATCAGGATTGATCCTCAGTGACAAGAGTGTAGAGTGCTAAGAACATAGAATCTTATCTCAATTACACCAACCAAAAAGGGTAGTGTGACAAAGTGAATTTTATCATAATAATGAGATAATTACTCTTTTGACCTCATTATATCCTCTCATGGTCTCAAATAATTTTTTTTCTTGTCTTCATAATCAATGTTTAGGCTGAAATACAAAATACGGTGATCAATGTAGTTTTTATACACATTATCACACCTCAAATTAAATTCAATCATCACTTTGTCCATAGAAGAAAATCGATCCATCAAACTTCACCTTTTTGTTCTCAAACTTTTTCTAAAGGTTACCACCTTTTTGTGAAGTTGTGGTCCAAATTTCAGAACAATTGGACATTCCTACAATTTACTATGATTTCTTGAAGTTTATGTGTTGAAAACCAATTTATTCCCTTTTATTTGCTCTTTTCTTGACTTGTCCAAGTCAGCTATCTGTGGTAAGGAATCAGCGGTGCCTCTCAGCCCTTGGATCTCCTTCCCACAGATCAGGGCCAGATCCTGTGGCCATGGGATCATCTTCTACCTCCACAATCAGCGGGGAGAAGTAAATGAGGACCCGATTGAGCGATCTCGTGCTCTTGACTAGGAATCAAAATTCTAAGTGAGCCAAAATTCTCCTCTCACATTTTTGAACGAATCTAGCCCTACTTTGACCACCTTTCTTGCTCTCTTCAGTCACTAAAATAAGATAGTTGCTCTCCCCTCTCACTCTGGTGGCCATGGCCATTTTCAAATCTCGATTCAGCCCTAAATCTACCCCCCTGATGCTATAAAAGGACCCCAAGGTCCGCAACAAGCACATCTTTCTATGATCTCATCCTCGTAAGCAATCTCATCCTTAAATGCTCGATTTTTTTATCTCCGACAACCTAATACTGGTGCAACACTGCCTACCATCCCATTTAGGCGTTCCTGCTATGCACCTCCTCCTCCCCTTCTTTGGCTCCCATTGAGTCCGCAAGGTGGTGGTGGACTGGGACGGCCTGCGTGCATCCTCCCTCACCCACTCTTTCTTCTGGAGTTTCTCGACACTAGTGATCCCTCCGCCCTATTCTTGGGCTCGCACGAAGCTTGTACGAGGAAGGAGAGGGCTGAAGAACTGGCCGGTCCAGAAGGGGTCCAACCAGGACCAAACCGGTCAAGAACCGATCAAAATCTAAATTTGAACCGACAAAGCCAAGGCTTGAACCAAAGATTTGATAAAATGAGCCACCTAGCTTGCGTGGCTCGATCTGGGCCATTCCTTGCACATCCGATGAACCTCGTTTTTCCATATTAAAGGTATTTTTGCCCCTCTCTACTCAGAAAATCAGTAATATGGTCAAATCTTATTTAAATCGTATCTAATTCATACTGACTTCAAATAATTTGAGTAAATAGTCCATTTTTATCAGAAAAATCCAAGGAATCTACTAAAAATTCTTTTGAAACATGATTTCCAACGGTGCTCATTGATATACCTATATTTGATCTCTTGCTTTTTAATTTGTCTAATGATTCAACAATGATGATTAACCTTTGGAAACCCTATGTTTCGGCTCAGATTATTATCTTGTAATCTAATTCTAATCTAGTTGAATCAACCTATCATGAAAATGAATCATTAGTGATCTAAATCTTTTTACTTGATTCAATCTTGATTATAATGAATAATGAGTAATCTTGATATCGATCTAAATCTTGCAAAACCTTGATATACTTTGACCCATCAACCTGATATGGAATTCCAATGATGCTAAGTATCATGATGATGATCTAGAATATTGAATGATGACTCAAATATTGATGATAATAATTAGGGTTAGCAAATATATTCCTAAAATACCTAGGTAGATCATCCATCCTCGAATATGCTTGACATCTGAGTAAATATTGAAATCTTGATATAATGTTGGCTATAAATGAATGATCTACCTTAGGGATGAATAGGATTGGAAAACCCTAATCTAGTGTACTTGGAATTGGTCTATAATATGATCTTCACCCTCTATCCATATCTTGATTGATCTAGGAGCTACTTGAGACCATGATCTTCTACTCTAGTTGATTTATACTCAAAATCTTCGGTGAAAGGTACGCTATTATATAACTCCTCCTTGATTGTATTGAAGATACTTTTATGTATCTCTTGACTATATGCTTGGCTATTTACTTGGATGAGCTACTGTTCCCTATGATTAGTCTTCTGTTTTTCTATACTATATTTTGAAAAGTATGAAAACATAAATTGCATGCCAATTATGACTGTCCGTATATTGATAATGATGATGATATTGATAATGTTGATAATGTTGATATTGAGTACAACAATCCCCTAATTTGGATGTGGGACTTGTACATTGGATTCCTATGTTCCTATGGTGAGAAGGAGACTAGTGACCATCCCCATCGCGTTGGTGTAATAGAGTCACACAAAATATACACACATGCTTCTCGAATTACAGCATAATGGGAACTTGTAATAAAATTCAAACTGCCTGAAAAACTTGTCAAATAAACTTTGGTTTTGCAAATTGCTTATTATTCTCTTGAATATAAGTCCTGCCAAGTATACTATTTTGTTATAAATCACTTTGCTTGTTTTTGATAGCGTACCGTGCAATTGTATGATTGTGCCTCGATTTTCTTGATTTTAGGCAATACGAATGGAAAATACTGAATAATATCGTTTCCGCACTCATACACTTTGATGACAAAGATATATTGGTAAAATCTCCATATTGGGTTAGCTTGTTCTTTAATTATCCAATTTTTGATTTATTTATTTCTTATTGTATATGCAGTGTGATAGATCCTATTGGGCCACTCAGGGACGGGTGTTTCAATCCTTTTTCTACTTTCTAGGCAGTGGGATTGGGATTAGGGTAAGAACGGTTCCGTGATAATTGGTATCAAAGCTTACACACTCTCATATACTTTAAGTAAATAATTTCTCAAGTCTCTTACACCCAAGAAACCCTTAAGTCCATAATGGTGAAAATTGAGGTGTCTAGGCTCGGGGTCCTGACATAATTTCTCCTAGCCGTCTTCACGGTGCCTGAGATCCCCCGTTCTACCAGGCCTCAATTGATCCAGAACTGGACCTAAAGGTTCTCTTATGAAACCCTAGAGAGTCTTCTAGAATCACATCTCTTCTTTAAGAACTATCCTAAGCCAGCCATGTAGATGAATATTAGGTAGTCTTCTCATCTCCTCATGTGGTCCTTTCTTGTGACCTTTTACCACATGATGTCTCGATTATGGGTAGCTTATGCATGGGAAAAATGTATATCACTAAATTTTGAAAGTTGGTACCATGATCTGACCTTAATTTGAAAATTCGATTTTGATCAATTAATTTTGAAACCAAATACTCATGTATGATCCCTAATATCACGAACACTCAAATTAGCTAAAACTTGACTATATGCTTCCTATGTTGAGGTAAATCTTGATTTGGTGAAATAAGGATGACTTATACCTTAGACCTCATTGTTGATAAGGTCTCTATTTGATTAAGCCCATGTTTCCCTATTGTTGATTAAACCTCAAACATAGTTAAGCAATCTCGTATCCTATTTTATACACATCTTGACTATGCTATCAAGTGACTAAGTCTAGGACTCACAAAATCATGATGTAAGACCTATGATACAAAAAGTAGTTTTCCTATGACCATTGATGCCTTTCTCAATCTCAATTTTGATATGATGATGATGGGCTAGATTTTGCACTATTATGCTATAATTCCTTGAATGCCAAATTCAAATCCTCATTTTCCAAAATTATATCACTACCTTGATCATGAAAGGAAAGGAATACAAAGATTAACTTGACTTTGTAAAATCTTGACACTATTGCCCTATTATCTTGAATTTTGATGTTATGACCATGTAAAAAAAATGCTTTGATCGTTGATACTCTCCCTATTTGAATAAGCTCGATGGGTAATGACTGTTGTTGGTATTAGTTGACTCATGACTCCCCTAACCAAGGTCACATCCCTATTTTGACTACCTCTAAATTTTCACCTTTTTGATTATTTAGAGTTTGGAAACGTATTCCCTTTCACCCTATTTGGACTAGTTGACCTAAGCCTAATAGGTTAAACCCATGGTTGACACTCGATCTTGAATATTGATTTTTTAATGACCTTGACATATGGAAATATTGACTATAGCTTGAGGTTGACTACCTAGATTGACCTAGGTCTAGATCATTCATCAACCTTGGATACAATGATAATGAAATCTTGATATGTTGCTCAAAGATTGCTTGAAAATTGTTGCTCAAAATTGAATATAGATGAGTGATCTCCCCCAAGGTCTAAATAGGAATCGAAACCCTAGCTTCAAAATTTCGGACCTATGACATTTGATGTCCAAAAATCTTGACTCTTGATACTGATATATAATATTGTGACTCACGATTACCAAATTTCAATAATGATACAAATCCTATGATCACACTATTTAGACATTAAGATGTATGAGTAATGACTTATCCCAAAATTTTGAAATGATGAATATTTTGACTCTCTCAATTTATAACTTAGGGTTTAGCTCTCATTAGGACTAAGGTGGGACCTCCCATTGATTTTGAGCTCGAAAGCATGAGATTGGAAGTATGATGTTGTCTTGAATTGCTGAAATATTAAATCTCAAATCATGGATGTATTACCCCACCTGGGACAATGTAGAAGCTAAGACCCTGAGATATTGGGATTGAAAGTCACCTTGAACTCTATTTATTTGACCTAAAATATGACCTTTCCAAATTTGTGATCAATAGGATGCTTTCTATATTTGTGACTCATATAATGACTTTGGACAATATATGTGCTGATCTTAATACTCAATTGCTTGATGATGAAATGGTGTTAATACCAAGTGGATTATGATAAGGAACATTGAGGACATGATTTTGATTTTATACTTGAGGATACCCCACTATTTGAGGAAATGACTTAGGTTGAATAATCCCAATTTTTGAGGATGTTTTTGAATTTTGGGGACAAAATTCCTTTTTAAGGAGGGAAGGACTGACAAAGTGAATTTTAGCATAATAATGAGATAATTACTCTTTTGACCTCATTATATCTTCTCATGGTCTCAAATAATTTTTTTTCTTGTCTTCATAATCAATGTTGAGGCTCAAATACAAAATATGTTGATCAATGTAGTTTTTATACACATTATCACACCTCAAATTAAATTCAATCATCACTTTGTCCATTGAAGAAAATTATCCATCAAACTTCATCTTTTTTTCTCAAACTTTTTCTAAAGGTGATAATCCACCTTTACGTGAAGCTGTGGTCCAAATTTGAGAAAAATTGGACATTCCTACGATTTACTATGATATCTTGAAGTTTATGTGTTGAAAACCAATTTATTCCCTTTTATTTGTTCTTTTCTTGACTTGTCCAAGTCAGCTATCTGCTGCAAGGGATCGGGGGTGCCTCTCAGCCCTTGGATCTCCTTCCCATAGATCAGGGCTAAATCCCGTGGCCATGGGATAATCTTCTACTTCCGCAATCAGCGGGGAGAAGTAAATGAGGACCCGATTGAGAGATCTCACGCTCTTGACTATGAATCAAAATTCTAAGCAAGCCAAAATGATCCTGACATTTTCAAATGGATCTTGCCCTACTTTGACTGCCTTTATTGCTCTCTTCAGTCACTAAAATAAGACAGTTGCTCTCCCTTCTCACTCTGGTGGCCATGGCCATTTTCAAATCTCGATTCAGCCCTAATTCTAGCCCCCTGATGCTATAAAAGGACCCCCAAGGTCCGCAACAAGCACATCTTTCTCAGATCTCATCCTTGCATGCAATATCATCCATAAATGCTCGATTTTTGCTCTCCGACAACCTGCTACTGGTGCAGCACCACCGACCAGCCCATTTAGGCATTCCTGCTATGCACCGCCTCCTCCCCTTCTTTGGATCCCATCAAGTCCACGAGGTGGTGGCGGACTGGGATGGCCTGCGTGCAACCTCCCTCACCCACTCTTTCTTCTGGAGTTGCTCCACACCGGCGATCCCTCCGTCCCATTCTTGAGCTCACGTGAGGCTTGTACGATGATGGAGAGGGCTGAAAAGATGGCCGGTCCAGAAGGGGTCCGACCAGGATCGAACCGGTCGAGAACGGATCAAAATCCAAATTTGAACCGACAAAGCCAAGGCCTGAACCAAAGATTTGACAAAGTGAGCCACCTAGCTCGCGTGGCTCGATCTGGGCCATTACTTGCACATCCGACGACCCTCATTTTTCCATATTAAAAGTATTTTTGCCCCTCTCTACTCAGAAAATCAATAATATGGTCAAATATTATATAAATCGTATCTAATTCATACTGACTCCAAATAATTTGAGTAAATAGTCCGTTTTTATTAGAAAAATCCAAGGAATCTACTAAAAATTCTTTTGAAACCTGATTCCCAACTATGCTGATTGATATATCTATATTTGATCTCTTGCTTATTAATTTGTCTAATGATTCAACAATGATGATTAACCTTTGGAAACCCTATGTTTCGGCTCTGCTTATTATCTTGTAATCTAATTCTAATCTAGTTGAATCATCCAATCATGAAAATGAATCATTAGTGATCTAGATCTTTTTACTTGATTCAATCTTGATTATAGTGAATAATGAGTAATCTTGATATTGATCTAAATCTTGCAAAACCTTGATATACTTTGACCCATCAACCTAATTTGGAATTCCAATGATGCTTAGTATCATGATGATGATCTAGAATCTCTAATGATGACTCAAATATTGATGATAATAATTAGGGTTTGCAAATGTATTCCTAAAATACATAGGTAGATCATCCATCCTCGAATATGCTTGACATCTGAGTAAATATTGAAATCTTGATATAATGTTGGCTATAAATGAATGATCTACCTTAGGGATGAATAGGATTGGAAAACCCTGATCTAGTGTACTTGGTATTGGTCTATATTATGATCTTGACCCTCAATCCATATCTTGATTGATCTAGGAGCTACTTGAGACCATGATCTTCTACTCTTGTTGATTTATACTCAAAATCTTCGGTGAAAAGTACGTTGTTATATAACTCCTCCTTGATTGTATTGAAGATACTTTTATGTATCTCTTGACTATATGCTTGGCTATTTACTTGGATGAGCTACTGTTCCCTATATTAGTCTTCTGTTTTTCTATACTATATTTTGAAAAACATGAAAACATAAATTGCATGCCCATTATGACTTCCTGTATATTAATAATGATGATGATATTGATAATGTTGATAATGTTGATATTGACTACAACAACCCCCTCATTTGGAGGTGGGACTTGTACATTGGCTTCCTATGTTCCTATGGTGAGAAGGAGCCTAGTGACCTTCCCCATCACGTTGGGGTAATAGATGTAACACAAAATATATATGCATGCTTCTCGAATTATAGCATAATGGGAACTCGTAATAAAAGTCGAATTGCTTGAAAATCTTGTCAAATAAACTTTGGTTTTGCAAATTGCTTATTATTCTCTTGAATATAAGTCATTCCAAGTATACTATTTTTTTATAAATCGATTTGCTTGTTTTTGATAGTGTACTGTGCAATTGCATGATTGTGTCTTGATTTTCTTGATTTTAGGCAATACAAATGGAAAATACTGAATAAGATCGCTACCACACTCATACACTTTGATGACAAAGATATATTGGTAAAATCTCCATATTGGGTTAGTTTGTTCTTTAATTATCTAGTTTTTGAGTTATTTATTTCTTATTGAATATGCCAGTGTGATTGATCCTATTGGGCCACTCAGGGACGGGTGCTTCAATCCTTTTTCTACTGTCCTATGTTGAGGTAAATCTTGATTTGGTGAAATAAGGATGACTTATACCTTATAACTCATTGATGATAAGGTCTCTATTTGATTAAGCCCTTGTTGCCCTATTGTTGATTAAACCTCAAACATAGTTAAGCAAACTCGTATCCTATTTTATACTCATCTTGACTATGCTATAAAGTGACTAAGTCTAGGACACAAAATCTTGATGTAAGACATATGATACAAAAAGTAGTTTTCCTATTGACCATTGATGCATTTCTCAATCTCAATTTTGATATGATGATGATGGGCAAGATTTTGCACTATTATGCTATAATTCCTTGAATGCCAAATTCAAATCCTCAATTTCCAATATTATATCACTACCTTGATCATGAAAGGAAAGGAATAGAAAGATTAACTTGACTTTGTAAAATCTTGACACCATTGCCCTATTATCTTGAATTTTGATGTTATGACCATGTAAAAAAAATGCTTTGATCGTTGATACTCTCCCTATTTGGAAAAGCTCAATGGATAATGACTATTGTTGGTAATGTGCTAGATTAGGGTGGTAGTTGACTCATGACTCCCCTAACCTAGGTCACATCCCTATTTTGACTACCTCTAAATTTTCACCTTTTTGATTATTTAGAGTCTGGAAACATATTCCCTTTCACCCTTTTTGGACTAGTTGACCTAAGCCTAATAGGTTAAACCCATGGTTGACACTTGATGTTGAATATTTTGACTCTCTCGATTTATGACTTAGGGTTTAGCTCTAATTTGGACTATGGTGGGACCTCCCGTTGACTTTGAGCTCGAAAGCATGAGAGTGGAAGTATGATGTTGTCTTGAATTGCTGAAATATGAAATCTCAAATCATGGATGTATAACCCCACCGGGGACAATGTAGAAGCTAAGACCCTGAGATATTGGGATTGAAAGTCACCTTGAACTCTATTTATTTGACCTAAAATATGACCTCTCCAAATTTGTGATCAATAGGATGCTTTCTATATTTGTGACTCATATAATGACTTTGGACAATATATGTGCTGATCTTGATACTCAATTGCTTGATGATGAAATGGTGTTAGTACCAAGTGGATTATGATAAGGAACATTGAGGACATGATTTTGATTTTATACTTGAGGATACCCCACTAGTTGAGGAAATGACTCAGGTTGAATAATCCCAATTTTTGAGGAGGTTTTTGAATTTTGGGGACAAAATTCCTTTTTAAGGAGGGAAGGATGTGACAAAGTGAATTTTAGCATAATAATGAGATAATTACTATTTTGCCTCGTTATATCCTCTCATGGTCTCAAATAATTTTGGTTTCTTGTCTTTATAATCAATGTTGAGGCTCAAATACAAAATATGGCGATCAATGTAGTTTTTATACACATTATCAAACCTCAAATTAAATTCAATCATCACTTTGTCCATTGAAGAAAATTGATCCATCAGACGCATCTTTTTGTTCTGAAACTTTTTCTAAAGGTTATCCACCTTTTTTTGAAGCTATGGTCCAAATTTGAGAACAATTGGACATTCCTACGATTTACTATGATTTCTTAAAGTTTATGTGTTGATAACCAATTTATTCCCTTTTATTTGCTCTTTTCTTGACTTGTCCAAGTCAGCTATCTGTGGCAAGGGATCGGGGGTGCCTATCAACCCTTGGATCTCCTTCCCACAGATCAAGGCTAGATCCTGTGGCCATGGGATCATCTTCTACCTCCGCAATCAGTGGGGAGAAGTAAATGAGGATCCGATTGAGAGATCTCACACTCTTGACTATGAATCAAAATTCTAAGCGAGCCAAAATGCTCCTCTCACATTTTCGAACGGATCTAGCCCTACTTTGACCACCTTTATTTCTCTCTTAAGTCATTAAAATAGGACAATTTCTCTCCCCTCTCACTCCAGTGGCCATGGCCGTTTTCAAATCTCGATTCAGCCCTAAATCTACCCCCCCTGATGCTATAAAAGGACCCCCAAGGTCCGCAACAAGCACATCTTTCTCAGATCTCATCCTCGCATGCAATCTCGTCCTTAAATGCTTGATTTTTGCTCTCCGACAACATGTTGCTGATGCAGTACCTCCGACGAGCCCATTTAGGCGTTCCTGCTATGCACCTCCTCCTCCCCTTCTTTGGCTCCCATCGAGTCCACGAGGTGGTGGCGGACTGGGATGTCCTGCGTCCAGCCTCCCTCACCCACTATTTCTTCTGGAGTTGCTCCACACCGACGAGCCCTCCGCCCTATTCTTGAGCTCGCGTGAGGCTTGTATGAGGAAGGAGAGGGCTGAAGAACTGGCCGGTCCAGAAGGGGTCCAACCAGGACCGAACCGGTCGAGAACCGATCAAAATCCAAATTTGAACCGACAAAGCCAAGGCCTGAACTAAAGATTTGATAAAGTGAGCCACCTAGCTCATGTGGCTTGATCTGGGCCATTCCTTGTACATCCGACGACCCTCGTTTTTCCATATTAAAGGTATTTTTGCCCCTCTCTATTTAGAAAATCAATAATATGGTCAAATCTTATTTAAATCGTATCTAATTCATACTGACTCCAAATAATTTGAGTAAATAGTCCATTTTTATCAGAAAAATTCAAGAAATCTACTAGAAATTCTTTTGAAACCTGATTCCCAACGATGCTCATTGATATACCTATATTTGATCTCTTTCTTATTAATTTGTCTTATGATTCAACAATGATGATTAACCTTTGGAAACCCTATGTTTGGGCTCTTATTATTATCTTGTAATCTAATTCTAATCTAGTTGTATCCTCCAATCATGAAAATGAATCATTATTGATCTAGATCTTTTTACTTGATTCAATCTTGATTATAATGAATAATGAGTAATCTTGATATTGATCTAAATCTTACAAAACCTTGATATACTTTGACCCATCAACCTGATGTGGAATTCCAATGATGCTAAGTATCATGTGTTGGTATGTATGCCCTGAGAACCAATCATGGGATGATTGGTGGGATACATTAAGATTGATTTGATAAACATCAAAGGCAAGCTTCCAATTCTTTCTTGTTCAGTCATATGAGATAGTGATAGAATAGATTGAATGTCTAGAGAATGACAGTACTCAATGACGTATGCTTTCAGGTTAAGGACCTGAACGATGAGTTCATACGGATGCTAATAGTTTGTACATTCTTGTTATGTCCCTAGTCGGATGTTATTGTGGAAGGTAGATAGACATCAATGACACACAAGACTAGATTGTGGTGTTGGTTGATGACAAAATCTCATTAGTCATGATATAGAGATATCAAACCAAACACATAGGTACTTGTTAGAGAACAAGTGTACCAGACAGACCCACCGTGAGTTTGACACATGGAACCATGACATGGTAGTCACAGTCAGTACTCACAGTGATGGTGGTGAGTGTGATTCTTTGACCTGAAATCACTACACTCAACACTTGTCGTTGGGCACACTTTGACATCATCAAACACAATCCTAAAACATGGGTTGTTATAAAGGTGATGATTGGGTGGCTTTGACACATGGGGATTTTGAGGGGTGAGTGATAGATATGGGATTTGTCCCTCCTTAGGGAGTTTGATATCCAAGACCACTTGATGTGTAGGATTGAAATAGGCGTGCGCACGCATGTGTGAATTAGTATGTGATATTGATGTCATACATATCTCTTCCAATCTGCTCTGAGATCAAGAAAGTGAATGAACGTTGACATGATGACTGTTCCATGCCTTGAGTTCATTCGGGATATCAGTGACAAAGGAATTATACATTCACTATAAAACCATTCACGGATTGTATGATTGAAAGTTGTTCTCCAACTTTCTATTTCACTTGGGTAGCACTGATGTGTGACCAGGCACCGCTCTTTGCTTGTGAAGTCATAAGTGTTATGGACTTTCACTGCCAACGTGAAAAGGACCTGTAGGGTCACACACATAGGATTCAACCTGGAAAAGGAGTTTTATCCATAAATAATGTTTAGATTGATTATTAAAGGAGTTTAGTGTTCAATTAAACACTCAATTAATTGATAGCTCAAAATCATAGTGTTCAAGGTGTTGGACATATTGATTGGAGTATCGGATTGATTGAAACTGCAATTGACTGATTCTGCACAATCTGCACTCCCAACTGATCGGTTCATGTGATGAACCGATCGGATCAGCTTGATGAACCGACCGACTCAGGTTGTGAGTCGATCGGCTCATGGTCAGGGTGAAATGATTGCTTCAAGTTTTGAAACGATCGGTTCAACTGATGCAACTGAGCAAGTTGGGAAAGTAGGATTGGTGAGAATTTTCCAATTAGAAACAAAAGATGGAAAGTCAATCGGGAACTGATCAGGACCATGAACCGACCGGTTCAGAAGTGAACCGACCAGTTGGGGTGTCCCTTTCAACCGACCGGTTCAGGTCCCCAACCGACCATTTTAGTTATGAAACGATCGGTTCAGGTTGCGAGTTGGTTGTTTTGTGGAAAATCTCGAACCCTTCTACTCCTACTTTTAGTCCTGCATTGCCTGGGATGGAGAACCCTGTCCCATGACCCTCCTATATATATAGGGGTATTGGGGGATTCTCAAAGGAAAACTCAGTGCAACCAGTTGCTCTGTGAAGTTGTCGTTCTCTCTGGTTTTGGTAACCGAGAGAGAGCCCGAGAAAGTGCTACCCGAAAAGGGAGGCACAACAAGGGAAGGACAACTGTAGAAAGTGACTGGTGGCAAGAGAGTGTGTTGGAGACTAGTACTCCAACAGGAGGGTGCGACTCCTTTCAATTCCTTGTGAGACAAGGAGATTGGAGTTCCAGGTGGTCCATGTGGACTACTTCAGAGGCGGGAGATTTCTACCGCTCAGAGGACAACTGTCAATCCCAACAGTCTGGTGAGACCCGGAGTCGTCAGTCCCGGTGCGACTAGGAGCTGCACAAACACCTTCCAAGACCGGTGGTGAAGACCGCACAAGGAACGAGGTATTGTCGCCGAGCAAGCCTCGGGACAATGTATGATTCCACAAACCATCCCTTTCCTATTGTATAGACGTTGACGCGTTTCCTTGTTCTGGGTTTGGGGAGGAAATTTTTTGTTTCCGCTGCCTTCTCTTCCTCCCTAAAACCCAACAACATGATGATGATCTAGAATCTTGAATGATGAATCAAATACTGATGATAATAATTAGGGTTAGCAAATATATTCCTAAAATACCTAGGTAGATCATCCATCCTCGAATATGCTTGACATCTGAGTAAATATTGAAATCTTGATATAATGTTGGCTATAAATGAATGATCTACCTTAGGGATGAATAGGATTGGAAAACCCTGATCTAGTGTACTTGGTATTTGTCTATATTATGATCTTGACCCTCGATCCATATCTTGATTGATCTAGGAGCTACTTGAGACCATGATCTTCTGCTCTTGTTGATTTATACTCAAAATCTTCGGTGAAAGGTACACTATTGTATAACTCCTCCTTGATTGTATTGAAAATACTTTTATGTATCTCTTGACTATATGCTTGGCTATTTACTTAAATGAGCTACTGTCCTATGTTGAGGTAAATCTTGATTTGGTGAAATAAGGATGACTTATACCTTATACATCATTGTTGATAAGGTCTCTATTTGATTAAGCCCATGTTGCCCTATTGTTGATTAAAACTCAAACATAGTTAAGCAAACTCGTATCCTATTTTATACACATCTTGACTATGCTATCAAAGGACTAAGTCTAGGACTCACAAAATCATGATGTAAGACCTATGATACAAAAAGTAGTTTTCCTATTGACCATTGATGCCTTTCTCAATCTCAATTTTGATATGATGATGGGCTAGATTTTGCACTTTTATGCTATAATTCCTTGAATGCCAAATTCAAATCCTCAATTTCCAAAATTATATCATTACCTTGATCATGAAAGGAAAGGAAGACAAAGATTAACTTGACTTTGTAAAATCTTGACACTATTGCCCTATTATCTTGAATTTTGATGTTATGACCATGTAAAAAAATGCTTTGATCGTTGATACTCTCCCTATTTGAATAAGCTCGATGGATAATGACTATTGTTGGTAATGTGCTAGATTAGGGTAGTAGTTGACTCATGAATCCCATAACCTATGCCACATACCTATTTTAACTACCTCTAAATTTTCACCTTTTTTATTATTTAGAGTCTGGAAACGTATTCCCTTTCACCCTATTTGGACTAGTTGACCTAAGCCTAATAGGTTAAACCCATGGTTGACACTCGATCTTGAATATTGATTTGTTAATGACCTTAACATATGGCAATATTGACTATAGCTTGAGGTTGACTACCTAGATTGACCTAGGTCTAGATCATTCATCAACCTTGGATACAATGATAATGAAATCTTGATATGTTGCTCGAATATTGCTTGAAAATTGTTGCTCAAAATTGAATATAGATAAGTTATCTTCCCCAAGGTCTAAATAGCAATCTAAACCCTAGCTTCAAAATTCTGGACCTATGACATTTGATGTCCAAAAATATCGACTCTTGATACTGATATATAATATTGTGACTCACGATTACCAAATTTCAATAATGATACAAATCCTATGATCACACTATTTGGACATTAAGATGTATGACTAATGACTTATCCCAAAATTTTGAAATGATGACTATTTTGACTCTCTCGATTTATGAATTAGGGTTTATCTCTCATTAGGACTAGGGTGGGACCTCCCATTGATTTTGAGCTCGAAAGCATGAGAGTGGAAGTATGATGTTGTCTTGAATTGCTGAAATATGAAATCTCAAATCATGGATGTATAACCCCACCTGGGACAATGTAGAAGCTAAGACCCTGAGATATTGGGATTGAAAGTCCCTTGAACTCTATTTATTTGACCTAAAATATGACCTCTCCAAATTTGTGATCAATAGGATGCTTTCTATATTTGTGACTCATATAATGACTTTGGACAATATATGTGCTGATCTTGATACTCAATTGCTTTATGATGAAATGGTGTTAGTACCAAGTGGATTATGATAAGGAACATTGAGGACATGATTTTTATTTTATACTTGAGGATACCCCACTATTTGAGGAAATGACTTAGGTTGAATAATCCCAATTTTTGAGGATGTTTTTGAATTTTGGGGACAAAATTCCTTTTTAAGGAGGGAAGGATGTTACAAAGTGAATTTTAGCATAATAATGAGATAATTACTCTTTTGACCTCATTATATCCTCTCATGGTCTCAAATATTTTTTTTCTTGTCTTCATAATCAATGTTGAGGCTCAAATACAAAATACGGTTATCAATGTAGTTTTTATACATATTATCACACCGCAAATTAAATTCAATCATCACTTTGTCCATTGAAGAAAATTGATCCATCAAACTTCATCGTTTTTCTCTCAAAATTTTTTCTAAAGGTTATCCACATTTTTTTGAAGATGTGGTCCAAATTTGATAACAATTGGACATTCCTACGATTTACTATGATTTCTTGGATTTTATGTGTTGAAAACCAATTTATTCCCTTTTATTTGCTCTTTTCTTGACTTGTCCAAGTCAGCTATCTGTGGCAAGGGATCGGGGGTGCCTCTCAACCCTTGGATCTCCTTCCCACAGATCAGGGCCAGATCTTGTGGCCATGGGATCATCTTCTACCTCCGCAATCACCAGGGAGAAGTAAATGAGGACCCGATTGAGATATCTCGCGCTCTTGACTATGAATCAAAATTCTAAGCGAGTCAAAATGCTCCTCTCATAGTTTCGAAAAGATCTAGACCTACTTTGACCGCCTTTATTTCACTCTTTAGTCACTAAAACAAGACAGTTGCTCTCCCCTCTCACTCTGGTGGCCATGGCCATTTTCAAATCTCGATTCATCCCTAAATCTACCCCCTGATGCTATAAAAGGACCCCCAAGGTCCGCAATAAGCACATCTTTCTCAAATCTCATCCTCGCATGCAATCTCATCCTTAAATGCTCGATTTTTGCTCTCTGACAACATGCTGCTGGTGCAGCACCGCCGACCAGCCCATTTAGGTGTTCCTGCTATGCACCTCCTCCTCCCCTTCTTTGGCTCCCATCGAGTCCATGAGGTGGTGGCAGACTGGCCTGCGTGCAACCTCCCTCACCCACTCTTTCTTCTGGAGTTGCTCCACACCGGTGAGCCCTCTGCCCTTTTCTTGAGCTCGCGCGAGGCTTGTACGAGGAAGGAGAGGGATGAAGAACTGGCCGGTCCATAAGGGGTCCAACTAGGACCGAACCGGTCGAGAACTGATCAAAATCCAAATTTGAATCGACAAAGCCAAGGCCTGAACCAAAGATTTGATAAAGTGAGCCGCCTAGATCGCGTGGCTCGATCTGGGTCATTCCTTGCACATCCGAAAACCCTCATTTTTCCATATTAAAGGTATTTTTGCCCCTCTCTACTCAGAAAATCAGTAATATGGTCAAATCTTATTTAAATCGTATCTAATTCATACTGACTCCAAATAATTTGAGTAAATAGTCCATTTTTATCAGAAAAATACAAGGAATCTACTAAAAATTCTTTTGAAACCTGATTCCCAACGATGTTCATTTATATACCTATATTTGATCTCTTACTTATTAATTTGTCTAATGTTTCAACAATGATGATTCACCTTTGGAAACCCTATGTTTGGGCTCTGATTATTATCTTGTAATCTAATTCTAATCTAGTTGAATCATCCAATCATGAAAATGAATCATTAATGATCTAGATCTTTTTACTTGACTCAATCTTGATTATAATGAATAATGAGTAATATTGATATTGATCTAAATCTTGCAAAACCTTGATATACTTTGACCCATCAACCTGATCTGGAATTCCAATGATGCTAAGTATCATGATGATGATCTAGAATCTTGAATGATGACTCAAATATTGATGATAATAATTAGGGTTAGCAAATATATTCCTAAAATACCTAGGTAGATCATCCATCCTCGAATATGCTTGACATCTGAGTAAATATTGAAATCTTGATATAATGTTGGATAGAAATGAATGATCTACCTTAGGGATGAATAGGATTGGAAAACCCTGATTTAGTGTACTTGGTATTGGTCTATATTATGATCTTGACCCTCGATCCATATCTTTATTGATCTAGGAGCTACTTGAGACCATGATCTTCTACTCTTGTTGATTTATACTCAAAATCTTCGGTGAAAGGTACACTATTATATAACTCCTCCTTGATTGTATTGAAGATACTTTTATATATCTCTTGACTGTATGCTTGGCTATTTACTTGGATGAGAACTGTTCCCTATGATTAGACTTCTATTTTTCTATACTATATTTTGAAAAACATGAAAACATAAATTGCATGCCCATTATGACTTCCTGTATATTGATAATGATGATGATATTGATAATGTTGATATTGAGTACAACAACCCCCTCATTTGGAGATGGGACTTGTACATTGGCTTCCTATGTTTCTATGGTGAGAAGGAGCCTAGTGACCTTCCCCATCGCATTGGGGTAATAGAGTCACACAAAATATATACGCATGCTTCTCGAATTACAGCATAGTGGGAACTCGTAATAAAAGTCGAATTGCTTGAAAAACTTGTCAAATAAACTTTGGTTTTGCAAATTGCTTATTATTCTCTTGAATATTAGTCCTGCCAAGTATACTATTTTGTTATACATCAATTTGCTTGTTTTCGATAGCATACCATGCAATTGCATGATTGTGTCTCGATTTTCTTGATTTTAGGCAATACGAATGGAAAATACTGAATAAGATCGCTTCCACACTCATACACTTTGATGACAAAGATATATTGGTAAAATATCCATATTGGGTTAGTTTGTTCTTTAATTATCTAGTTTTTGAGTTATTTATTTCTTATTGTATATGCCAGTGTGATTGATCCTATTGGGTCACTCAGGGACGGGTGCTTTAATCCTTTTTCTACTGTCTAGGTAGTGGGATTGGGATTGGGGTAAGAACAGTTCTGTGATAGTTGGTATCAGAGCTTACACACTCTCATATACTTTAAGTAAATAATTTCTCAAGTCTCTTACACCCAATAAACCCTAAAGTCCATAATGGTGAAAATTGAGGTGTCTAGGCTCAGGGTCCTGACATAATTTCTCCTATCCGTCTGTTGAGATCCCCTACTCTACATGGCCTCAATTGATCCAGAACTGGACCTAAAGGTTCTCTTATGAAACCCTAGAGAGTCTTCTAGCATCTCATCTCTTCTTTAAGCACTATCCTAAGCCACCCATGTAGATATAGATTAGGTAGTCTTCTCATCTCCTCATGTGGTCCTTTCTTGTGACCTTTTACCACATGATGTCTCGATTATGGGTAGCTTATGCATGGGAAAAATGTATATCACTAAATTTTGAAAGTTGGTACCATGATCTGACCTTAATTTGAAAATTCGATTTTGATCAATTAATTTTGAAACCAAATACTCATGTATGATCCCTAATATCATGAACACTCAAATTAGCTAAAACTTGACTATATGCTTCCTATGTTGAGGTAAATCTTGATTTAGTGAAATAAGGATGACTTATACCTTAGACCTCGTTGTTGATAAGGTCTCTATTTGATTAAGCCCATGTTGCCCTATTATTGATTAAACCTCAAACATAGTTAAGCAAACTCATATCCTATTTTATACACATCTTGACTATGCTATCAAGTGACTAAGTCTAGGACTCACAAAATCATGATGTAAGACCTATGATACAAAAAGTAGTTTTCCTATTGACCATTGATGCCTTTCTCAATCTCAATTTTGATATGATGATGATGGGCTAGATTTTGCACTATTATTCTATAATTCCTTGAATGCCAAATTCAAATCCTCAATTTCCAAAATTATATCACTACCTTGATCATGAAAGGAAAGGAATACAAAGATTGACTTGACTTTGTAAAATCTTGACACTATTGCCCTATTATCTTGAATTTTGATGTTATGATCATGTAAAAAAATGCTTTGATCGTTGATACTCTCCCTATTTGAATAAGCTCGATGGATAACGACTATTGTTGGTAATGTGCTAGATTAGGGTAGTAGTTGACTCATGACTCTCCTAACCTTGGTCACATCCCTATTTTGACTACCTCTAAATTTTCACCTATTTTATTATTTAGAGTCTGGAAACGTATTCCCTTTCACCCTATTTGGACTAGTTGACCTAAGCCTAATAGGTTAAACCCATGGTTGACACTCGATGTTGAATATTGATTTGTTAATGACCTTGACATACGGAAATATTGACTATAGCTTAAGGTTGACTACCTAGATTGATCTAGGTGAAGATCATTCATCAACCTTGGATACAATGATAATGAAATCTTGATATGTTGCTCGAATATTGCTTGAAATTTGTTGCTCAAAATTGAATATAGATGAGTGATCTCCCCCAAGGTCTAATTAGAAATCTAAATCCTAGCTTCAAAATTTTGGACCTATGACATTTGATGTCCAAAAATCTCGACTCTTGATACTGATATATAATATTGTGACTCAAGATTACCAAATTTCAATAATGATACAAATCCTATGATCACACTATTTGGACATTAAGATGTATGACTAATGACTTATCCCAAAATTTTGAAATGATGACTATTTTGACTCTCTCGATTTATAACTTAGGGTTTACCTCTCATTAGGACTAGGGTGGGACCTCCCATTGATTTTGAGCTCGAAAGCACGAGAGTGGAAGTATGATGTTGTCTTGAATTGCTAAAATATGAAATCTCAAATCATGGATGTATAACCCCACCTGGGACAATGTAGAAGCTAAGAACCTGAGATATTGGGATTGAATGTCACCTTGAACTCTATTTATTTGACCTAAAATATGACCTCTCCAAATTTGTGATCAATAGGATACTTTCTATATTTGCGACTCATATAATGACTTTGGACAATATATGTGCTGATCTTGATACTCAATTGCTTGATGATGAAATGGTGTTAGTACCAAGTGGATTATGATAAGGAACATTGAGGACATGATTTTGATTTTATACTTGAGGATACCCCACTATTTGAGGAAATGACTTAGGTTGAATAATCCCAATTTTTTAGGATGCTTTTGAATTTTGGGGACAAAATTCCTTTTTAAGGAGGGAAGGATGTGACAAAGTGAATTTTAGCATAATAATGAGATAATTACTCTTTTGACCTCATTATATCCTCTCATGGTCTCAAATAATTTTTTTTCTTATCTTCATAATCAATGTTGAGGCTCAAATACAAAATATGGTGATCAATGTAGTTTTTATACACATTATCACTCCTCAAATTAAATTCAATCATCACTTTGTCCATAGAAGAAAATTGATCCATCAAACTTCATCTTTTTATTATCAAACTTTTTCTAATGGTTTTCCACCTTTTTGTGAAGTTGTGGTCGAAATTTGAGAACAACTGGACATTCCTATGATTTACTATGATTTCTTGAAGTTTATTGGTTGAAAACTAATTTATTCCCTTTTATTTGCTCTTTACCTGACTTGTCCAAGTCAGCTATCTGTGGCAAGGGATCGGGGGTGCTTCATAGCCCTTGGATCTCCTTCACATAGATCAGGGCCAGATCCTGTGGCCATGGGATCATCTTCTACCCCTGCAATCAGTGGGGAGAAGTAAATGAGGACCCGATTGAGATATCTCGCGCTCTTGACTATGAATCAAAATTCTAAGCGAGTCAAAATGCTCCTCTCACATTTTCAAATGGATCTAGCCCTACTTTGACCGCCTTTATTTCTCTCTTCAGTCACTAAAACAAGACAGTTGCTCTCCCCTCTCACTCCGGTGGCCATGGCAGTTTTCAAATCTCGATTCAGCACTACATCTACCCCCTGATGCTATAAAAGGACCCCCAAGGTCCGCAACAAGCACATCTTTCTCAGATCTCATCCTCGCATGCAATCTCGTCCTTAAATGCTCGATTTTTTCTCTCTGACAACATGCTGCTGGTGTAGCACCGCCGACCAGCCCATTAAGGCGTTCCTTCTATGCACCTCCTCCTCCCCTTCTTTGGCTCCCATCGAGTCCACGAGGTGGTGGCGGACTAGGACGGCTTGCGTGTAGCCTCCATCACCCACTCTTTCTTCTGGAGTTACTCCATACCAGTGAGCCCTCCACCATATTCTTGAGCTCACACGAGGCTTGTACGAGGAAGGAGAGGGCTGAAGAGCTGGCCGGTCCAGAAGGGGTCCAACCAGGACCGAACCGGTCGAGAACCGATCGAAATCCAAATTTGAACCGACAAAGCCGAGGCCTGAACCAAAGATTTGATAAAGTGAGCTACCTAGCTCACGTTGCTCGATCTGGGCCATTCGTTGCACATCCGACGACCCTCGTTTTTCCATATTAAATGTATTTTTGCCCCTCTCTACTTAGAAAATTAGTAATAAGGTCAAATCTTATTTAACTCATATTGAATTCATACTGACTCCAAATAATTTGAGTAAATAGTCCATTTTTATCAAAAAGGAATCTACTAAAAATTCTTTTGAAACTGGATTCCCAACTATTCTCATTGATATACCTATATTTGATCTCTTGCTTATTAATTTGTCTAATGATTCAACAATGATGATTAACCTTTGGAAACCCTATGTTTGGGCTCTGATTATTATCTTGTAATCCAATTCTAATCTAGTTGAATCATCCAATCATGAAAATGAATCATTAGTGACCTAGATCTTTTTACTTGATTCAATCTTGATTATAATGAATAATGAGTAATCTTGATATTTATCTAAATCTTGCAAAACATTGATATACTTTGACCCATCAACCTGATCTGGGATTCCAATGATGCTAAGTATCATTACGATGATCTAGAATCTTGAATGATGACTCAAATGTTGATGATAATAATTAGGGTTAGCAAATATATTCCTAAAATACCTAGGTAGATTATCCATCCTCGAATATGCTTGACATCTTAGTAAATATTGAAATCTTGATATAATGTTGGCTATAAATGAATGACCTACCTTAGGGATGAATAGGATTGGAAAACCCTGATCTAGTGTACTTGGTATTGGTCTATAATATGACCGTGACCCTCGATCCATATCTTGATTGATCTAAGAGCTACTTGAGGCCATGATCTTCTACTCTTGTTGATTTATACTCAAAATCTTCGGTGAAAGGTACGCTATTATATTACTCCTCCTTGATTGTATTGAAGATAATTTTATGTATCTCTTGTCTGTATGCTTGGCTATTTACTTGGATGAGCTACTGTTCCCTATGATTAGTCTTCTTTTTTTCTATACTATATTTTGAAATACATGAAAACATAAATTACATGCCCATTATGACTTCCCGTATATTGATAATGATGATGATATTGATAATGTTGATAATGTTGATATTGAGTACAACAATCCCCTCATTTGGAGGTGGGACTTGTACATTGTCTTCCTATGTTCCTATGGTGAGAAGGAGCCTAGTGACCTTCCCCATCGCGTTGGGGTAATAGAGTCACACAAAATATATATGCATGCTTCTCGAATTACAACATAATGGGAACTTGTAATAAAAGTCGAATTGCTTGAAAAACTTGTCAAATAAACTTTGGTTTTGCAAATTGCTTATTATTCTCTTGAATATAAGTCCTGCCAAGTATACTATTTTGTTATAAATCGATTTGCTTGTTTTTCATAGCGTACCGTGCAATTGCATGATTGTGTCTCGATTTTCTTGATTTTAGGCAATACAAATGGAAAATACTGAATAAGATCGCTTCCTCACTCATACACTTTGATGACAAAGATATATTGGTAAAATCTCCATATTGGGTTAGTTTGTTCTTTAGTTATCCAGTTTTTGAGTTATTTATTTCTTATTGTATATGCCGGTGTGATTGATCCTATTGGGCCACTTAGGGATGGGCACTTCAATGCGTTTTCTACTGTCTAGGTAGTGGGATTGGGATTGGGGTAAGAACGGTTCCGTGATAGGTAGGTTGAAAAGGGTGTTCATAATGGAATGTTGTGACATCAACCAAAAGATAAAGAAAAAAAAAAGATAACAAAAGAAAGAAAGCACGTGATAACAAGATATAGATGGGAACTTGTATTGGGTTTCACCTACTACGATCTTTCACCAACATGTAATGCTTACACCCCTTTGTATACCCTTAGCAAGATTACAAGCAATCATCATTTGTGTTTGTTCCCTCCTCTCTCGAGCTTAGGATAGATCTAAATTATAAGGTTGTCTCTCTCTGTCAAGAAGGCAGACAAACAATTGTAAGTAGAACTATATGATCATTAAAATTAACATTCAAACAATTTCATGCATTCATGTGACTCCAAAACACTTAGACAAGGTCAACGTTACTCTTTCGAGACACTAACAATCAAACATCACAAGATGGTAGCTATTCATGCAGGTTAAGCATTAAGATTAAGAGAATGGAGATAAAATTTGCTAAGAGCATATATATTCAAAAGGATGTAAGTAAATACATGTTGGGAGAGCCTTAGTGGTTACTCCTAACCCAAGCTATGAGTTTAGTCTCTTATCTTCATGTGTAGTCTTATGGATTTCCAAAGCTGAAGGTACATCAAGATAGATGAAGTAATAGATGAACAATGTGAGAGGGATGATATATCTAAAGAAGTGTGAAGGTGATACACCAATAATATTCCTTCAGATCTGAGCGTAGTAGATGTATGGCAACTCCTTCTCTCAAAGAAGATGATGGTGATCTTCTCTCTCCTCAAAACTCTTGTCTTCAGAGGTAGAAGATCTTCGAGGATGAATGGAGGTGACTCGAGAATGTGGCAACACTTTGTCATATCTTTGATGATCCAACCCCCCTCGTGCACTGAGTGGGTCTCTATTTATAGTCTTGCATAACCTAATTAAGAGGTCCTAGTGATCGTAGGAAATTAGGGCTATTCAACCACATGGGTAGCATAAGTGCTTTAGACGCAGAGGCAGCGGGGGTGCCTCAGCTGTAGAGGCTTCAGGTCAGCGAATGTAGAGACATTGGCCAACTGACAGTAGAGGCATTGTGCATCTTCAACTACAGGAAGGCTTGATTTTCAATGACCATTGTAGTGGCACATGATTCATCAGTCGCTGAGGCATTCTAGTCTGTTCAGAGCATAGGAAGAGTAGTGAGTCCTGGGATAGAAATGACAAGAGTTATCTGGATAAATCATGGTAAAAGTGACTAAAAGGGAATATAATGAGCAAGCTAATGACCACAAAAATGGATGTTATCAACTCCCCCAAAGTTAGAATCTAGCATGTTCTCATGAAAATGTATAGAATCAAATCATCGTTTGATGATCTATAGTTGTTTTCTTTTTGACAAACACAACACCACCTAATTATCCCATCCTTACAGCAAACCTTTGTGACATACTTGGTCTACTCACTGAGGTCCTATTCCCTCCCATTATCTCTAGAGTTTCCCAAATTTATGCACCTTCTACTTCCTTTTGTAGTAAAGGACTCTCCCTTGCAATATCCTCCTCTCCTCGGTTCCTAGCCGCACTCATAAACGATTCCTGTAAGGGGTAGATTTCACATCCTACCTTTATTTTGGTTACATCTAAGCTATTGCGATGGGGTATGTCAGAATTTAAGGTTTTTCCCGCATTTCTCTATTTACCTCAACCATAATGTTGTTGAAAGGACAATGTTGTCCAATTGGGCCCTCATGTAGTGTTAGGTGGTTGTGTGAGGTCTGCCTCAAAATGTAGGTGTGTTGATATTTGCATCCAGATTCCACTACCGGGCATGACATACATGCATTCTTGAGTGCAACAATACACCGATTGTGTAAAATCATTCAGCATATTTCCAGGCACAACTCTCATGATTTTATCCCCTTTTCACTTTTTATTTTTCTCACTAGCTTGGAAAAATGATTGATAAGGTTTTTTGGCAGCCAAGCCTCTTTTGATCCCAAAGCGGGGATTTTTAGAACTGGATGGGGAAATTGTTTCCATCTTGTTGGAGGTGTATACTTTCCAACTAGTATTGTAACTCTAGGGTGAAGGGTTGGGAGTGTGGTTGATTAAGTCCTTATTTCTTGGGATTTCATAAGTTTAGGAGTGTTCTTCTACTTTACACAATATTTTGTTGTAAGAATGCAATAAGATTATATTATTGTGCACCACTCTTGGAATGATTATGCTATAAAATAGTAGAAGGACATACAAGTCTAAAGGTGGGGGAAGTAAATAAATCTAGGAATAGGAGATCTCAAAACTGTGAATGGTAGTAAATGACTTTTTTATGAGAGAAGGTTCAAAGTTCAACTTTTTTTCAAAATTTCTTACAATGTAGGGGAAAATTATGAATTTGTACAAAACTTCAAAATTGGAATATCTTGCCCATTTATAAATCCCCCAAACCTATCATACACTTAGTCCCAGAGTGTCATAGATGCAGGCTTGGAATAAATAGGTCAGCTGTAATTTTGTTGTGGCTATTCAGAGACAACCCATTTTGATTGTAGTAGCATGTTAGCAAATCCCCCTCATACTGCATGATAACGTTGGTTGTGCAACTTTTCCATTTTTGCTTCTTTTAGAGTTGTAGCCGACATACACTCGAGACAAAAGAAGCCACATTCCTTTGAGTTAATGATTTGTCGGGGGCTTCTGTGGTAGAACTGTGTCTTTTTGAAATCCTTTTTATGGGCAAAATTGTATCCTTTGCCAAATTTGCGGACCGTACCAATTATTTCATCCGCTCACTATTAGCCTTCTCTTCTGTTGGTGTCTTTGGTGTAGTCATGTTTGCATACTTATAAAAAGTGAACGCCAAGTCAGAATTGTTATGTAGGACTGTAGTCTTTTGCTTTGATGTTAATCACTAGCAGTGTCGAATGGTTGTCATGGAGAATTTCTAGGAATATATAGTCAGGTAAGGAATTCATAAGATGGAGTTTCACACACTCATTCTCTCCTGACATTTTTTTTCCAGAATGTCCTTCACAAGTAGAAAATAGGCCATATCCACATTCGACATATTATCACTCAACAGTGATTGATAGGCAGACATCAAACTCATAGATTGGTATCCTCCTTTCTTCAAGGTGTCGTAGAGGTCATCTCTGAGTACACATAATCCATTCCTTTCCAATATTACATCCCCCACATTATCATCCTCTTTCAGCCTATCCATTATCAACATCAGTGAATCCCAGGACAGATCTTCACAGACCCATCTATCAATTTCATGGAAAGTTGGTTCTATGGACCCTATCGACCCATCTGTCCTTACTCTTTTGGCTCATCCTCATTAATTTTGCCTTCTTTTCACTGATCGGCAGTTGTTTCTAGCTCGAATTCATTTTCTTGTGAGGCCTTTAGCTTCTCATCAACCCCTCTTTTCTGAGGATTGTTTTGTGCATCCGGTTAACCTTTTTTCTATACCTCAGGGGGTGACCATCCTTCCTTCCATGTTGCTACTCGGTCTAGTTTGGATGGGTCTAGACATAGTGTCTGTAGTTGTTCTCTCTAGGGCTTTTTATCAGGTAGAGGAATTCCCATGTGTAGTCAACATGGCATGGTGTTAAGACTCATCATTGGGTCGTTGAAGAAGCGATGTTTGTATATAACTTTCATGGTGTAGGTGCCACACAGGCTGTGAAAGTCTTCAAGACAGATGTCCTCAGCGGAATGCCCATATTGATTGCTTCCATCATCCTTACTATAATGAATGTGTAATCTCTTGACTCTTCTTTTTCTTGAGGTACCTTTTTTGAGATTGAAAAATTATGTTTATATACCTCATCAATGCCATTGGATTTTAATTATGTTTATATATAATGTAAAAGGTTGGTAAAATTATATAAATGTAATAAAACTATTAATGTGCTATTGTATAGATATTTTTGTATTAATTTTTTTAGTTAAATAAGAAAAAAATCTAATGAAATCATTATCTATAACAAATTGTGTTTCACAACTAATAATCATTTTTCCAATGAACTGAAATAATTAACTTTACATAGTTGGAAAATGGCATAAGTCATAGCACAACATATAAGACTTTTGCATTTTATAATCCTTCACAATATAGTAGGATCTATCAAACAAATGATCATACAAGACCAATATTATTGAAGATCAATACAACTCTTGAGAAGTTTTATATTTGAATTTAGTTATGATGTTTATATATGCTATCGTATAATAAGTTAATCCTTTATCTTAGTGTGGTTTTCTAAAGGAAAAACCCTTAAATATTAAAACTATATATAAATGCATTGATTGAAAACACATGCATTCATACATAGTGTCACATTTGTTATTTTTTTTTATAAAAAGAAGTTCTAACCTAGCCCAATTTTATAATTATGATTTTTCATCATTAATACAATTGTATGGATTTGAAATATAAACAATATAACATTTGGTTTGGTATATAATATCACATAGGTTTTGTTAATTTTCCAAAACCACCATAGCCGTGTAAAAAATGTCATAGGTAAACTTTAAAAAATACTTTTAGATTTATGATATTAATTCTACACAAAGATTAATGATTAGAATAAGAGTAACGTCTATAATTATGAATAATGTTAGGGCTTTCAAATCCACCTATAGGAGACAATGCAACATTGTGAATTCATAGAGGGGTGATTGCATTTGTAATGTACTTTCAAAAATCATGTCAAACTTAATAAGAAAATAGGGGAAGAAGACAAATTGTGCAGATGCTGAAAATGTCAAAGATGTTGTCAATCTATCCTGCAGGAGCACTTAACAACTAGCTCATTTAGTAAAGCCTATCATTGGTTGAAACGTACCAGGTAAAAAGTGTCAAAAAATTAACCAATTATGTTCTACTACACGTGTGTGGAAGGACAAAGAACTATGTACCCCTGCTTCATAAATGCCATACAAAAAATATCATGGGAGTGATTTTTCATGAATGGAAAAAAGGCAATACATAACTTTTCCTAAGATTCATGAGTAGACTACATTAATAGAAGCGTGAGACATCCACCAATTTTATTTTTTGTATTCACAGATAGAGTTGATCTTTCCTGGTTGGAGCTTGGTCAGAATGGTAAAGGAAAGTGATGTATATGAAATTATGTTGGGGCTTTTATATCTAGGAGAAGTAAAACTTTTGGAGCAAGATGCATTCCAACAGCATTGTGCTTTGATGTTTTCTGTATTGGAGAATTAAGTTTAAGGTATGAACGAAGATGCGAAATCTACATAATATTAGCAAGTAGGTTGGTCTAGCAGTCAACATAACTTCTTCCTCGTATCCCCTGAAAATGCCTATTGACTATCCATCCTTTAGTAGGGCTGCCGGTTTACGAACACTTTGGTTGATTGGTGGCTTGCACAAATTTGACTAAAGTTTCATATGGGAGATCGCTAGTATGCTTCGAGGAGTCTATCTTTTGTTGTTGTGTAGCAATATTTTTGTTGTTGTCAGGCTAACGTGACAGGGACATGATCTTGCACGAGGAATTGCCATCTTTGTGATTTAGTTTGCCCCCGACACTGGATTTACGAATTATAATTTCCTACATATGATGAATACAACACGGTCGATAGAAGATTTATGGATGTTTTTCTAACAACAGGTAGAGAGAGTCGTTTCTGTTCTTGCCGGATTGTGGTGGTGTGGCAGTTGTGAACATGTAACTGGAGGACTTCCAAGTGTAAAGCTCAATATGGTCAATTCGTCAACAACATTAAGGCCTACACTCCCAGTGTGTTATTTGTCAATGTAAGCTATTACATTTGTTTAGTTCAGAGAATTTTGTTGCCTTTATTTTGAATTGAAAAGATTAAGTGAAAGCTTACATAAAGAAGGTCTCATAACTTGGCATATACCCATGTGGCATATACCCATGACTAACGAATTTCCGAAGCATCACGCCCGACCAAGGCCTTTCATTGGATTAGTTGTTGATCATATATGATCGAATTTTCAATTCCAGGTCATTTCCATGAGAACACATGCTTTAGCACAACGAGAAGAACCCTCCTCAATCATCTCCGAAGACACAACCACCCCTGATGATACGGCGCCGCACTTTAACTCCCGTCGCTGCATCTCCTTCATTGCACCTCTGTCTGGTCAGCCTAGGGTTGGGCAAGTCGGCGGAGAATCCTGCACAGTAGGATGGAGAACCTAAACTGGAACCACCCTGAGCAACGTAGCTATTCCAAACTGCGTAAAAACCTCTTATGCAGATGGCAATTGCTTTAGCCAATGTACTTCTACACGAGCGTGAGAGAGATATAGGTGTGATTTTTCACAACCCTGGGGTGGTGTTATAACAGTTGCCATGACGATTACACTGGACAAGAGTTGAAGATCTGGAGGGGATTAAAATCCTCAACATGTCTACGATGAACCTATTTATTGAGGGATAAAAAGGTCGCCAGTGGCAAGGAGCGAACGCTAGAAGGCGACATATGGGCAGTAGGAACGTACATGATCAACACGCCAGACCTTTGCTTCATCATGCAAACGTACCTCTGCCGATCTCTGGAACTATCATGGCATTCCAGTGTTCCCTTGAACCATGTGTGATTCCAAAAACTTAGATCATCCACTGATCAAGTGTAATCCCGGCTGGAGATCATCTGTTCTTCATGGAAAACGGCTGCACAGTGAAGATTGTTTGTCCTTTCTTCAGCTCCGATGCTACATGGACACTCTCCACAATGAGATCCTCATTGACCATTGCGTAGGGTAACTCCACTGGAGGATCCATCCACATAATTGATACACCATACCTTCGCAAGTTTTATCTGGTTCTTTGACATGGCATCCAAGCGATTCTGGTTTAGGGTTTGTTATAGAGTCCGAGACGTAGCTGGAGGTGGTGTTTGAATTGGAAGACGCAAAGAAGTGTGGGTTTGTTGTTATCCAGTTGCCTGTATCACACAGTCACACGAAAAAACGAAAACGAGTGAAAATTCCTTCGTGCTTAGTATGTAATTATTATATATATATATATATATATATATATATATGTGTGTGTGTGTGTGTGTTTGTGTATGTATGTATGATATATCTGTAATTTACACGTGCCGGATGTATAACATGGTTATGGCCAATAACCTCTATTATCTTTGCATGCTTATGTGGTTGGTTGATAATTTTATCTTGATCTGTGTACCGAGCCTCTATCTTATCTTTCAAATGTAAAAATTTTATTATTTTCTATCTTTGCTCTCCTCGAATGTAATTCGAAGTTTTTCTATAATCATGTAAAAGTAGGATAGTTTATTTTCTGTTATGACGAAAAGACGAAATCAGGAAGACGAGCCAAAGAGATGGAGAACCAGGAGGACCAAGCGGACGAGCCCAACTGAATGTCTAGTGGACCCGACCGATCAGCTGGAGGAGCCAGCTGATCGTGGACAGTAGAACCATACGGATGGTGAGACGACCTAACAACCGACTAGGAGTCGAACCCATCGATTCAAGGGTTGAACCGATCAACTCGGATTGGAAAGTATAAATCTTCATCAATGACATGTTTCTTCATGTGATATAGATCTAGATGTGGTAAATCCTTGTGGCTCCAAAGAATTACATTAGGCTGGCCATAACCATCGCTTCATTTATTATATATTTTCATTGTGTGATACATACTATATATGTGTTGATTAGATAAAATATATATATACATAAATACAAACTCCGTCAAATAAAAATTATATTAAGCTTAGATAATTTCCAACAACAACCCACATGAAAAAGTTGATCGACCAAGCATACGTTATGTCTCCGTGTGGTGCATCGCCTATCTCGTGGAAGTGTGTTGATAAATATGTAGGTTTTTCCTTCATTGAGTGGATACCTATCGTGTTGATTGTTGGGCCAGGCTTAAATTGGTGATTCTTAGAGAATCTAAGCCCAGAAGTATGCATATGAGTATGGCAAGGAGTTGTGCATAACATCTATCCAGAATTGCATATGATGGAATTGGTAAAAGTTGCCTACCTTGGTGATTGTCTGTGTTTTGCGATGTTGATCGGACCATAGTTGAATTATCTTGGATATGGCCCACTAGAATATTATACGCTATAATATTCCGAATTGGTATGCGAAGGCTATCAATTTGAATTAAAATAGTGGGAGTGATAATAATAAAAAACCTAATTAATATCGTCAAATTTTTAAAATCAAATCAATTTTTTTTTAACAAATGTAATTTTTCTCTTATAGAATCAAACGACAAACAAATTCAAATTGCGATTGATCCTTAAGAAAGACAAACTTGACGGGACAAATTTTCAAGAATGGTTTTGGACTTTGAGAAGGATTCTCAATGAAGAGTGCAAGTTATACTTCCTTGACAAACCGGTGCTGAAAATGCATGCTCCTGATGCACCCAGGGCACAAGTGGATGCTTACTGGAAACATGCCAATGATGCCTTAGAGATAAAGTACCTTATGCTTAGCTGCATGAACTCTAAGTTGCATGTGTAGTGTGAGGACATGAGTGTTCTTGAGATGGTAACACATCTTAGTGAAAGTAATACTTGGCCTCACAAAGCAAGAAAGGGGCAATATCCTAAAAGTGTTGCTTGAGTCTAAGATGACAGAAGAAACCTCAGTAGAAGAACATGTTCTCAATATGATTGGACATGTATATCATCTTCAAGAATTGGGATCCACCTTGATCCATGAGTTGGCCAGTGATATGATTATAAAATCAATTCTAAAATCATGTAGTCTCTTTATTTCATGTTATCATGTGAATAATATGGCTGGACAAATGTCATACTTGCTTTCCATGTTGATTCATGTTGAAGCAAAATTGAAGAAGGCGAAGCCCGTGATGATGATCAACAGAGCTAAGTCTAAAGATTAAATCAAGGCCAAGAAGAGTTCTAAGGTTGAGCCTAAATATAAATCTTGAACACTCAAGATAAGGAGAAAGAAAAGTACAAGAGGAACTCATCCTTTTTATTTGAAGACTTCAGGAAGCAGAATATGGGGATGGTGATCTCCACATAAGGTATATACATTATTGATATAAATCTATCTACTTCTTTATCATGCTCTAAAAAAAAATCTACTTCTTTATCATGGATACTAGATACCGGATGTTGATCTCACATATGTTCTCTTATGCTGGATCTAAAAGGAAGTAGGCCTTTGGAAAAAGGTGAGGTGGAACCGTGAGTTGTTAATGGCGTAAGAGCTGTGGGCAGCGCAGTTGAAATCTATAGCATATCTCTACCCACGGGGCTTGTAATTGAGTTAATGAACTGCTATTATATACCTGATATAAATAGAAACATCACTTTTGTATATTATATAGACAAGGATACATTTTAATTCCATATTAAAAATGGTTGATGTTCTATTTCAAAAGATGGGATCTTTTATGGCAGTGTCTCAATGTCTTATGGCCTTTACTTGTTAGATCTAAAGATAAATGTTAATAACATTAATACCAAAAGACTATAACTCAACAACTCAAACAAAACATACCTTTGACATTGTCGTCTAGGGCACATAAATGAGAAATGCATATGTAGAATCCATAAGTAATGGCTATCTAGACGCTTTTGATCTTGAATCAATAGAGACATGTGAATCTTGTTTGTTGGGAAATATGGCTAAGACCCCTTTCACTGGAAACAATGAGAGGACTAGCGATCTATTAGGACTCATACATACTTACGTGTGTGGACCTTTTAGAACAACCACTAGAGGTGGGTATCAGTACTCCATTACCTTCACTGATAACTTTAGTAGGTATGGCTAGGTTTATTTAATGAAACATAGGTTAGAAACTATTAAAAAGTTCAAGGAGTTTATGAATGAATTATAGAACCACCTTGGTAAAGGTATCAAAACACTTTTTTCTGATTGAGGTGGAGAATACTCAAACCAAGAGTTTGAGAACCTTCCTAGAGACCATGGGATTGTATCCCAGTGGACTCCACCTAGAACACCTCAGCATAATAGTCAGTCAGAAAGAAGGAATCACACATTGTTGGATATGGTCCAATCAATGATGAGTTTAACTGAGCTTCAGACTACCTTATAGGGGTATTCTCTACAAACCACCGCAATTACACTAAATCGAGTACCCATCTAAATCGGTTTAAAAGACACCATATGAGATAAGGAATGAGAAACGTTCCAAAATGTCTGTTATGAGGATTTGGGGATGTAAAGCTTATGTTAAAAGAATGTTTTCTGATAAGCTTGGTCCTAAACCTGATAAATGTTATTTTTTGGATATCCTAAGGAGACAAGAGGATATTACTTTTATTCCATATTTGACAACAAAGTGTTTGTTGCTAGGGATGTTGTATTCCTTGAGATGGATTTCATTTCCAAAGGAATCAATGGGAGGAAAGTGGAACTCAAAGAGGTTTGAGACCAACAAGAGAACATAGAACCAATAGATGAATAAGAGGAACCAAGAGAATCACAAAATGTTGTGGAATCTCAAATTCCTCAAGTAACACAGGAAACTCGTAGATCTAATTGGACACGCCTTAAGCTTGAGAGATTTGGATATTTTTTGACTCAGGAAGACAATGAATTGGTCATAGATGATGAGCTAATAACCTATAAAGATTCTACATAGGGACTAGAGTCTGAGAAGGGGTAAAACCCATAGGTGTACATGGGTCTTCAAGAAGAAGATCGACATGTATGGAAATGTTCAAACCTATAAGGGAAGACTAGTTGCAAAGGATTTCAGACAAGTTCAAGGTGTTGACTATGACAAAAACTTTTCTCCAGTGGTCATAGTTAAGTCCATCAGGATCATGCTTGCTATTGCATCTTATCATGACTATGATATTTTGTAGATGGATTTTAAAACCACATTCCTTAATGGGAATCTTGTTGAGGATGTGTATCTGACACAACCTGAGGGTTTTATAAATCTAAAGTTTGCAAATACAATATGTAAGCTATAAAGGTCAATCTATAGATTCAAGAAAGTATCTCAGAGATGGAATCTTTATTTTAATAAGACAATCAAAGAATTTGGATTTATTCAAAATGAATATGAATCTTGTGTGTACAAGAAGGTTAGTGGGAGCACAGTGACATTCCTCATATTATATGTAGGTGGCATATTATTCATGGGGAATGACATCCCTACTTTACAAAAGGTAAAGACGTGGATTGGAAATATGTTTTCTATGAAACACTTGGGAGAATAATCCTACATCTTTGGGATAAAGATCTATAGAGAAAGATCCAAAAGGCTTCTTGGACTAAGTCAAAGCACATGCATTGACAAAATGCTAAAGTGGTTCATCATGGAGAACTCAAGGAGAGGAAACATGCCTATGCATCATGGTGTCACCATCTCTAGAGCTTAATGTCTTAGTTCATGTGAAGAAAGGGAACGTAATAGTTTGATTCCATATGCCTCAGTAATTGAATCAATCATGTATGCAATGTTATTTACATGTCTAGATGTCTCATATTCCTTGAGCATGACGAGAAGATATCATTCAGACCCAGGTGATGATCAATAGATAGCCATGAAGAACATACTCAAGTACTTGAGAAGGACTAATGATCAAATTCTTGGTATACGGTGACGAGGAAGAATTGGTTATAAGGGTTACACCGATGCAAGCTTCCAGACTGATCAAGATGATTACAGATCACAATCATGATTTGTGTATTTCCTAAACAACAGAGCTATAAGATGGCAAAGTTCCAAGCAAGAGACAATTGCCGATTCTAGAACAAAGGCTGAGTATATTGTTGCATTGAATGCAGTAAAGGAGGTTGTATGGATCAAGAAGTTCATCACTAAACTTGGGGTCATTTTAATCATCACCTACGCAATTGAGCTACATTGTGACAACAATAGAGCTATTGCACAAACTAAGGAACCCAGATCGCATCAGCACTCAAAGCATGTACAAATGTGGTTCCATGTCATACAAGAGATCGTACATTAAGGAGATGTAACGATTTGTAGAGTACCAACTGAGAACAATGATGTTGACCCCTTGACAAAGGACCTTTTGTTGTAGAAGCATGATGGTCATGTTAGGTCACTCAGAATGAGATTCATTAGTGATTGGCTCTAACTGCAAGTGGCAGCCTGTTGGTATGTATTCCTAAAGAGCCAATCATGTAATGATTGTTGTGGCATCCAACTCACAAAAACATGATTAACTAATGCGGAAGCGTTCACTAAGCAGCGGATTACCGAAAATCACTAAAAATTAAAACCATTTTATAGAGAGATCCACACAAGGAAAATTTTCTCACATAGAACCAAAGTAACATATTTACATTCTTGTTCAAAGGTACATATCCTGTATCATCTCTTTTTGAGAATTACAAGCATTAATTGTCCTGTTAAGCTAAACACAGGCAGTATAAAATCTCGAGGCACTGAGCCAAAATCTCAAAAACACTAACTACTACTCCGAGGACCCGAGAGTACAGAGATGACACATATAACTCTATATACATCTAAATATGGCATAACTGCCAGTGTCTCCACCTGAGACTTCACTGCTGTCCCTGCTGTTGTTGTTGTTGTCCTTCTCCTACCGAAGGACTCCTGTCTCCTCATCTGCATCCACCTAAAAATGTGGTTCCTAGGGGGGCGAGACAATTGTAAATTGCCCCAGCGAGAGATATAACTCTCTGCCAGAAACATTATTATTGTAGCTTAAGAAGATAAATCTGAACAGAGGAATCATAATTGTTTTACAACAATTAATTCAATGTCTAATAGATTAGAATATTATTCTTATTAAAAGCATTGCAGCTATAACTTGATAGAGCAACATGTCACTTATCCATTAAGGAATATGAAGAACATGTATAATATTTATTCACTGTAGAGTCATTACCATAGCATAAACTCTCTGTAGGCTTAGATCATATATCTAATGTCTAACATTGTCATTGTGGAGTCATGGCCTGTAGCCATACTCTTTTCACAAAGTATTGGGATCTTAATCCCTCATCTCATCAAGTACATTTCCATTTCCTAACAAGTTCATCATAATGATTATAGATTATGGGTATTTGAACCCTTAACTCATCATAGAACACTTGTTACCACTTATTAGGTAACTTCATACCTTCAAGTCATCTGACTAAGGACATTATGAATCTTACTACACAAAGTATTCCACATAGTTCACAAAGCTCATATCACCTTTTGTTACCCCTTAATAGGCAACAAGGCACATTATGGCTTATGAAGCCCATAACCAGTTTAAATAAGTAAAACATCATATGGCACACAAGGCTCATAAGTTTTTAGATTATTTCTCACTAAGCAATAAAGCATATGAAGACTTATAAGGCCTATAAAACATTCTTAATAAATAGAGCATCATAGCCCATACCTGGCTATACTCTTCATCTCATCATTCCTGCATGATTAGTAATCATAATAACAATTATAATGTTTTTATATCAACACCATATAACACTAAGTAATACCACTATTCCCTCTTTAGGGTTCATGATTTCTTTTTCATATCAGCACCCTCCATTAGGGTTTTCCATAAATAACCACTTATGTTCTTATGATCATATTATTAATGATCCAGCCCTATATCATTGCTTCACTCAGCTAAAAGCCAATATTGATAATATAAGTATTCAATCATACTTATTTATTCTCATCATTCATCATTGAATGAAGTGTCAACACAAGGTATGAGTTTCTCTTTCAACTTTACCAGAATATGATTGCATCATAGTTTATTGATTTGGATTAACCTTTTCATAAGGCATGTTAACATACATTCATCAAGTGCATTACATCTTAATGTAACAATTGACATGACACATCTCATGTGTCACCCATCTAATTATAATGGACTTATAACACATCAAGGTATATCAGAATTGGGGTGTTGGATGTAATATCTATCATATCTTGATGTATCACTTCCCTCAACACCTTCATCAACTTGAGTTCATCTACTTATCTTGTGTTAGGGTATCTCCCATCCTAATACTTTATGTACTAGTTCATCACATTCATCATGCAATGTATTGGTCATAATTCACCTATTTAGAATATAAAACCATTGCCAATGATATGGACTCATCTTTGAGTCAGGAACTATTAATATAAGGATATCGATTGTCAACCCCTCTAGGTATTATATTTGTCAATACATTAATCATTATTCTATTATTAGGAATGGGATTCCCCATATTTATAGTTCGAAGTTCACATAGCATCTTTCATATATTTATATGGATTCCACATAGTATTGCTCTTCATTAGAGTTTCACATAACATTCTTCTATATCAGGGTCTCACCTAGTATTATGTGAAGTTAGGATTTCACAACACATCACCCAATGATAGGACTTCACATATACCTTTACCTTATTTGGAATTAGGGTTCACTATTCACATTACATTACCCTAGATTAGGGTTTATCATTAGAATACCCTGAATTAGGGTTTCTCATATCATTTCCCTAAATTAGGATCATACCATCATCATGGATTAGGATTTCACCTATCATTGCCCTCAATTAGGGTTAGGATTCATTAACCTTCATAATTAGGGTTTCATGATCTTACTATCAAGGATCATACCCTAATTAGACATGCATCCATGTTGAAAGTGTTGAGACTTAACCACTACATGATTATCATTCATGTAGGAAATTCTCTCTCTCTCATCCTCTATAAGATGATATTGAATTTAGATTTGATTAGACTAAGTCACTCCACTTGAATGAAGAATTGACACATAATTCCATTGTGTCAATACTTTCATGATCATTAAAGATTAATTATTCAAAAGGTACTAACCACCCGATCTCATTAAGGGCACAATTCTTATAATCACCCTTGGTTTACATCATGTAATTATTCAATTAAACAATTAGCCTTTAACCACTTTAAGTATTCATACGATTTGATTAATTATCTTCCAAATGATCTCAGTCACTTAGACCCCAAACTGTCTTGACCAATCAGACCTCAAATGGTCTTGCTTGAAATACCTTTAAACGGTTTAAGACCGTTTAGACCTCCAAATGGTCTTGGTCACACGGTTTGAAATCGTTTGGTAAAGTTATGCTTGAAACTGAGTGACAAAGTATTGCTTGAAACCGATTGCCAAGGTTGGAGTTTAAAATTGTTTAAGCCTCAACTGGTTTGGGATCGTTTGGTCCCAGACCATTTGATCCCAAATGGTCTTGAGACCGTTTGGAATCAAACGGTCTTGAGACTGTTTGGTCCAAACCTCCTCAAAACTGAATGGAACAAATATGGTCTCCACTAATCATGTGGATTTAGGGTTTCCAATGTTGATACCCTGATCGATTGAATTCATATAACCACTCATCAATTGAACCTAACACCATACTTCAATTGAGCTTAATTGTAACATCCCTGAACTGGGTTATATGTTAACCCTAGATTATTTGCATAATAAGGTTGAGTAGATGCTTAATCTTATCTTATGAAAAGTATTTCGGGCTCATGAGGAACTTATGTTTCAATTTTGGTCCTGTTTGAACAATGTTGAAACATTGTTTTGTTAATTTTGGACTAAAGTGCAAATTACCCAAGTTGAGAGGTTAACTTGAAAATTTGACGTGATAAAATGTTCCTCTGATGTTGAAACATCATAAGACTGAATATGATGCAGTGGTATGATTTCCACAAGCTTGGGCACCAAGATAAAGCTTGTAGAGCAATGTTTGTGCAATAAAACCTAGTTTTGGTGTAATGTGCAATTCACCCAAAACCTAGGGTTCAATATGCAAATTACCACTTCAATAAGGTCCCTAATGTTTCTTGGAATCATGTTGATGCATGAAAATGAGAGGGGCACCTCATTTGAATTAAGCTGGAGGAGAGAGAATCTTGATATTAAAATAATCAAGATTTAAGCCTAATTGAAACCCTAATTCAATTTAGTGCAAAAAATAAATATATTAATTGAAGTGCCCTTCAACCAAAATTAAAATGTTTGGATTCATATGTGTGTGGACGTCCTTGAGCTTTGCAAGGACCACGAAATATCCTAAGGAGGCGAAAATTCCACTCACCATTATTATAAGAAAAAGAATTTCCACTCAATTATGGAAAATACTATTCTAAGGGTTAAAGTGCTTAATTTATTTTCCCTTAATTCTTGGATAATGGAAGAAAGCTCGGTGGGATAAAGATGCCTTTGTATGCAAGAAACAAAGGGGGAAGTTGTGGTAACAATTTTGAAATTAAAAGACTTTTATAAAACATTTTCTCTCTCATCAATTTTCTCATAAAAATACCCTTTACAAGCCAAACCAAAGGCTTTTCGGATTCCTTTCTTCTCCTTGCTTGGAAAACGACCAAGGGAGTGTGGGAGGACCAGGAGGACGACCACCAACCTGTTGGTAAGCTTCTTGACCTCTTTTCACCTTGATTCCATGGTGGAAATAAAAAATAAATCATTGATTTCTTCATTTCTTCACTCCATCTTCAACCCTAGCCAATCTTTTCAACCAAAAGCTTGAGGACGAGCCTACGGGGAGTTGCAAAAGCTTCATCCACCATTGTTGGCGTGAGTTTGGAGCTTTGAAGCTCAATTGGAGGCGGTTTTTATAACTTTAACCCTTAATATTATTATTGCATTCAATTCCTCATCATTTGTTGATGTTTTCTTCATTTCTGAAATTTATTTTGGTTGAGGGATGCAACCACCATGGAAATCACAGAAAAATTCGTGGGTTTGGAGCTTTATGATGATTATATCATCATAAGCACACACCTCCCCAAATATCTAGGGAAAATGGTTTCAATGTTTGAGTCCAAACGGTTTCACCAAACCGTTTGGTGACCAAACAGTTTGCAAACCGTTTGGAGGTTTTGGTTCCAAACCATTTGAGATGGTTGACCATTTGAGATGGTTGGCCATTTGAGATGGTTGACGGTTTGAGTAAATATTCTGTGGTACTTGGTTTTTGATCCAATGGTTTCAATTGGTTTGATCTTAAAGGTTTCAATTGTGAATGATTCCTTATATGCAAACCCTAATCGGCCAAGTGCTGAATTTTGAGTTGATTAAGTTGATGTTTTGGGTTGATTGACCCAAACACTTTGAAAACCATTTCGGGATCACCCAAATGGTCTCAAGACCGTTTGGTGATCACCCAAGAATGTTTGGAGGTCTAGGGTTAAGAATGGTTGAGCAATTGAAGATCCAAAGATTCTAAGTTGAAGTGCAATCGATTGCTGATTTGATGGTCAATCCAATGATCTAAACCCTAATTGGATGTCATGGTTTTTGATCATGTGATGGGAAAACGACCTCAAGACTGTTTGGAGATCATCCAAACGACCTCAAGACCGTTTGGGGGTCATTCAAGAACGTTTGAGGTCAGGTCATATCATATAATGATGATGGTTCATTGATTTCAATTGGATTGGTTCCACAATGTTAACCATTGATGGTTCCTCAATTTCAAAACCCTAAGTGATGGTTTCTTGACTATCAACCCTAGTTCAATTGGGTTCAAAATCCTAAATTGAAGGTTTAATTGAATGGTAATTCAGTGGTTCAATTGATGAATACACTAGTGGTTCAATTGATAGTTGGTTCATGGATTGTAACCTTGAATCAATTAAGTGTTGAAGACCCTTTTTGGTCAATTTGGTTTTGAGAGGTTTTGGACCAAACGGTCTCAAGACCGTTTGAGACCAAACGGTCTCAAACTGTTTGAAGCCTCAAGTTCATTCAGTTTCAAGTATAACTTTAGCAAACGGCTTCAAGAACTAACTTTGGGAAACGGTTTCAAACCGTTTGAACCTAGTAGGTCAAGACCGTTAGAGGTCTAAGTGACCAAGACCGTTTGAGGTCTAAGTGACTAAGACCTTTTGAGGTTCAAATTGGTTAAGCCATTTGGACAACTTATATGTTCAAAGGTCAATTAGCTATTTGATTATTAATGATGTAGACCAATGATGATTATGAAGAATTAATCCTAACTATGTGTACTTAAGTGAAGAGTTAACCTAGATCAACTTTGGAGTAGTTAACATCCTAGAGAGGATGAGAGGGAGAGAGAATGGGAGAGATGATTTCTTACTTAATAAGCCCTAATCCTTTCATTATGAATAAATGTGTAATCAAGATTTGATCCATAATATGAGATCATGAAATCCTTATTGAAAAGATTGATGTACCTTGACCCTAATTTAGGGCAAGGTTATGTAAAACCCTAATTTAGGGCTAAGCTCAATGAAAGCATAATTTAGGGTGATGATGTAATCTTAACTTAGTGTAACAATGTAAGAAACCCTAATTTAATGGGAATTGTACATCCTAACCCTAATTTGGGTAATGATGTATGAGAAACCCTACATGGATGTGAATGGTAAACCTTAATCCCTAAAATGGGTTAAAGGTGCATGAAACCCTAATATAGAAGAATGTTATGTGAAACTTTAATGAAGAGCAATACTATGTGAAATCCATAAATGCATGGAATATGCTATGTGAATCCTCAAAATTATAAATAAGAGGAATCCTATTCCTAATTATGGAATAGTGATTAATGACTTGACAAATATAACACCTAGAGAGGTTGATAATGGATATCCTTACATTAATAGTTCCTGACTCAAGGGTGAGTCCATATCATTGGTAATGATTGTATTTTCTAAAATGATGAACTATGATCAATACCTTGCATGATGAATGTGATGATCTATTGCATAAAATAGTAGGATGGGGAATACCCTAATACAAGCTAAGTGGATGAACTCAAGTAAGATGAAGGTGTTGAGGGAAGTGATACATCAAAATATGATAGATATCACATTCAACACCCCAATATTGATATGCCTTGATGTGTTATAAGTCCAATATAATTGAAAAAGTGACACATGAAATGTGTCTTGTCATTTGTTACATTGAGATGTAATGCACCTTGATGAATGTAGGCTAACATGCCTTATGAGAAGGTTAATCCAAATAAATAGACTATGATACAATCATATTCTGATTAAGATGAGAGAGAAACTCATACTTTGTGTTGATAATACATTCAATGATGAATGATGAGAATAAATAATTATGTTTGAATACTTATGATATCAATATTGGCTTCTAGCTGTGAGAAGCAATGAAATAGGGTTGATCATTAATAATATGATCTTAAGAGCCTAAGTGGTTATTTATGGAAATCCCTAATGAAGGGCGCTGATATAAAAGAGATACCATGAACCCTAAAGAGGGAATAGTGGTATTACTTAGTGTTGTGTGGTACTGATATGGAAGAGAATCCATAAACCCTATAGAGGGAATAGTGGTATTACTTAGTGTTGTATGGTGCTGATATGAAAGAGAAATCATGAATCCCTAAACACTACAAAAAATGATGTTTTCCCTACAATTGTTTTAATTACATATATTTTATTTGTAGTCAAATCCTCTTTTAGTTACAAATTGTATAGATGTAAGTGAAGTAAATATAGCTAATTTAATTAGTGAAACATAACTACACTTACCCTCTCTCCACTTCACATGTAAATAAGAATATATAGTTAATCTAACTAGTTACATGCCCCCACCCCACCCCCATCTTGAACAAATATGAATTCTGTGGCGCCACTCATATCCCGCGCATCCACTTTCGTCCGCAAATTCCATCGATCTTCTTTTTCCGCCAACCCCTAGATTCACAGTCTATGTTCTCTCCCAACCCAATGGTGGTCTCTCCCTTGATCTCCTAGTCTCTCTACATTCTCCCCCAACCCCACCGTGCAACCTCTACTCCTAATAGACGACAGACTTCTCAACGCCTCACATTAGGGGCGACGTTTAACATTTCCGCGAGTTGCATCAGTGAACTACTGGCGGTTAATTCTCCCAGTGCCTCTGCCTAGGATGAGAGTACTGCAGGTGGTTCTTCCTCCTAGCACGTTCGTCTTGCGTCCTATGGGATCCTCTGTTAGTTTCTCTTCTCGATGGTTCTGCCTAGCTATTTGAGGGAACCGCTGGTTGCCGACCACATGGCCGCAATCGATGTCAACATTTCAGGTTCTAAAGACATCTATTGTAGATTCTTATTTGGTAGATCATATGCTTTACTGATGTCCTCATGTTCTGCTCTTTCTTCAAAGAGATCCACACCTTCTGTTCTATCACAATCAATACCTTTTCTAGCATGGCTTCCAGATGTCCACATTGTAGAAATGTTTAAAGAGCCTATAAATATAGAGAACCAAAATGAGCATGTAATATTTTTACCCCTATGCAATTTCTATATTGACTGCTGAATACTAGTTCACTTAAGGAACCACTCTATTCTAGGTCACATTGGAGGGTGTTGAGGTGGCTAAATGGTTGGTCTTAACATTTTTGACAATGTTGAATTGTGTCAGGAGGGCCAACTACATCATTGTAACATTATGGATTCAGGAACTTAAGCTTACAAGCCTAATTTATGCTTTGTATACTACATAGTGGTTTACTGCTAATTTTATACAGTACTTGTGACTTGTTAGTCTGGTATATTTATAATAGGGCATCCATTTTATGACATATTTTCCTTACCTATAGCTACATGATGTAGTAGATCTGGTTGTTCAGGTGCCAACAAAACCATGGTACTCTATCCTACATTTAAAGGTGGTCGGATGAGCGCAATTTTTCCTTCACCCAACATCCCACACCAATTTCACTACTATATGTACATGTGAGTGTTGGCACATTTGTAATCACTATGTGTAAGTTGAATTTCCATTATCATTTTGAATAAAAATCGACCACTAATGGGTTCTGGCACCTTCCAATGCACACATGGCCTTCGTTTTTATATTGTGTTTTAACCTCAACAATTCTATCTCGACTTTGACCACTAACGCATCTGAATATAGAGTTGGTGTGACATAAGCAGGGCCCTGATTCAATGTTTGGCCTAGCATTTCTTACTCTCGCTAATATCCTAGAATCATGCCCAGTTCAAGTTTCATATTATGAATTTTATCATTACAGCGTGCTTGATCTCATAGGGAATGAAAGACTAGGGCATACCTAGTGCTAAAAATGATTCGAGTTAAAATCAAGGATCTCTTCATTACAGAAATTCAAATTTATAAATTTAAAATGTGGTTCCTAAGGTTTATCTTTAAAGAGTATTTGTCATCTTCTTCTATTCTTATTTATTGTGGCTTCTAATACACTATGTATTCGACTTTAGCAAGTTGCTTATTAATGAAGTCAAACAATACTCTCAGCAAATAAGAACACTACATATGCTATTTCTGGAAGTTTTGAGGTCAAGCGGGGGGGGGGGTGAGGTGCTCCATGTACTTATTCCTAAGGATGGTGAGTCTCATTCTATTTGTTCAAGCATGACAAATCTTAGTAGCCATGAGAGAAAGCGATTTGTGTCTGGATTATTCAAAATGTTCTAAGTTACTGTTTGAGCTGTGTCAACTTCTTACTGTAGAAGAATTACACTATTGACTAAGGAAGAGTAGATTGATTACTGCATAAACAAGAGATAGATTAAACGTGAATACTCGAAGCATCACCTAAAGGTGAAGAAGATCGCTAGGGGTAAGAATAAGAGGAAGCAACATTGTAAGCATAAGCAACATTGTTATCATTTTTATGACTCTAAAAACTTGATTCTTTTCCTTATAATATAGTAATGGAATGCGGATCCACATAAGGCGCCACGAGATTGAACATAAACATCAAGATAGTTCAATTGAAGAACTAGGCATTTGCAGACTTATTGTCAGATAAAACTGAAGTACTTAATAGGTTAGGTGAGGGTGCTATGCTTGTCAATAAATGCATGGAAGATCCATCCAACCAATTTGAGATGACTACCATAAAAAAGGTAATGGAATAGCATCAATATGACCCATAAAAAGAAAAATGAATTGACTTAACACAAAAAGACAACTACATTTTATTTATCATTGTATTATCTTGATGATAATTAATTACGTACTTTAGTTGTCATAGAGGTTATCATTTGATCACAAATATTTTCTTTTGATGTGTCATATAATTCTATCATAGTATGTTTGTGTTTTATGTTGACATGTTACTAGATAGGATTTTTTTAGGTTATTTCATGTCCCTGGGATGATGACGAATGTCAACATTCTAGGTGTTAAGTGTGTTACTAATTGAAAAGATAGTTATAGATATGTCGGTAAGATGTCAGTGGATGTATGCTTATATTTTCTTAATCTAAATGTTCCCATATGCTAGTAATTGACTGCCTACTCATGGTTATTGGTGCCAGACCCTATTTTCATGTTGTTGCATTTTAGTTCGTAATTTATTATTCAAGTTCACATTTTGCATCTAAAGATCACATGCTAATATTATAACGTTTCACTCTGATCTTTCATTAAACTTTCTATGATATCTTTTCATGAAATTCATAATATTTGTGGGCATTCCTGTGGTGGGTAAGAAATTAGGTCATTGTTTCTGAAATGTGGAAAGATTTGATACCAAAAAGGGTTGTGAAGAAAAGGTACTAGTTCCTAGTATTACAATTGGCAAGAGGGGGTCAAAACTTTAGCTAATGTAATACACATCAAAGTGGAGTGAGTTTTATAGATATGAGCATTTTTCTTGGAAAAGATTGGATGAGATAAAAGATACGGGAGATGATGTGAGGAAGTCAAGTAGGAAGTTAGTCAGCAATATATGATACTAAGTTTAAAATTTTGTTATAAGGGACAAACTAGTTCGGTGGGAGTAAATCAACTGAATCATTGAATGTCTCTGGAAAAAAAGATCCTGAGTGGAATTCATTGCTTGGAACTGTGAGAAAAACCGTGTGCAATTTTCTTTTGTCATCATTGAGGAAATCTAGTGGCATTTAGTTGACCTTGCATTTGTCAATTATTTTGACCTTGAATCATGTTCACGTGTGAGAATGAATGCAATCCAAGAGCATTTTGTAGAATGAGGCATAATTTTCTTAATAACTGCACTATCAACACTCTATATAAGCCAAAAAGGATTTGGCCTTATATTTCTCTTAATCTGACATGTGTGTTTGGCAAGATAATACTTTTGCAGGATAAGACTTGTATGGAATCCTCTTACCAACAGACCAAGGTCATTTCTCACCTTTTATTACTGCACTCTTATCATATATCTCCATGCAAACATGACTAGATGTTCTTCATTTTAGTGATTTTACATATATAACTTGTTGAATATTATACTCTATAAACACTTTCTTTTATCACACTATTCTTTCTATTTCCACAGCAACCCAGAATGCAATAAGCTCTGCCTCCATCTCTGTGAAAACTTCTCTCCTTTTCCCCACAACAAGCTTCTATTTTACTGAAGTGTCTCTAGAAACCACCATCATAGCTTCTTAGCTTCTTTTGACCAAAGCCCTAGTAGGGATCTTCTTCCACTATACTAATAGACATTCCCATCTACTGATAGTTCCACTACATGTGTTGACCCTTTGGCCCTTTGTACATAGACCAAGCCAAGCCTACATCTTTCGTCATTTTATAAATATAAAGCTTTCAACATTCTTTTGGAATCCCCTTTTACTCGAAGATAGCTATGTTCCTACAATGCAAAATGTGCCAATAATAGACCATGAACATCCTTCTTTCCTCTAATAGTTTCATATTAACACTCAACCATTTGGCTAACCGCAGAAAGAAATATGTATTTTCCTATTGATTTCTTTATCATTGATTTCTTTCTTTATAAACACATGCCTCTTTTCCTATGGGCCAGGAGAATATGATGCTCTGTGCTACTAATACTTGGAGCACCTAACAGAGTTATATGAAGGTAGGCACTATTTTAACAGAATGAGATCCTATTTTAGAGTCATTTCAACTTCTCTATATAATTGTATTTCATCTCTCTAGCATGCATATGACTGAATTTACTGACATTTTAACATTATGGGGCTCTGACATTTAGAATGATCCAAAAACTAGTAGAGATGGTGAACCAAGTGGGTCAAATGACCATGTCAGGAATAGTCTTAGCGATACTCCACATAAGCCACCTAACAATGACAAAACTCTGAAAGAAAACCTATCCTAGGAAAAAGAGTAGGAAAGTTGGTATGTTGGTGTTTTTGAGTGGTTCTCTAGATGTTTTATCTAGGGTGACTTATTTTTTTCTTTTTTTGGTTGGATGGGGCTGGGGCGGGTTGCTGTTTGTGGTGGTCGTATGACCATAATTTCAAATTCTATAGATCCGTATCTCTAAGTGTCCTAATTTTCTGATTATATTTTCACAGAGAATCATTGACCGAATAGCAGATGACTTTAAAATGGATGAAGGGTTGACCTTCTAAAGGACAGGAAAAGCTTGCAACGTCCGACTCCGACAACAGATAATTAAAAAATGTTGTCCTCGTCTTCCACAAAAATGAATATCAAGTAAAATTCAGCTATCCTTGTCTTCGGCTAGACATAGTTCTCATTTTTTCACTATAGTTATGACACTTTACTATGCAGTTTGCCAATTCTTATTGCAACTGCTGATGGCCCAAAATAAATTGAGACAATAATAACAAGAACCCTATATTAAATTGCACTCTTGGTTGACAGGTGTTGCATAACTAGACTATGTACTTATGATAAATTTTAGATTTTTTCTTAAGTTTCTATCAACCCATCTATTTGATTGAAAACTTAGATCAGACATCAAGCACAAACAAGTATACATATTTGCATTTAAATTCTACATTAAGTAGCTTAAATTTGTAAGGTAAAAAAGAAATCCATCCCCATTTTGTCCGCACCTACAACAGTTTAGTGCGCCACAGTCTCTTTGATTCTTCTTAGAAGGAGTTTCATCTATATGCAATTTGAATGTGTGGCTCTACTTTGGAACCTGATTGCTTTTCGACTCCTTCCTATCAATTATTCCAACAAGTGTTGCGGGGTGATCCATGATCTGATGAGATTGATCATGACTTTTCATATGCCTCCCTGATTTTGTAAGTGTTTGAAGGCTTGAACCATAACATGGGTAGTTATTCTAGTAAGAAGGTTTGAACTCGATGAAATCCAATCAAATATGGAGGTAATGCACCCTATTTAAGGATATGCTTTGTGCTTGTCAGAAATGTACAATGGAAGCGGTGAAGCTTCCATTGCATGCAGTCAACTTGATTAATATGTCAAAATCATTTATGTAAATGAGAAATGGACAATATCGGATTCTGGTTTCTGAAATAATTTGTTTGCCATGCACCTAGAAAGCACAAGTCCATAGAAGACGGGTAAATGGTACCCATGGTTGATACAAAAATGGCAGTGGAGTCTAGTTGGCAGTAAGGTTCTAGAGTGATATATAGCTAAACATTGAGAAGATACAGTGTTGCAATATGATATTACATGCAGAAATTGCAATATAGATGATCAAATTAACCATATTTCCTTCCTTCTTGTTTAAGATACCCCTATATTCTTAACTCTAAATTTAAAAAAGAGACAACATGATTATTACAATTGATCACCTCGTCTTCATTCTTATTGTTATAAATAGATTTGTGTACCCTAATAACCAATTAACCATATTACCTTCTTTTTTTTGAGATACCCATAAATGACAATAAAGAAACTATCTCACAGTCTTTGAAAGTGATTAGATGCAAAGCAAAGCATGGCCAAGGAACACTTCAGAAAAAAGGCACGTTCTAGATATACTGCCAACATGATTCCTAGATAGAGAACCTTGCATAAATTTTACTATATTACAAACTATTTAAGACATTAATATGCCATTTTTTTGAATTATCGAAATAATATTTATTGCCATAATTAAATTAGTTTTAGTTGTAACACATTCATATTATAAGACACAAACTAGACTGTCTATAACTGATCATCTTCAAACTGATTGGTAGTAGTTTGTATATGAATATGTTTTGTTGCATCTTTAGACATAAGATTCAGTTGTCATGATGTCCTGCATATTTGCAATACTTGGATCACAGTCAGATGTAGAGGATGCATACAACTGTTGGATAAATTGGACATTATGATAAATCCCTTTGTTTCGATGATGACAAACATTTCATTCTTGTCAATCTAACGTGCTACTTGAGTGTTGCAGGAATAAGGTGAATGACAAAGTACTAGGGAATCGATATGCTTGAATGATTGTAAATGTCATGAAATGTAATCAATTGTAAACTTGTACAAATATATAATGTACAAGTACTTAGACTTCATGTAAATCAAGCATTAGATCTTCCCTAGCTAAACACCACATTTAGATAGGTCATTCCCTTCCATAGTGTCACACATGCACACTCATACACACACTTAATGTCTTTATTTGAAACATTGAAACAGGGTCAATCTCGGTCGACAAACTCCTCGACCGAGACACTCTCGGTCGACAAACTTCTCGACCGAGAAAGACCCAAGTAGCCGTTAGACACAGCTGACAAGGTAGTTGGCAGTTGCAAATGAACGTTGATCCAGAGAGCCTGTCGGTCGACAAAACTTCGACCGAGTAGGTATCTCGGTCGACAATTTGTCGACCGAGATGGACTCTGACAGCAACTGCAGAATTAATTAACTAGCCGTTGCTAAAGCAACTAACTTGTACCTAACGGCTAGTTAAGCACTTAGAACCCCCTAGAAAGTGTCTAGAACGTCCTTAAGCACTTATAGGTCATTTCTATAAATAGGACATGCCTTAGGACACCTAAAAACACCTAAGCTACACTTGTGCAATACTTGAGCTTGAATACTCATTGGAAATCTGTTTTGAGCAATAGAGCAATTCCAACATTGGCTATTCATTCCCATTGCTCTAATTTCGTGTCCTATAGGCTAGCATCTCTTTTCCACAACACTTACACTTCTACACTCATTGGTTAGGAGATCAATACGCTTGATATAGGCAAATCAAGCCTTGTGCTTAAAAGGATAAGTTGTAATTTCTGTTTTCCTTCTTGTTCCTTTTATTCTTTGTATTCTCCTTGCTACTCCTAGGGTTGGAGGCTGCAGATTGGAGAAGGTTCTTCTCGGAGGAGAAGGTGGACTTCAAGCTACTTCAAGAAGGCTATCGCAACGGGAAGCTACTTCAAGAAGGCTATTGCAACGGGAAGCTACTTCAGGAGGAAGGCTGCTTCAAGGTTGGTGCAATTACTTCTAGGTGAAGGCTGCTTTAAGGTTGGTGCGATTACTTCTAGGTGAAGGCTGCTTGAAGGGTTTAGGGAGAGAATTGTAATTTTATGTAAAGTCCTTGCGAGGTAATAAAATTAAATTCTTTCCAAATCCCGGTTGGGTAAGCAACCGGGTAGTGGACTGACAACTTTAGTATTTGCTAAAGTTGGAACCACTCTAAATCCTTGTCCCCTTGTCCAATATTCTTGTGGTTGATTGTTTGAGTTAAATAATTGTTAAAATTATTTTAAAACTCTATTCACCCCCCTCTAGTGTTTTTCAATTGGTATCAGAGCAGGCTTCAAGGAACCCTAACAAGGTCTTGAAGAATGGGTGACGGGGTGCTCAACAACCTTAATCTTGAAGGGACATTTGTTGCTAGGCCTCCAGTGTTTGATGGAACAAACTACACATATTGGAAGAGAAGGATGCAGTTCTACTTTCAAGGCATAAGTTGGGACTTATGGAGGATGGTCTCAACCCCATACGAGTTTCCTCAAATGCAATATGCAGAGTGGGATGCAAATACGATAAAATCGGCTCAAATGAATGCAAAGGCTGTAAGTATTCTTTATTGTTCAATTTCAGTAGGAGAATTTAATAGAATATCAAATTGTGAATCAACCTATGAAATATGGCATAGATTGTCCATAACCTATGAAGGTACGGTTCAAGTTAAGAATTCTAAGATTAGTATGCTTAAACAGAAGTTTGAACACTTTCGTATGGATCCAAACGAATCCATTAGTGAAATGTTTGCAAAATTCTCTTCTATTGTTAATGGTTTGAATGCCTTAGGAAAAACTGTTCTTGAAGAAGATCAGGTATCAAAGGTACTTCGATCACTTCCTCCCAAATACAAGCCCAAGGTGACAGCCATTGAAGAAGCTAATGATCTCACTCAACTGAAAATGGAGCAACTCATTGGCAATCTAGAAGCTCATGAGGCAACTTTAGAAGAGGAAGAAAGAAGAGAACGTGAACGTCAACAAGGGAAAAAGAAGGACATTTCATTCAAAGCATCAACCAAGGACAATCATGACACAAGTGAAGATGATAGTGAAGAAGAAACTCTCATTGTAAATGGTAAGCAATATAAAAGTTTTAAAACTAATAAAACTTCTAGTGTTTCTTCTTCCAGGTGCTTTGAATGTGGCAAAAAGGGACACATGAAAGGTGATTGTCCAAAACTCAAGAAAGGTAAGAAATCATCTCACAAAAAGAAAGAAAGAGCATATAAAGCTGCATGGGATGATTCAAGTGATGATAGTGATGATGAAGAAGAAGTAGAATGCCTCATTGCTACAACAAATGAAGACGAAGAAGAGGTAAGTCTTTATGATCTACCAAAAGAGGATCTAATTGCTAGTCTTCAAGATACGCATGAGAAATATATTGAGTACAAGAAGAAACTTAAGAAATCAAATAAAGTAAATGATGATTTGAATGTTAAACTTCTTTCTCTTGTATCCGAAAATGAAAATCTCAAAAAGGAAAATGAAGATTATGATCTTAAGATAAAATCGGTAGAAGCAAATTGCAATCTTCTTTCCTTAGAAAAGTTAAACTTGCAAACTCAAGTCAATGATCTTCAGAAACAACGTATTCTATGTTCACATTTAGATTATGATGAGGTTGTCAAAGAAAGAAATTCTCTAGTCTCTGATTTAGATCAAGCAAAGAAAGATATAAACAAGAAGATGGATGATATTGCTATGTTACAAAGAAATGTAAATGAGTTAAGAGGAAATGACATGCTTGAAAATATTCTGAAAATTTCCTCTAGTTATAATGGAAGAAAAGGATTAGGATATGATCCAAGGAGAAATAAACCCAAAAGAGTTAAAGCATCCAAGACTAAGATTATGTTTGTACCTAGGAACAAAATTCCTAGAAAGAGAAATGAAGTTGACTCTATTAGTTGTCATTATTGCATGCGTCTTGGACATTATTCATTTTAGTGCCCATATAAGAAAAAGAATGATGATTTAGCTTGGATTTCTAAAACTTAGTAGTTTAAAATTAACTAGTTGAGATTTGACCTAAACTGATTCTTGATATACAAATGTCATATCTCAACACAATCGAGCTCTAACTTGTATAATCTTATTTTGCTTGGAATAAATTAACAGTTCTGAAAATATTCCAGAAACTTTGTCGGTCGAGAATCTGTCGACCGAGTGAACCGAGGTCGAGAAATTGTCGACCGAGCATGTCACTGATTTCCAGTCTGCTGTAAAATTGCTGACTTCTTTTTGTAAATGATCAAATTGCTATCTATTTGTGATTAATGACTGTATATATTTTGGAAATCATCCCTGAAAACTTATATGAGATTAATTTGGTTTATTCTCTAAATGATTTAAGTTAAAACTGAAATTATGCTTAGCTTAATAAAAAGGAAATTTCTGTTCTATCATTATTCACATGATTTTTCGTAAAGTATTTTCTGGTCTACTCATATAGAAATCATGTGATTACAATCATGGAATTATCATTTTCATCATGATGATGCTGTGTTAGCACGAATAGATAATTGTATGCATGGATCCTTGATGATACATAGGCAAGCAAAATAATTCAATGATGATATGTCTCTTAGAAATGCTTGCAACACATAAAATAAAAATTTCTCAATTGGCATCTTTAAAAGACTTGAGATATTAATCGTGCTTTCATTTTTAAAAGGATGTTTTCATATTGAGTATCACTAAACATGCTTCAAATTGATATCTAATCAAGTACTTCACATATGAATGCTTAAATTGGAAATCTGCAATTTTTGCCTCTTGGTTGAAATAAAATTTGACCAAGGGGCGCTATGGTCGTAGTCAAGGACGACCTAAAATAAGCTTTGACAAAATGCTTATTTGGACATCATTTTATCTTAGTATATTTTTGATAAAGGTCAAAATCAAAATTTAAAATCATCTGTGACCTTAGAAGCTTTAAATTGCTTTAATTGTAAGATTAAGGGGGAGCTCATATAAACAAATTTGATTATTTGCTTAAGAAGCTTACAAAAACATTGTAATCATCATTTGGAGCTTATTAAGACCTTATTACTTTTACTCTTGGTTATGACGAAATCTATGAAATTCATAAAAATGATATATCTTGTTCTTAAAGGAACTCTCTAAACAAATCAGGGCTTAACATCCCATGCATTTGGTTGGAGACATTTTTATACTTTAAGATTAAAGGATTCTCATTTCATTTTTAGGGCTTAACATCCCTTATAAAATGGGTGAGAAATCAATATACATTCATCATAAGCTTAAAGGAATCTCATATCATTTCAAGGCTTAACATCCTTTGCAAATGATTGAGAAACAAATTGTGGCTAAATTAGACAAAAATGATATTAAATCCATGTTCTTAATAGAATATCTATCTAAGGGGGAGCATAGTATAAAATTAAGGGGGAGAAGAAATATAAATATTCAACTTGGATATCTTTTTGAAATGACAAAGGGGGAGAAAGAATATAAAATCAAAAATATAAATGAGTTTCATAACATCTTTGCCAGCACTCACTTGCAAAACAAGAATGGCTACAAAAGGTAATCTTCAGGTATGAAACTCACATGCTTTATATTTCCTTATTTCATATTTAGGAAATGTTTGTCATCTTCAAAAAGGGGGAGATTGTTGGATAAATTGGACATTATGATAAATCCCTTTGTTTCGATGATGACAAACATTTCATTCTTGTCAATCTAACGTGCTACTTGAGTGTTGCAGGAATAAGGTGAATGACAAAGTACTAGGGAATCTATATGCTTGAATGATTGTAAATGTCATGAAATGTAATCAATTGTAAACTTGTACAAATATATAATGTACAAGTACTTAGACTTCATGTAAATCAAGCGTCAGATCTTCCCTAGCTGAACACCACATTTAGATAGGTCATTCCCTTCCATAGTGTCACACATGCACACTCATACACACACTTAATGTCTTTATTTGAAACATTGAAACAGGGTCAATCTCGGTCGACAAACTCCTCGACCGAGACACTCTCGGTCGACAAACTTCTCGACCGAGAAAGACCCAAGTAGCCGTTAGACACAGCTGACAAGGTAGTTGGCAGTTGCAAATGAACGTTGATCCAGAGAGCCTGTCGGTCGACAAAACTTCGACCGAGTAGGTATCTCGGTCGACAATTTGTCGACCGAGATGGACTCTGACAGCAACTGTAGAATTAATTAACTAGCCGTTGCTAAAGCAACTAACTTGTACCTAACGGCTAGTTAAGCACTTAGAACCCCCTAGAAAGTGTCTAGAACGTCCTTAAGCACTTATAGGTCATTTCTATAAATAGGACATGCCTTAGGACACCTAAAAACACCTAAGCTACACTTGTGCAATACTTGAGCTTGAATACTCATTGGCAATCTGTTTTGAGCAATAGAGCAATTCCAACATTGGCTATTCATTCCCATTGCTCTAATTTCGTGTCCTATAGGCTAGCATCTCTTTTCCACAACACTTACACTTCTACACTCATTGGTTAGGAGATCAATACGCTTGATATAGGCAAATCAAGCCTTGTGCTTAAAAGGATAAGTTGTAATTTCTGTTTTCCTTCTTGTTCCTTTTATTCTTTGTATTCTCCTTGCTACTCCTAGGGTTGGAGGCTGCAGATCTGAGAAGGTTCTTCTCGGAGGAGAAGGTGGACTTCAAGCTACTTCAAGAAGGCTATCGCAATGGGAAGCTACTTCAAGAAGGCTATTGCTACGGGAAGCTACTTCAGGAGGAAGGCTGCTTCAAGGTTGGTGCAATTACTTCTAGGTGAAGGCTGCTTCAAGGTTGGTGCAATTACTTCTAGGTGAAGGCTGCTTGAAGGGTTTAGGGAGAGAATTGTAATTTTATGTAAAGTCCTTGCGAGGTAATAAAATTAAATTCTTTCCAAATCCCGGTTGGGTAAGCAACCGGGTAGTGGACTGACAACTTTAGTATTTTCTAAAGTTGGAACCACTCTAAATCCTTGTCCCCTTGTCCAATATTCTTGTGGTTGATTGTTTGAGTTAAATAATTGTTAAAATTATTTTAAAACTCTATTCACCCCCCCTCTAGTGTTTTTCAACAACAACAAAGGAGACCCAGCGGTTACAACATCATGCTTTGTTATTATGTACTGAATTTCATCATTTATGAAGTCCTTAGTATACATTTTCATAGTTTTGTGTCCATTGTCCACATATTTTCCCATTAAGATTTTTTATTTTGTTACATATTGAGTTTGAAGGAACTATAAGTAGCTATGGCATAAGAACATTATGGTTATACTGGATTCACCATCTTGTTATAGGACATGATTGTAACTACCAAAGAGGTGACTATATAACCTTGGGAAGAAAAGTTTGTACCATCATTAAATAGGAAGACATGCATGCAAATCAAACTTACAAACTGTTGAGCTGTAAGTTCAAAGTAAGGGAGACACTGAACTGGAGGGAAGACAGACATATCAACTGTCTTTTCAAGTGTTGATCAGAGGACCAAGGTAGATATTGTAATGTCACTGATCAGGTTTGGACTATTAACCAGATTTTTGGGTCACTATTCAAGACTAATGGTGTCAGCAGCTAACTAGGCAAGAGGTGGTGCTAAAACTATACCTCTAAGGGCAGCTAATATGTGGTCTCTCACAAGACAGAGGGCCTACTCAAGGGTCAAGAAGAAGCTCTTTCCTTTTCATTACCAGAGTGAAAGGGTACTCCATCACAAGACCAGTCTGGATCTTGAGAAGGTTTCACCATTGATACAACAGACTTACATATGCTTCTACATGTACATAATCCCCATATGATATGGCCTCTTACAAAGGTTATGAATATCGAATTCTTCTTTACGTTTCATTTGCAGAGAAAACCTGGTTTGAGCTCATATTCTAGTGATCCAAAGATGTTGATGGCGTTGGACACGGTGCAAAGGTACACATGGCCTAATCTCTCTCTCTCCCTCTTCAATCCCATCTAAATTGAAGTATAATAGGACAACAAGCATACTTTTTGCTTGGTTCAACTCAGGTTTATTTCCATGAAAGTGACCAGTAAGTATTGATAACAATTGGTGATTGGCTGAGGTAGTGCCTTTTGAGTTTGATTCATTTCGCTGGATTCTTAGCTTTTCTTGTTTCCAATATTTATTACTTAAATAAGTCCACCATTTATGTGAAATGGAAATATAAATAATATCTTAATGGAATTTTGGAGTGTGTTATATTCATATGTGAGATGAACTATTGCTAACCTCCCTGATCCTACCTGTTCATAGTTGAAATCTCTACGCCAATTTCATTTCTTTATTTATTATTTAGACACTATCTCTTAGATTTGATATGAGTTACTCCTCGAGATTTAAATTACGGTGGACCAAGTTCAAGATTTTGTGCCTTGAGGCCAGAGCATGTCCCATCCCTCTTCCAAGTAATATGAATTTTGTTTTCCTTTGTATATAATATTGTTTGTGCAATTGGAACATCACAAAGCATTCATTTTTCTACCAACCAGACTAAAGCTTCATAGAGATCTTGAAGGAAACATAATGTTGCAGAGACCTCGACTTCTACAAATGTCAATTGCATGTAATTTCCTTGTTATAGATCAGAGAACGTTATATGTGAGACCATAGAATTTTTGTAATATAGAGTCAGTTGATTTTTATGCTAGAACTTGTAAATGATTAGAAGGAATTACTAGACACCATCTACAAACCAGATTGCATCCACTTCATAAGGATCAATCATACATGGCATAACAGAGATATATCTACATTGGATTGGAAAATGGGCAATCATACATGACATAATAACTCTTCCAATAGATAAAGCTAGTCTTATCTTGAGAATAATGCATCCACTATTGCTAATAAATAGTGAATGCACCCCTTTCTAGATGTCTGGAGGTATATCTTCTTCCAATGTGTTATTTTATAAACTACAAAGCACTAAATCGTGCAATGCTACCACTCTTTTTTTAAACGTCCAAACTGTTAAACACTTCAACTTACATTGCAACTTGTTCCCACAGATTTACTACTTCCTTTTTCACAAGAATGCTCCCCTTCTACTGATTTACATGGGTTGTCTCTGTGTAAATCTTGTGTTCCAAATCACTGGGTCAATGCTTGTACGGTATAAAAGATAGTCGAATACAAATAACATTGGTTATGTATGGAAATATAAAGCAAAAGAAGAATCCAAATATACCTCCTGATTACAAAAAGGGAGCATAGTTGTTTCTCTTAAGCCTGAATGCAAGATAAAGTTTATGAGATTTGATTTGCAGGGAATATCAAAACTTGGGGGATATTATTGGTCCACTTTTTTTCTAGTAGGAAACAAATATATCGTTGTCACAAAATATGGGTAACTTTTATAAATGAAACTCAATTTAGTGGGAATCTATATACTTCATCATGTACTGTGGGTATAGATGAAAAATTTAGTTGCAAATGAGTTACGATTATTTGATCAATTTCATTCCATTTTGTGATTACTCAACTAGTAAATGGATTATTATGGTTTGAATATTCCAAATTTACAACTAATGTGGATGGGTGATGTGGACTGAATAATTCTTTTTGAATGTAAAAACTACTACAGTAAAAGGGTAATTGTCCCTTTTGTATGACAACCACACATCGTATACCATGATTTTTTGTTCCTGTGAGCTGCTTTTCATGACAAAAATATGGTCATAATAATGTTATGAAATTTTCTATTGTTTACTTTTTGCATGGGGTTCTATTCTTTACGTTTTCTTGTCTAACCGAAACAGACAATCAACTATGCTTCCTGGAGCTTCTTCCTAGTAAATCTCAGTTGAAAAGAAGCAACACAATTTCTATACAGAAGTATCTATACACACCTAGTTATATTGTTTTTTGCCAACCCTGATTACTTGAAGTGGTTTTGGCTACTCTTCTGGTTATAGGATCCCTTGTGGATATATGTTAGCAGTGGTGCTATGTTTCCAAGGACACCAATCCAGGTGATTTCATCACTTGGAAACTCTTCGAAATCTTGATCGCTATGAAGCTCAAGCTGAACATGAAATGGTTGACAATGGTTTTCATTTAGAAAAGGTTTGAAGTCCTCACTATCTACTTGTTTCAAATGAATTTGGCATGTATGCTCAAGGTTAGTTCATTAATTCCTTGAAATTAGTTCCACATTCATTTCTTTCTCATTGAACTTGTTCCTTATATATAAATGAGTATAGTACTGCTATCCTTATGTTTTTATTTTGGAGAAGCTAAAATTTTACTAAAAACTCAAAAGTATAGGGACAACATCAAAATCAAGTATATTGTACAGGGCTCACTCAGAAAAACCCCCACTGTCTATGAACTAAAAGGTCCAGGTTAGCCCCAACCGTAGGTCTGGCTTCAATGGCCCTACCTAGACTATGTACAATTACATCAAAAATGTCAAACATATCAGTATGTTTTTTCCCATGGAGCCTACTATTGCGCTCATGCCAGACATGCCAACAAATGGCAGTGAGGCATCCACCAGCAAAAGACCTCACGATGGGGTTGTTTATGGTGTTGCTCAGAATCCAGGAACATGCGTCCAGCAAGGAGGTGGGGGGGTTACCACCCCAACCCATCTTTAAGGAGGCTCTACTCCAAATATATTTCGTATATGCACACCCAAAAAACAAGTGACTGTGGCTCTCATCCTCAACGCCGCACAACAAGCACGTTGTCACCGGCCTTAGGCCCCAGCTGTTGAGGTGATCGAAGGTCAGAAGTCGCCCGAGGATGGCCATGTATGCACAACAACTCCACTTGGGGTGTGGAATCTGTTCCACAACAAAGGATCCCAAGGGACTTGGGGTGTGCACTCGGATTTTAGCAGCCACGGCTTGGATGCTGGGTCACGCAACATCCATCCAACATCAGAGTGAGATTACTCCTCAACCACGTCGGGCCAACAGCTGCACATCTTCCTCCATGTCCTTGGCGCATTAGCCGTGCTCAAGCAGGGCACCACGCTGTATCTATCTTGCATCCACCTGCTCCAGCAAGAGTCCCCACACCTGAGGAAGTGGTCAATCCTAGGAAGAGTTGTCGCTTCAGCGATGTCGAAAACATTGGGAACATTTAGCCCTCCTACTTTAAACCCTCTAGCGATGGTGGACCAAGCCACTGAGTGTCCCTTGCCGCCCTAGATGAAAGACCCACACACGCTATTAAACTGGTTAAGAACAATGTTCGGGATCTCAACTTTCTTGGAAGTGTTCCTCACTTTGAAGTCAAGGAGGAACTCTAAGGCAAGGAGGGTGCTGTCCGAGATTGACCTACCTTTAATGAAGGCAGATTGGTTAGAAATGATCTGCGGTAGGATCACCTTCAACCTTCTCACAAGCAATTTGGAAATGATTGTGTATAAATCCGAAGAACAAGCAATCGACCTCAAGTCAGCCATCGAGTTAACAATCTGCTTCTTGGGGATCAACCTCAGAAAGGAGTGATTAACGCTCCTGACCATGTGCCCACCCACAAGGAACCACCTCACAACTCTGCATATATCGTCTTTAATGATACTCCACATGGCTTGGAAATTTTTTTGCATTGAAACCATCGGGGCCTGGCGCTTTGGAAGCCCCTATGGAAAAGAGGGCATCTTTAATCTCCACCTCTGAAGTAGGGCCACATAGACTTCAGTTCATTTCCGGGGGGACTCTAGCAGTCGGGAGGGAGTAGGCTGGTCTAGTACCATGAGTCGTGTTGTTGTACAAGCTATTGTAGAAGGAAGTAGCTTCAACACTGACTTCAGTATGGGAATTGGTGGCTGAACCATCAGCTCTCATCAGCGTATGAATGGCATCCCTCATAACAATTCTCTTGACCACTGAGTGGTACATCTTGGTGTTTCTGTCACCATCATGGATCCATTTAAGTCTGCTTTTTTTCCAAAAGGATAACTCTTCAACTTTCTCAATCTGCCGCAACTTATTAGCCACTCTATCCTCCTCAAGAATGGCCTGCTCATTCGTGGGATTGCACTTAAGGTTCTCAACAACTTTGTTGTAGTTGGCCCTAGCAAGAAGGACCATGTTGTGAATATCGCACAACCCCCCTGCCCAGGCCTTGAGAGCCTTCTTCTCCCTTTTTAATTTCTCAGCAACGATGAAAAGAGGGTTCCCCTTAACTTCTTCCACCCATACTTCCTTGATAGTGCGCTCGCACCCAGGCCAGTCCAACCACCAGTTGAAGAATCAAATGGGCTTTGCCTTGTTGCCTTCATCATTGAGCCGTACCACCAAGATGGCATGGTCACTGTTAGGATTCTCACCAAGAGTAACATTTGACATAGGGAATATGTCCAACCATTCGTTGTTGACAATTTCACGGTCAAGGTGACTGGCAATTCTTCTCTGGATAGTTCTCTTGTTCTGCCAAGTAATGAAGCCACCGTTCGAGTTCAACTTAATCAAGCTGGCCGTAATGATAACATCATTGAAACTCACCAAGCAAGAAGTGGGTACAGGGAGGCCTCCCACCTTCTCACTCACTCTCCTAATATGGTTGAAGTCACCGATGAAGATTTGAGGCAGTTCCCTTTGGTTGGCAGTAGCAAACGTCTCCCATAATCTTCTGCACATCTCGGAGTTGTGTCCATAGACCGCAGACAGAACAATATGAAGATCGCCATGGTTTATGCAGTTGTCCATCAGAATCTAATCCATGGCGAAAATCACTTAGACATCCCAAACCAAAGGGTTCCACCCAATAGAAACCCTTCCACCTATTCCAAATTGGAAGCTGATCCCCACCCAGTACGAAAAAGGTCGTTGATCCTATCTGCCACCTTACGCCTGATCCTGGTCTCCAAACAAACCACAAGCATCGCCTGATTGTTGGTGATGATCTGTCCCAACTTTCTCTGCTTCTCCGGAAGAGATGCACCTTGCACGTTCCATGCGAGGATGCACATTATGACCTCCGGTTTGAACCCCCCTGGCCAGGGGTGGCTCCACCTCTTCTAGTCCTCTGCGATGACACTTTGGACCTAGCCGCCTCCTCAGTGATCTACTCCGCATCCATCTCCAACCCCTCCAAGGCTGAAAAGTGGTTAGCAGGGCCACTGTAGTGTGCTTCTGTTTTGCTCACACCACCACTAAGGGGGGGTGATTTCCCACCATTCCTGACCACTGTGAAAGCCTAGTCATTGTTATCGATTGGGGAGGCATAAACTCAACCTCTTATTCAACACTTGCCTCCTCGGCTAGCTGGGGCATTCCGTCAAGCACCTGCCCTGCGTTAGGAGCTCCATCCTCAGACACTGCAGAGCCAGAGGCATCAACAGTGAGAGCAGCCGTGGAAGGTTCAACCTCTTCAGGGATAGCAGTAGCAAGTACAAGTCTCGACTTGCTATGACTGTCCGGGTGTCTGCTCATCCTGCTTCTCTGCCTTCTCCTCGCATTGCTCTGGTCCCTGGATGTTTCCCACCCATCACGCACCATCGGGAGATATGCAAGCGTGATTTGCTCCCCGGGGTAGCAGCCGGTAGAGTGGTCGAAGACCGCACAACTCTCACACCTGTCGGGGAGGGCGTCGTAGATAACATTGATCTCCAGCACCGCCCCATTGGGTATATTGTCCCTTAATTTAGATGGACTAAAGAGCTATCATAGAACACAATAAGTAAACCACATGAGTTCAGTTTGGGGCATTCGAAGGTCCTACCCTTAAGGAATTGTCCAACTTAGTGATCAACATGGGTCAAGATCCTTCTTTGTAGTCTTTTGCGTAGACTTTTGCTTCTTAAGTTCTTGTAATCTGAGAAACAAGTGTTTCACATCTCAAAAAATGTGTTAAATCTTATCTGTCTTCCAAATAAATTGATTGAGTGGGGAAGTTATTGAGTTTTTAGGTGGCTATGTCGTGGACACAAAGATAGAGCAGCCCAAATTACTATCACATGTCTGATCATGGAGCCCTGTAGTGCTTCTATAATGTCAAAATCATGACAATTTTATCTCTACGATTCATATAACAGCTAGCATCTAACCACCACAAAAACCAATGTGAGTAGTAGGTTTCTATTGAAATGAAGCTTTCTTTCTATGAGAATTTAGGTCTATTGTATTGTATTTCCAAACATTTGTTGTCAGATTTAACCTCATTTTTAATTGCCATGAGAGGCTATGACCAAATAAACTTTGTGAAGTTTACAATTCATAACTAATGTGCGAAGTCTTTGATTGAGAACTAATGCCATCATCTACTGGTATGTTCTTGGCCCGAGGATTCTGCACTGTCAATTGATTTGGTAGTATCATATGATTGGCACTGATCTTTCCTTTATCTTCAATTGTTCTTTTCATACCACTCAATTTTTGTGTTTCCTTCTTTAAAAATCATAACTTCTCTAAAAAATGATATACAAGAGCCACTCATATGCTTCTATAAGGCTTGCTTCCACTATGTCATTAGATCATATTTGTATCTTTTCTGCTATCATATAAAACATTTTAGTGTATTTTGAATTGTCTTATCTGTTCGTTATTGGTTTTATAGTGTTTTCCATATGTTTTTCATCTTTTGGTTAGTATTTTCGAAGTCTGATAGGTAGATATCTCTTATATTATCTGTATGACAGTAAGCAGTTTATAGTTTTGGATATATATTATATAATAATTCTGTTAGCATTCAACAATAGTCATAGTAGTACTATATTTAAGGTTAATATATACAAAATAGAGTACATGCATAAATAAAAAGTCTGCACTTTATTATGTACATAAGGGTTGCAAGATTTGTTTAATAAGAAAATATATTCCAGGCATTCTGGAAGCCAAATACATTTATCAATTTTAAGAAACATCAATTTAACAAGGTTACAACTTGAAGATTACAGACTCTGCTGTGATAAGCTCGTTGCATTTCAGTCACTGAGTATTACAACTCGAAGCTTACATATTACATTAAGATTAGCTCACTATTGATTGTTCCTAAGATTTTACACATGCTAGGTGCTAGCATGAAATTACATACAAAATAGGCTCTAATGAATTATGATACATATGTTACCTTGACTATTTTTAGTGCTGCACTGGATTTTTTGAGGTGCATTCTTCTGGAGCAGAGTGCTTTGTCAACTCAGTAATCCACAACTTAAATTATGACACATCCTTGTTGAACCACTTCCATGTATCTTTTTCTCCTAACTTGAATCTAAAATGATGAAGGGCGTCTTTCATTCTCTTAAATTTAGTGATATTTCAATGGATAAATGAAAGAGTTTCCTTTCTTTATATACATCTGTAAGTTTCTTTCCAATCCCTGCTATTCACATCCATTTCATTTTCTACATCCCACTATATATCCAGTAACATAGCTTGTTAGAATTCTTCATTCCTGACCTTTGTTGTGATATAATACACATCACCCACACTGTTGTCACCATTGTGACTTTTTGTCTTCTTTCTTACACTGGCATACTATGACCTATTGATCTATGCTATGGTTTATTCAGGGTGGTGTCCTTTAATGGTTTGCTAACTGGAATGAATGTTTTGTCATCTTTCATTGTAGAAATGCCATCAAATCTTATATTCTGGAAGTACACACTTTACATGTATTACAAAGCTGTTTAATGTGTGGATGGGAGTTAGATGCATCTTTGAAACATAAGACTTCTTTGAGCTTCATGTATACAACTACAATTGAGTAACTTATTAGTGACTATCATGCAATATCTTAGATTACAAAATCTAAATGGAGATCACTTCTATGAATCATGTGGCATTGTGGTCAACATGAAGAAGCTATTCCTTGCATTGAGCTCCATGAACTTCCTACCATTCTTACTTTTCAGCTGGAGCATTGTGTCTGCTAACCAAAGGTAATTTTTACTTGAAAATTGATATTCCTAATACAAGTAAATTGGTTTCAAGTAAGATTTATTAGATGGGCTAAATTTTGGTTTTAGGCCTTATGGTATGCGTGGGTACTCATTTTTGGCTAATGTTTCACTTGATCCATCTTTTGGTTCTTTTTTATATTTAACACCAATTTATATATAAATCAATTTGAAATCTTGCACTATAATTCTTTTTTATGTACTACATATGGTGTATCTTCCTTTTGGTCATCAGTATGACATATCTTATTAATCTTCTATTGTTGCTATTCTGTTTGATGAACAACAATTTCAGATGTAACCTGGGAAAGCCCATGCAATACATCTACCTATTTACCCTAATACATATTTGCTCAAGTAGGTGTTTTAATCGTTAAGAATGTCCCTAATCATCTATGCTCCAAAAAATTATCCATAACTATTCAACATAATTTAACTTTCTATACAGCAACATCCTAAGCTTCCAACTTCTACAATAACCATCTCCATATCATCTTCCTCATCCCTTCCATACCACCTCTATTGGATGGTCACACCCAATCATTAGAAGTATTGACTGATTACATCAAGCAATACTACTGGATGCAAGGTACTGAAATGGGGATTGGCCACCCACAGAGCACTTGTCTGATGGGAAGATGGCATATCTGTAGGGAAAATCCCACTACAGTTGTGCTTGGTTTCTTTGATTTTCATATCATCCCACTAAAGTTGAGTGCATTTTTCCAAATTTCTTTAACTACAAAAAAGGACCATATCATATATTCTCTGATGTTGGAGTTGCAATCTCAGTTCTGAAGACCTTAGAAAAGAAGAGGTGGGTTTTATTTTACACTAATGTGTATGTTCTCTAAGGTTTCATGGCTCCTATCTACTGGTTTCCTGACAATGAGGTCTATGGAGAAATTGGTATGCAGGAACTTAATGTTGTAGATTGACTAAACTCATAACTCTACAGTTCTAGCTTTCCACATAGGCCAATAAGCATTCATCTTTTATTGCTTTTAATATGACATGTGCTTGGCAAGATAATACTGTTGTAGGAACTGAATGTTGTAGATTGACTAAACTCATAACTCAGTACTTCCATCTTTCCATATAAGTCAATAGGCATTGGCCTTATATTGGTTTTAATATGACATGTGCTTTTAGTTGAGACATTGAATTTTTATCTAACATGAGATTTGCTTCAGATTCTTTATACTGATTTCAGTTTTGCTAGACTCTTGTATGCATCTAAACAACTCAGACGACTAATGTAGAGATGACAGTGAGGGCAGTCTCAGTCAACCAACCCATTAGGGATCAGGTACAACATGTTTTAGAACACTGTGCACACTTGAGATTTCTCAGCCAGACCCCCTCACCTATCTATCTGCTTTCTCAATCAGTGACTTTGAAGCAGTTTGAAGTGGTCCTTGCTATCATGACCTCTCTTGCTTTAGTAAGAATACCTTTGCTTCAAGACTTTGTTTTCAAATGATATTAGATGGTTTATCACAATTTGCATGGCTTTCTGAATATCAGCCTGCATATGTCAGATAATTGCATTGAATCCAGAGCATGAAAATCTTGATTGAATTCTTTTTTGACTTCAGACTAAAGAACTACCTATCTCTATAGTTGTCTTCAAAATTACAATGATATTTGTTCTCTTGTTAAGATTCTCCTTTAGTGAATTAATTAGATCTTCAGGTTATTCCTTTCCATGATCTAGATCAGGTTCAACCAAGGATATTGATAGATCTTTTTATATAATTTGTTGTATAATCACTTTTAAATAGAAAAAATTGTGCTTGTTTTCCTCCCTGGCTTGAGTATTCCCCTCTAAGTAGATTATTTCAGGTTCTTCCACTAAGGACACGAGAGTTGCAGAGCTAGTTGCTCATAATTTTCAGCTCTATGGGTTATGATCATTCACCTATTCATATTTTTATGTCATCATTTTAAAGTTGTATAAGTTTTCTACAACTTTGAATATTGTACATGAACTTGTGCGAGCTCCTTTTTTTTGTTTATAACAGAACAAATATATAAAGTTGTTTTTGTTGTGGACATAAACTTTCTCTCATTCATATTACTAATCACGTGGTTTCCATGTTATCGTATTTCCATACTTTAGTTCTAAACTTTCGTCATATGGACCTACAATTTTAGAAGTGAGATGCAGTCCTCATATGCAATTAGAATCAGATGGTGATGGTGGACCAGACCACGTCCTAAAATGGTAAAAAATCTACACTAAACAAATCATCACTTATCATCTACCTTTCTTTATGTGATTAACTATTGCTGGTTTAGATTCTATCCATGCTTAAAAATTGTACTACTTTGAGGGAAGAGCAGGAATGACGGAGATTGCGAGTAAGATGCAGCTTAAAAATGAATGAAATTATTATTCTATTCAATGACTACAATTTTGATACATATATGATGCAGGATAAAAAAAGGCCTCAATGTCAACTTATTACTAAACAAGAATCCCTCTTTGGGTCTAGATCAAGTCCAACAAAACAGAGTACAAAGAAGATTCTTAGAACATCTATGGATGGTCCAAGTTGAAATAGCAACATGTCACTATGAGGGGCGATGCTACAATCTTCAAATCAAGACTTCTTCCATTCAACAAAATCAACCCACTCATCAAGGAAATTGGATGAAGGGCCAACGTGTCACAAGGTCACAACTTTGTGCAACACAAGAACCCATGCTATCGCCAACTCATTGAACAAAAGGAGAAGACAACAACGATTCTAAAACTGGTCAAGAAAGATACATACTCTTTTTCCAAGATGCGTGTAGACCTCACCGAATTTATTAGTATATGTATATCCTTTTCTTTGTACACATTACGTAATAGGGGCAAGGTATACATCCTCCCCATGTACATTTGACGTTTCAGTATAAATGAAAGTAAGTTTGTTGGCATAAAGAGCATAACTTGGTCTAACTACTTCAAGTTTGTTACTACAAGAGCTTCTAGACTAATTACACAATATATGAATAATTAAACTATACATTATATGTATATGTGGCACTACATATGTGGCTAGTGCATAATCCAACTACATATATATGTGTACAGTAGATGTTGCCTTTCCCTACACATTAACTACATATAATTTGTATTAACTTCATGTTTTTGCTACATACTAACTATATATACAATTGTAGGCATACATTTAGCTATAATTATACCTATATTTAAATGTGTAAGGATAATATCTAGCTACTCTTTTGGATACACATGAATTTGTAGTGAATGGATTATCTAACTACATATTTGAAAAATATAGTTAAAGGCTTTAGCTATACGAGCATATACTACAATTTGTATGCGTAAAGAAATATTTAGTCAAAGGCTTTCACTACAAAATATGGGGTTTTCGCTACAATTTTTTTTATAGTTAAAGACCTTTTTTTAGTAGTGAAAGAGAGAATAGTGATATTACTTAGTGTTGTATGTTCCTGATATGAAAACATTATAATTGTTATCATGAATACTAATCATGCAGGGATGATAAGATGATGAGTATAGCCAGGTATGGGCTATGATGCTTTGTTTATTGAGAATGTTTTATAGGCTTTATAAGCCTTAATATGCTTTGTGTAGTAAGAATCATTGAGTTTTGTGTACTATGTACAATACTCTGTGTAGTAAGAATCATAATGTCCTTGGTCAGATGACCTGAAAGTATGAAGTTATCTAATAAGTGGTAACAAGTATTCCATGATGAGTTAAGGGTTCAAATACCCATATCCTATAATCATGTTGATGAACTTGTTAGGGAATGGAAATGTACTTGATGAGTTGAGGGATTAAGATCCCAATTATTTGTGAAAAGAGTATGGCTACAGGCCATGACTCCACAATGACTATGTCAAGCATTAGATATATGATCTAAGCTTGAAGAGAGTTAACGTTGTGGTAATGATTCTGTAGTGAATAAATGTTAAGCATGTTCTTCATATTCTTTAATGGATAAGTGACATGTTGTTCTTTCAAGTTATAACTGCAATGTTTTAGATAAGAATAATATTCTAATCTCTTAGACATTGAATTAATTGTTGTCAAACAAATATGAATCCTATGTTCATATTTATCTTATTAAGCTGCAATAATAATGTTACTGGTGGAGAGTTATATCTCTCTCTGGGGCAATTTACAATTGTCTCACCCCCGTGGGAACTACATTTTTAGGTGGTCGCGGATGAGGATACAAGAATCCTTCAATAGGTGAAAGACAACAATAGCAGTAGTAGGGACAACAGTGAAGTCTCAGGTGGAGACACTGGCTGTTATGCCTTGCATAGATGTATATAGAGTCCTATGTGTCGTCTGTGTACTCTCAGGTCCTCGGAGTAGTAGTAGTGCTTTTGAGATTTTGGCTCAATGCCTCAAGATTTTTCATATTGTGTGTGCTTAGTTTAACATGGCAGTTGATGCTTGTAATTCACAGAAAGAGATGATACAAGATATGTACTTTTGAAAACAGAATGTAAATGTGATACTTTTGTTCTCTGTGAGAAATTTTTCATTTGATGGACCTCTTGGTAAAAAGGTTTTAATTTTTAGTGATTTTTGATAATCCGCTTCTTAGTGAATGCTTACGTATTAGTTAATTATGTTTTTATGAGTTGTATGCCACAATCAAGTGGTGTCAGAGCTCTAGGTTCACTGAGTCTACAGAAACATAGGACTAAGATTTTTTTTTAAGGGAAGCCTTTTATTCATCTTGTTCCCTCAAACAGGCGCATCCTTGTTTGTAATTACATGGTGATCTAATGTAGCCTCCCCTTTGATTACCTCAAGGAGAAACTCCGGACATTGTAACCACCTAGCCCTATTTTCATTTCTGCTCCTTCCCCATTTCGCTAAGAAATCTGCTACCTTATTACAAGTTCTTCGTCGGAAGCTGAATTCAACTGACTTGAACGAATTTGCCAACTTCCTAATGTAACTCCATTCTCGTTTGCAGCTAGCAGGGATCTCCATTCTTCCCTTCACCATGTTGATTGCTTTGTTGCTGTCCGACTCTACCTGTATGTTACTGGCTCATCCCTTGCATTCCTGAATGCCAATGGCGATGGCCCTTAGTTCTGCCTTGAGGACGTCTGTGATATGGCCCTGATCGTACCCTCCTCCCAACCATCGGCCTGCATGGTCTCTGATAACATAAGTTGATGCCATTGCGGTCTTCTTAACAGATGCGTCCACATTAAGCTTGATGTAACCCTTTTCCGGCAGTGTCCATGGTGCATCAGTCGGAGGTGTTATCGGTTTCTTCTATAAAGCAAAAGCTTTCCTGCAGATCATCACATCTTGCTTGATGGTGTTAAACAAAGCTTCGGTGCTAATACCCTCATCTCAGAATACCACAACACATCTTCTTCCCAAAATCTTCCACACGGTTACAGCAATCCAGATGTTCCAGATGGAGTTGTCCTTCTTCTTCCTCAGGTTGGCCTGCAACCAGTGCGTGAACGAATTACCAGTCATCAGTTTAAATTGGGTAGCATTCTCAACCGTCATCCAGATTTTCCTACTCTCCGGACAGTTAACAAAAAGGTGCATAAGTGATTCATTACTGCATTTACATCTCGGACAAAGGGGATCATCCGTGAATCCTCGCCTCATCCTTGCCTCATTTGTCATTAAGCCGCCATGTAGCCCTAGCCAAAGTAACATCTTGATCTTCTCCGACACCTGTAGACGTCACACCGTCTTCCACCGCCCTGGTGTCTTCATCGAGTGCACCTGTTGTAGATTTCTGTAAATCCTCTTTGAAGAAAAGCATATCATCCGGTATATAACAAGGTTCATCTGGCCCCGCTTCAGGATCCGGTGGGTGCATCGAAAGGATGAGCTACGTTGAATTGTCAGTAAACCAGTGATTAAGGAACTCCACATCCCAATTTCCTTGAAAATCCACCATTGCTTCTACCTTCAAGTCATTCAGCTCCTCCGGAATTACTCTGCCTGGCTTCAGCATTTGTCGACCGCCTCCTTCCACCCATTTATCCGTCCATACAAAAGTATTGACTCCTGACATAACAATCCTTCCGGTGTCAGTGTTTAGCTCATCATATATCCGTATGAGTGATCTCCACAGTCTCGTCGCACATGTCTTCCCATAGTTTGTCTTGTGCCAGTATTTCTCCTTCATCACCTGCTTCCATACCATCCTCCTGTTCGACATGAAATCCCAGCAGGTTTTCTGTAATGCAGCTTCATTCTGATCTCTCGCTCTCTTGATGTCGAGTCCACCTTCCCCTTTGCAGGTCGTGACTTTATCCCAGGCCACAAGGTGAATGCCGTGTTGTTTCATCGCTCCTTTCCAAAGATTATAGAGTCTGTTCTAAATGTTTTCTAGTTTATCTGATAGTATCTTCTGCTCACATAGGAGAAGAAGAACTTGAGGATGTCTGGACCACATGAAGAACGTGCTGCTGAGGGCAGCGCTGCTGCACCAGGAAGAGATGTAAGAGACCAGAATAGAGAAGGGCATGTACCTAAACAGCCCCAGATTGACCAAGCTGTGATAGAAAACCCAGCTCTCTATGCTCTATTTGAGAAATTCCTGACAGCCATGACACATATGGTAGACAGGATGCCACCACCTGCACCTAGGGCACCAGCCCACCATGAAGGTTATGGAGCCGACAAGACTTTTGAGAGACTTCATCGGGTGGGAGACATAGATTACACTGGTACATATGATCCAGTAGATGTTGATTTGTGGCTGACAGAGCTGGAAAAGGATTTTAGGATCCTTGATATTCCTGAAGCTGAAAAGGTAAGACATGTAGTGTACCTCCTAAAAGGGAGTGCTGGTCATTGGTGGATGATAGAGGAAGATAAGAGACCAAGTGAAGAAATTGGATGGGAGGTATTCCGACGAGAGTTCGTCAGTAGATACTTCCCAAAAATGTATCTAGACAAAAAGATCTCTCAATTTGAGAAGATCAAACAAGGACATATGAACGTTAGCGAGTATGAAGCTAAGTTCATGGAGATGTTGCGGTTTTGTCCACATATGGCAGTTAATGATGAGGAAAGAATTTGGCATTTTGAGAAAGGGTTGAACGCTAAACTGACCACTCCTGTATCTTCTTTAGATAATAGGGAGAGGTTTGCCACCTTTGTGGAGTCGGTAAGGAGGATAGAGAGGTCTAAAATCGAGAAATGGTAGACTAGTGGCAAGAAGGTGTACACTCAGTCTCAAGGACAAAGATTCAAAAGTTTTAAGAAGATGAGATTTTCTACATCGGAAGCATCATCCAGATTCCATACCCAGATGCAATGGATGTCAAGTAGGGGTAGGGATCATAGTAATGTTCCAAGTAGAGCCTCTGACATAGCATCAACATCAGTGACTAGATCTCATAGACATTTTGCGCCCAGGATCTGTTACCAATGTAGACAACCGGGACATCTGGCAAAGGATTGTCCAGATGGGAATTCAATGATGACTCAATCTCAGGGGCAGAGTCAGCAAGGCTCACAAAGGAGGCAATTTTCCAGTAACAATAGAGGACGTGGATAGACGTCCCAGACAGGTCAGATGAAATAGTTTCATTTTGATATTTCATATCATAATTCTATGTGTCAAAAATAAGAGAGTAGTTGTTTTTGAGCTTCCTTTGATTAAGTCCTATAAGGACACAACGGAGATGAGAACTTACATCTTACTCAGTGTTCGTTAAAATGCTTTATAATCTCCCTTATCTGTATGTTAAAAGAGGAGATATAGAAGTGATGCCTGAAGAAAACTCAAGAATGAAAAATCTTGTGTGTATAATGATATGAAAACTGAGGAATATGATAGCAAATAAAGTGCATACTACCTAATCTCAATACTTGTATACCCTGGCTAGGTATATGATTATTATAGATAAGGCAAGTATGAAATTCTTAGATTGTTGTCTTTTTGATTACTCTGATCAAGTAGTCATTCTGAAACAATCTAGAGAGTATAATGAAATTAAATAGGAAGAGCTAAGTGAACTTTCTCGGTGAATTCTTCCAAAACAAATTACTTAGTGAACATTCTTAGTGAACTTTCTCAGTGAATTCTTCCAAAACAAATTACTTAGTGAATATTCTCAGTGAACTTTCTTAGTGAATTCTTCCAAAACAAATTACTTAGTGAACATTCTCAGTGAACTTTCTCAATGAATTCTTCCAAAACAAATTAGTTAGTGAACATTCTCAGTGAACTTTCTCAGTGAATTCTTCCAAAACAAATTACTTAGTGAATATTCTCAGTGAACTTTATCAGTGAATTCTTCCAAAACAAATTACTTAGTGAACATTCTCAGTGAACTTTCTTAGTGAATTTTTCCAAATAAATTGCTCAGTGAACTTTCTTAGTGAACTTTCCAAGTTAAAGTGCTAAGTGAACTTTCCCAAACAAATAAAGGATTGCTGAATGAATTACCTCTATTAGATATATATGTTTCTCTTTTGGTAAATATTCTTGGGTGATGATAGAAGTATGTTCTTTAATGCTTCTTCCTTTCAATAATATGGACATCATATGTTAGGGGTTTATGCTCTGCATAAACATAAACATTGATAAGGTTGAATTAGTGAAAGGAACCTTGTGTGAATTATAGATCTATGGTATCTCCATAACATTAAGAAGTTATGTGGAGACTTGAGGGCATGATTAATGAATAATCTGTCCCTCCTTTTTCCTGGGATTTCGGGGACGAAATCCTTGTTAGGGGTTTATAATTTGTAACATCCCTGACCTGGGTTATGTGTTAACCCTAGATTATTTGCATAATAAGGTTGAGTAGATGCTTAATCTTATCTTATGAAAAGTAATTAGGGCTCATGAGGAACTTATGTTTCAATTTTGGTCATGTTTGAACAATGTTGAAACATTGTTTTGTTAATTTTGGACTAAAGTGCAAATTACCCAAGTTGAGGGGTTAAATTGCAAATTGCACATGATAAAATGTTCCTCTGATGTTGAAACATGATAAGAATTAATATGATGTAGTGTTATGGTTTCCACAAGCTTGGGCACCAAGATAAAGCTTGTAGAGCAATGTTTGTGCAATAAAACCTAGTTTTGGTGTAATGTGCAAACCCAAAACCTAGGGTTCAATATGCAAATTACCACTTCAATAAGGTCCCTAATGTTTCTTGGCATCATGTTGAGGCAAGAAAATGAGAGGGGTGCCACATTTGAATTAAGGTGGAGGAGAGAGAATCTTGATATTAAAATAATCAAGATTTAAGCCTAATTGAAACCCTAATTCAATTTAGTGCAAAAAATAAATATATTAATTGAAGTGCCCTACAACCAAAATTAAAATGGTTGGATTCAGATGTGTGTGGACGTACTTGAGCTTTGCAAGGACCATGAAATATCCTAAGGAGGTGAAAATTCCACTCACCATTATTATAAGAAAAAGAATTTCCACTCAATTATGGAAATTACTATTATAAGGGTTAAGGTGCTTAATTTCTTTTCCCTTAATTCTTGGATAATGGAAGAAAGCCCGGTGGGATAAAGATTCCTTTGTATGCAAGAAACCAAGGCGGGAGTTGCAGTAACAATTTTGGAATTAAAAATTTTTTATAAAACATTTTCTCTCTCATCAATTTTCTTATAAAAGTACCCTTTACAAGCCAAACCAAAGGCTTTTCGGATTCCTTTCTTCTCCTTGCTTGGAAAACGACCAAGGGAGTGTGAGAGGACCAGGAGGACGACCACCAACCTGTTGGTAAGCTTCTTGGCCTCTTTTCACTTTGATTCCATGGTGGAAATCGAAAATAAATCATTGATTTCTTCATTTCTTCACTCCATCTTCAACCCTAGCCAATCTTTTCAACCAAAAGCTTGAGGACGAGCCTAGGGGGAGTTGCAAAAGCTTCATCCACCATTGTTGGCGTGATCTTGGAGCTTTGGAGCTCAATTTGAGGCGGGTTTTATAACTTGAACCCTTAATATTATTATTGCATTCAATTCCTCATCATTTGTTGATGTTTTCTTCATTTTCAAAATTATTTTGGTTGAGGGATGCAACCACCATGGAAATCACAGAAAAATTCATGGGTTTGGAGATTGATGATGATGACATCATCATAAGCACACACCTCCCCAAATATATGTGGCAAATGGTTTCAATGTTTGAGTCCAAACGGTTTCACCAAACCGTTTGGTGACCAAACAATTTGCAAATCATTTGGAGGTTTGGGTTCCAAACCGTTTGAGATGGTTGACCGTTTGAGATGGTTGACGGTTTGAGTAAATATTCTGTGTTACTTGGATTTTAATCCAATGGTTTCAATTGGTTTGATCTTAAAGGTTTCAATTGTGAATGATTCCTTATATGCAAACCCTAATCGGCTAAGTGCTGAATTTTCAATTGATTAAGTTGATGTTTTGGGTTGATTAACCCAAACGGTTTCAAAACCATTTGGGGATCACCCAAATGGTCTCAAGACCATTTGGTGATCACCCAAGACAGTTTGGAGGTCTAGGGTTAAGTATGGTTGAGCAATTGAAGATCCAAAGATACTAAGTTGAAGTGCAATCAATTGCGGATTTGATGGTCAATCCAATGATCTAAACCCTAATTGGATGTCATGGTTTTTGATGATGTGATGGGAAAACGGTCTCAAGACCGTTTGGAGATCATCCAAATGACCTCAAGACTATTTGGGGGTCATTCAAGAACGTTTGAGGTCAGGTCATATCATATAATGATGATGGTTCATTGATTTCATTTGGATTGGTTCCACAATGTTAACCATTGATGGTTCCTCAGTTTCAAAACCCTAAGTGATGGTTTCTTCACTATCAACCCTAGTTCAATTGGGTTCAAAACCCTAAATTGAAGGTTTAATTGAATGGTAATTCAGTGGTTCAATTGATGAATACTCTAGTGGATCAATTGATAGTTGGTTCATGGATTGTAACCTTGAATCAATTAAGTGTTGAAGACCATTTTTGGTCCATACGGTTTTGAGAGGTTTTGGACCAAACAGTCTCAAGACCGTTTGAGTCCAAACGGTCTCAAGACCATTTGAGACCAAACGGTCTCAAACCATTTGGAGCCTCAAGTTTATTCGGTTTCAAGTATAACTTTAGCAAATGGTTTCAAGAACTAACTTTGGGAAATGGTTTCAAACCGTTTGAACCTAGTAGGTCAAGACCGTTTGAGGTCTAAGTGACCAAGACCGTTTGAGGTCTAAGTGAGTAAGACCTTTTGAGGTTCAAATTGGTTAAACCATTTGGACACCTTCTATGTTCAAAGGCCAATTAGCTATTTTATTATTAATGATGTAGAGCAATGATGATTATGAAGAATTAATCTTAACTATGTATACTTAAGTGAAGAGTTAACCTAGATCAACATTGGAGTATTTAACATCCTAGAGAGGATGAGAGGGAGAGAGAATGGGAGAGATGATTGCTTACTTAATAAGCCCTAATACTCTCATTATGAATAAATGTGTAATCAAGATTTGATCCATAATATGAGATCATGAAATCCTTATTGAAAAGATTGATGTACCTTGACCCTAATTTAGGGAAAGGTTATGTAAAACCCTAATTTAGGGCTAAGCTTAGTGAAAGCATAATTTGGGGTGATGATGTAACCTTAACTTAGTATAACAATGTAAGAAACCCTAATTTAATGGGAATTGTACATCCTAACCCTAATTTGGGTAATGAGGTATGAGAAACCCTACATGGATGTGAATGGTAAACCTTAATCCCTAAAATGGGTTAAAGGTGCATGAAACCCTAATATAGAAGAATGTTATGTGAAACTTTAATGAAGAGCAATAGTATGTGAAATCCATAAATGCATGGAATATGCTATGTGAATCCTCAAAATTATAAATATGGGGAATCCTATTCCTAATAATGGAATAGTGATTAATGACTTGATAAATATAACACCTAGAGAGGTTGATAATGGATATCCTTACATTAATAGTTCCTGACTCAAGGGTGAGTCCATATCATTGGCAATGGTTTTATTTTCTAAAATGATGAACTATGATCAATACCTTGCATGATGAATGTGATGATCTAGTGCATAAAGTATTAGGATGGGGAATACCCTAATACAAGCTAAGTGGATGAACTCAAGTAAGATGAAGGTGTTGAGGGAAGTGATACATCAAGATATGATAGATATTACATCCAGCACCCCAATATTGATATGCCTTGATGTGTTATAAGTCCAATATAATTGGATAAGTGACACATGAAATGTGTCATGTCATTTGTTACATTGAGATGTAATGCACCTTGATGAATGTAGGCTGACATGCCTTATGAGAAGGTTAATCCAAATCAATAGACTATGATACAATCATATTCTGATAAAGATGAGAGATAAACTCATACTTTGTGTTGATAATACATTCAATGATGAATGATGAGAATAAATAAGTATATTTGAATATTTATGATATCAATATTGGCTTCTAGCTGTGAGAAGCAATGAAATAGGGCTGATCATTAATAATATGATCTTAAGAGCCTAAGTGGTTATTTATGGAAAACCCTAATGAAGGGTGCTGATATAAAAGAGATACCATGAACCCTAAAGAGGGAATAGTGGTATTACTTAGTGTTGTGTGGTATTGATATGGAAGAGAAACCATAAACCCTAAAGAGGGAATAGTGGTATTACTTAGTGTTGTATGGTGCTGATATGAAAGAGAAATCATGAATCCCTAAAGAGGGAATAGTGATATTACTTAGTGTTGTATGTTACTGATATGAAAACATTATAATTGTTGTCATGAATACTAATCATTCAAGGATGATGAGATGATGAGTATTGCCAGGTATAGGCTATGATGCTTTGTTTATTGATAATGTTTTATAGGCTTTATAATCCTTCACATGCTTTGTGTAGTAAGAATCATTGAGTTTTGTGTACTATGTACAATACTCTGTGTAGCAAGAATCATAATGTCCTTGGTTAGACGACCTGAAGGTATGAAGTTACCTAATAAGTGGTAACAAGTATTCCATGATGAGTTAAGGGTTCAAATACCCATATTCTATAATCATGTTGATGAACTTGTTAGGGAATGGAAATGTACTTGATGAGTTGAGGGATTAAGATACCAATTCTTTGTGAAAAGAGTATGGCTACAGGCCATGACTCCACAATGACAATGTTAGGCATTAGATATATGATATAAGCCTGAAGAGAGTTAATGTTGTGGTAATGATTCTGTAGTAAATAAATGTTATACATGTTCTTCATATTCCTTAATGGATAAGTGACATGTTGTTCTTTCAAGTTATAGCTGCAATGTTTTAGATAAGAATAATATTATAATCTGTTAGACATTGAATTAACTGTTGTCAAACAAATATGAATCCTTTATTCATATTTATCTTCTAAAGCTGCAATAATAATGTTACTGGAGGAGAGTTATATCTCTCACTGGGGCAATTTACATACTAGATATGTACTTTTGAAAACATAATGTAAATGTGATACTTTTATTCTATGTTAGAAAGTTTTCATTTGATGGACCTCTTGGTAAAAAGGTTTTAATTTTTAGTGATTTTTGATAATCTGTTGCTTAGTGAATGCTTCTGTATTAGTTAATTATGTTTTTATGAGTTGTATGCCACATTAATGGATCATCCTTCAACTGATTTAACCCTCATTTAATCATCAATTAGGTTTTTGAATTAATTGGATTAGGGTTTGGAATCGATAAACCTTCAATGTTAATCATTGTAAAATTAGTTACTTTGAAACCATTGGACCACCATACAAATTGAACATGGCCTGACCTCAAACAGTCTTGAGGTTGTTTGGATGACCTCCAAATGGTCTTGAGATTGTTTTCCCATCTTATCATAAAAAACTATGACATCCAATTAGGATTTAGATCATTGGATTGATTATCAAATCAGCATTTGATTGCAATTTAGTTTGGTATCTTTGGATCTTCAAATACCCAAACATACTCAACCCTAGATCTCCAAACGGTCTTGGTTGACCCTCAAATGGTCTTGAGACCGTTTGGGTAATTCCAAAATGGTTTTGAAACCGTTTGTGTCAATCAACCCAAAGATTCAAGTTAATCAAAATCAAAATCAACACTTAACCCGATTAGGGTTTGGTGATTGATGGACCTTCAACTAATGAACCAATTGAAACTAGTCAATTATATTTAATGGGTCATTGACCATCAACATTGTCAACAATTCTCCAAATGGTCAACCATGGTCAACACCCTCAAATGGTTTTGAAACTGATTGCTCTCATTCGGTTTGATGAAAACGTTTACCCTCAAACGGTTTGGGAAACCATTTGAGCAACTTTATTGAAACTGTTTGGCCTATAATTTTATTGGGAAAAGTGTCCAAGATGATGTCATCATCATCTTCCTTCATGCATCCAAGAACTACTACCGTTTTTCATGGGAATTTCAGCAATGAATCAAAAGAGTACCATATAAAAGAAAATAATCAACAATTATTGAAGAATGGAATGCAATATCAATATTTAAGGGTTTGAGTTATAAAACCCACCTCCAATTTGAGCTCCAAAATTCCAATATCATGCCAAAAATGGTGGATGAAGCTTTTGCATCTCCCCCTGGGCTCGTCCTCAAGCTTTTGGGTGAAAAGATTGGCTAGGGTTGAAGATGGAGTGAAGAAATGAAAGAATCAAGCATTGTTTTATGATTTCCACCATGAAATCAAGAAGAACGAAGGTGAAGAACTTACCAAAAGGTTGGGGGCGTCCTTCTCCTGCTCCCCAGATCTCTCGTGGTCGGCCAAGGCAAGAAGATAAAAGAAATTCCAAGAAAAGTCCTTTTGTGGGTTGGAAATCAGATATGTATAAGGAATTTCCAAGGAAAGAGAAAATGGAATAAATTCCTTTTATTTCCAAAATTATTTCCACCACTCCCCCCTCAATTCTTGGCCACGAATCCATATTCATCCTCTTGTAAAACCTCTTCATTATACAAGGATTAAAGGAAAAGAAATTAAGCACCTTAACCCTTATAATAGTAATATCCATATTTGAGTGGAAATTCTTTTTCTTATAATAATGGTGAGTGGAGTTTTCACCTCCTTGGGATATTTCGTGATCCTTTCATAGCTCAAGGTCGTCCACACACATCTGAATCCAACCATATTAATTTTGGTTGAAGGCCCTTCAATTATTTTATTTATTTTTGCATTACATTGAATTAGGGTTTCAATTAGGCTTAAATCTTGATTATTTTAATATCAAGATTCTCTCTCCTCCAACTTAATTCAAATGAGGCGCCCCTCTCATTTTATTTTCTCTACATGATGCCAAGAAACATTAGGGACCTTATTGAAGTGGTAATTTGCATATTGAACCCTAGGTTTTAGGTAAATTGCACATTACACCAAAACTAGGTTTTAATGCACAAACATTGCTCTATCAACTCTTTCTTGGTACCCAGGCTACCAAAAGCCATACCTCGGCATCATCTTCATTATCATGATGTTTTAACACATGAGGAAGTATTGTCATGCATAATTTGCAATTTAACCCCTCAACTTGGGTAATTTGCACTTTAGTCCAAATCAAGTAAAACATTATTTCAACATTATTCAAAAAGGACTAAAATGGAATATAAGTTCCTCTTGAGCCCTAATTACTTTTCAAAAGATAAGATTAAGCATATACTCAACCTTATTAGGAAAATCATCTAGGGTTAACACATAACCCAGGTCAGGGATGTTACAAATTATAAACCCCTAACAAGGATTTCATCCCTGAAATCCCAGGAAAAAGGAGGGACAGATTTATTCATTTATCATACCCTCAAGTCTCCACATAATATCTTAATATCATGGAGATATCATGGATCTGTAATCCACACAAAGTTCCTTTCATTAATTCAACCGTATCAATGTTTATGTTTATGCAGAGCATAAACCCCTAACATATGATGTCCATATTATTGAAAGGAAGAAGCATAAAAGAACATACTTCTATCATCACCCAAGAATATTTACCAAAAGAGAAATTTATATATCTAATAGAGGTAATTCACTCAAAAATCCTTTATTTGTTTGGGAAAGTTCACTTAGCGCTTTAATTGGGAAAGTTCACTAAGAAAGTTCACTGAGCAATTTATCTGAGAAAGTTCACTGATAAAGTTCACTGAGCAATTTATTTGAGAAAGTTCACTGAGCAATTTATTTGGCAAAATTCACTGAGAAAGTTCACTGAGCAATTCATTTGGGAAAATTCACTAAGAAAGTTCACAGAGCAATTTATTTGGGAAAATTCACTAAGAAAGTTCACTGAGCAATTTATTTGGGAAAATTCACTGAGAAAGTTCACTGAGCAATTTATTTGGGAAAATTCACTGAGAAAGTTCACTGAGTAATTTATTTGGGAAAATTCACTGAGAAAGTTCACTGAGCAATTTATTTGAGAAAGTTCACTTAGCTCTTCCTATTTAATTTCATTATACTCTCTATATTGTTTCTAAATGATTACTTGATCAGAGTAATCAGAAAGATAACAATCTAAGAGTTCCATACCTGCCTTATCTTCCAATAATCATATACCTAGCCAGGGTATACAAGTATTGAGATTAGGTAGTATGCACTTTATTTGCTATCATATTCCTCACTTTTCATATCATTATACACACATGATCTTTCATTCTTGAATTTTCTTCAGGCATCACTTCTATATCTCATCTTTTAACACAAAGATAAGGGAGATTATAAAGCATTTTAAGGAACACTGAGTAAGATGTAAGTTCTCATCTCCCTTATGTCCTTATAGGACTAGTCAAAGGAAGCTAAAAAACAACTACTTTCTTATTTTTAACACATAGAATCATGATATGGAATATCAAAACGAAACTATTTCATCTGTCCTATCTGGGACATATGTCCACGTCCTCTATTGTTACTTGAAAACTGCCTCCTTTGTGAACCTTGCTGACTCTGCCCCTGAGGTTGAGTCATCATCGAATTCCCATCTGGACAATCCTTTTCCAGATGTCCCGGTTGTGTACATTGGTAACAGATCCTGGACGCAAAATGTTTGTGAGATCCAGTCACCGATGTTGATGCTATGTCGGAGGCTCTATTTGGAACATTACTACGATCCCTACCCCTACTTGACATCCATTGTGTCTGGGTATGGAATCTCGATGATGTTGTCGATGCATAAAATCTCGGCTTCTTAAAACTTTTGAATCTTTGTCCTTGAAACTGAGTGTATACCTTCTTACCACTGGTCTGTCGTTTCTTGATTTCAGACCTTTTTATCCTCCTTATCGACTCCACAAAAGTGGCAAACCTCTCCCTGTTCTCTAAAGCAGACATAGGAGTGGTTAGTTCAACATTCAACCCCTTCTCAAAATGCCAAATTCTTTCCTCATCATTAACTGCCATATGCGGACAAAACCGCAACAGCTCCATGAACTTAGCTTCATACTCACTAACGTTCATCTGTCCCTGTTTGATCCTCTCAAATTGAGAGATCTTCTCATCTAGATACATTTCAGGGAAGTATCTACTGACGAACTCTCGTCGAAATACCTCCCATCCAATTTCTTCACCTGGTCTCTTATCTTCCTCTATCATCCACCAATGACCAGTAATCCCTTTTAGGAGGTACACATCATGTCTTACCTTTTCAGCTTCACGAATATCAAGGATCCTGAAAGCCTTATCCAGCTCTGTCAGCCACAAATCAGCATCTGTTGGATCAGATGTACCAGCATAATCTATGGCTCCAACCCGACGAAGTCTCTTGAAAGACTTGTTGGCTCCATAACCCTCATGATGGGCTGGTGCCCTAGGTGCAGGTGGTGACATCCTGTCTACCATATGTGTCATGGCTATCAGGAATTTCTCAAATAAAGCATGGAGGGCTAGATTTTCTATAACAGCTGGGTCAACCTGGGGTTGTTCAGGTACAGGCCCTTCCCTATTCTGGTCTCTTGCACCTCCTCCTGGTGCAGCAACGCTGCTCTTAGTAGCATGTTCTTCATATGGTCCAGACATCTTCAAGTTCTTCTTCTCGTATGTGAGCAGAAGATACTATCAGATAAACTGGAAGACACATTAAACAAACTCTACAACCTTAGTCTTATGTTTTTGTAGACTCACCGAACCTAGAGCTCTGATACCACTAAATTGTGGCATCCAACTCACAAAAACATGATTAACCTATGTATGTATGTATGTATGTATATATATATATATATATATATATATATATATATATATATATATATATATATATATATATATATATATATATATATATATATATATGTGTGTGTGTGTGTGTGTGTGTGTGTGTGTGTGTGTACATGTGTACATTTATATGTATAAATATATAAAGAGGTAAAGAAAGTGAGAGCCTCAGGATAGAATACACTCAAGTTTAGTCAAGATACACTACTCTCAGGTCATTTTTTACCTTGTAAATATATTTTCAAAAATCAAACCATTTATCTTCTTAATCATTATATAAATAGACTACATAAAAAAGTGATCACATTTAGATACTTATAGGTCATGCATTTAAAGTAAAAAAATGATGCATTTAGAAAAAATTATGAGTGTCGATTTTTTTATAATTGGTTGTCTTATAAGCACCCAAATGAGAAAAATGTTTCTAAATCTCTTATATTTATCATAACTATGAAGATGAATTGTTTGGATTTCTAAAAAATTGTTATTGATATGCAAGCAAAAGTTGAGTACAATGCACCATGAGTACACTTAAGTGTATTCTAGCCTCTATCCATGTCTCTGTGTATATAAATGTGTATAATTTTTAACTATTCAACATGAATTATTATTTTTATGCAACATAATAACTAATTTAGCAAACAATTTTCTTACAAACTGCTAAAGAAGTGGACCAAATGGTAAGGAGAAGTGGACAACAACATGAAGAGGAGGATGTGTGTGGAAAAGTTGGTAAAGGGGCATGAAAACTTGAGGAACATGGAAGCATGAAAAAGAGGATGCAAATGTAATAAGGATCATTCTGAATGATAGGGAAATGAGGCTTCTTTTGTACTTTTCTTTTTAATATGAAATTCATTTTCCAACGACTCAGATAAATCTAATGACAAACATTTAGATGACTGAAAATATGTAACCTTTATTTGAAAAAGTATTTATTATTTTGTATAGATAATATTGTGAAAGCATTACCTTTAGTATGAACTATTGTCATTGATGCTTTACATAGTAGTTCCAATGACTGATAGCTTTTCCCATTGATAAAAGTAAACTTAAGTGTTCTATAACATTTATCTAGAAGAATTGTGTAAAGGGCTTAAAGATAGTACCAAATTCCATAACCATTACATGGAGAAATGAATCGGAACTCTAATTAGTATGTTGATTTATTAGACATAACCACATTTCTCTATAGAAGTAGGGGGTAGATACATGTTTGGTACTTAAGCATGATTTTGACTCAAGTAACCCGTATGTGTTAAGATATTTATGTTTGTTTATAGGTTGAATTAAATTATAATAACTCTAGCACTCCCCTCAAGCTACAACTTGGGAGAATCCAAAGTTAGCTTGCAAACTAACATACTAGAATATAAAGATAAAACTACACCAAAACAAGAATATCACTCCCCCTCAACAATAAAATCAAACACTCTAAAAGTCCAATACTCCATCTTAAATAGATCAATATATCTTCAATTAATTATTGAGAAGCAAACTAGAAATGTGTATAACATTTTTATATAGAAGAAATGAACTTTGTAAGTTCCCTTTAAGAACATAACTCCAAGAAGATCATAAGTAGGAGATAGGATCTACTTCATAATAATAATAATAAGTGACATCTGGAATGCGTAATATATAGTAGCAATATAGAGCAAGTGACAACATCTCAGTCGCTAGCGTCATCGAGTAAAGAATGTTGGGTCAGAAGTAGTATATTCCACTAAATGCTAGAGAGTATGTCATCAACATGTACAGAAAAGCACAGACAAGTCAAAGGATTTTGTAGAGTAAGTCATTAATGCATCTATCAAAGCACCAACAAACAAAATAGTTTTAGATAGTCAATGTCCCTAGAGGAGTATGGACAAGTAAAAAGTTTATATTAAGTAATCAAAGTGCATAGAAAGGAATGGACATGCCAAAAGAAAGTAGAGTAATTCGTCAATGTGCATAAATCATGGACAAATCCTAGACTAGAGATGATGTAGTGAACAACTTATTGAGAAAATCAGTAGGCATCAAAGTAACTTCAAGATGAAAATAGAAAGAGTATAAAAATTTTTCCTTTTTTCATTTTCAATTCCATCTCCACATTCATTTCATATTTTCCTCAATTATATCCCTCATGTCAACCAAGAATACAATCCATAGAGTGATTATGATGGAGAGTCATAAAAGTGGTACAAGAAATGAATATATATTCAAGTATGTGGAGGAGGATAGCCAATAAGTGGAGTTCATAATGTTGGGATTTAACGTCGTATATAAGGAGGTAGTACATGTATTGGGAAAGGTAAAACATATGTGTGTAGGGTTGAAGGGGGATGGTCACAAAAAAGTACTGAAACGAAAGACAAATATCATTGTTGGAGATAGAAAAGGGATGCATCATGTATAGAATCCATTTCTATGTCATATTGTATAAGAAGATGAAATTGCACTTCAGGAGATTGTTCATGTATCAATTTTTTTGTTTTTTTCTTCTTCTAATTATTCAGTAAGGATTTAATAGATGAAGAGATATGGAGAGAATGGAGAATTGTGGCACTGACTCCAAGAAGGCAAAACAATAAAGAAGGCAACAACAACTCCTCTATGTCGTGACAAGGACGGTAATTAATAGTGGTCATTCAGATATTGAGGCAACACAATAGAAGTGTCATTAAAAGATTATCATTTCGTGATTGAAAGTTCAATAGAGACACTCTAGGAAGATGCACAGGATATCATCCCTATTGGTAGATGATAATGCCAAAAGTGGTAGCCTCTTGCAAGTAGTGTCTGATCTTTGACTCTCTCTTTCTCACATTAGGTTAGTAGTCGGAGAACGACTTCTATGATACCATGTAGAGAAATTATATGATTTGTGAATTGAGTTGTTTATATGTATTAGAAAAAAATCCCATCTCATATATAGAAAAGGGGGATACTACAAGCTTAGGAACTCAAGCATGTTTGGGAATCAGTCATGTTTGGGACTCAAGGAACCATGTATGGACAAGATTCTTAGGTCCATTTATATAATAAACTACATCATAAATTACTCTAACATGTTATCATGTGGGTATTTAACTCAAAAATATTCATTTAGAGGGTCGTGGAAAAGAGAAAACAAAGGTTGATATCTTGGGAGAGAATAAAGAAGAGTAAAGCAGGGCTATAACAAAGACTTTAGCAGGTGAAGGTACAGAAGGTGATGACCACGAAAAACAATCAGCTCTACCATTGATACCAATGAGGGGCACACCAACTGTTTGACAAAAGTAGCGACAGAGGATAGTAAAAGCTCACATATGAATGAGGAGCGGGGCCTTGAAGACAACAAGAATCGAAGACTAAGGGCCCTCCTAAGACTAGAACATGCATTACTGAGGAGGGAGGGGATAGAGGAGATAACATATTAAATGAAGGACAAAAGCACATTGCGGGTAGAAACCAAAGGAAGGAAATCAAGCAATCCACCAGAAGGGGAGGCAGAAAAAGGGCTACACAGTTGGGCTTCAAACAGGGCGTCCAAAAAACATAAGAAGCTGGGAAAAAAGAGAAGAGGAAAGGGACTGATAAAGTAGAAAAGGAAGGTGAAATAAGAGGTACTAAGACAGGGAGGAGTGATGGAGTATGCATGATTTGGGAATCATACCCAAAAGTAGCGGTGGCTGGCGAAGACCAGCACCGTGAATGGAAATGAATATCTTCAGTTGGAATTGTCGATGCTTGGCCAATCTTGACACTATCCACACTCTCCAGCATATATGTTGGAGAGATAGGCCTGCAATGGTGTTCCCCATTGAGATGATGATTAACAGTAATGATCTCAAAAAAACCAAAAGAAAATGTGGGTATCTCAATGGTGTCTGTTTGAGCAGTAGTGGTAGAGATGGCGGTATGGGGATGTGGTGGAATGGTGATAACATCAAAACTATATCCTATTCGAAACACTATTTCATTGTGGAGGTTACTAATGTTAATGATGGCTCTCAGTGGAGGTTGGAGGGGATCTATGGGTGGCCTGAGAACAACTTAAAATACAAAATGTGGGAGTTGCTCCACTCTCTTATCCAGAGCTCAAGTTTACCTATAGTGCTGATTGGCAATTTCAATGAAATCCTAAACTATAACGAGAAAGAGGGAGGCTCTTCCAAAAGTGTCAGGCATATTGATGATTTCAGGGAACTTGTGGATACCCAGAATCTGCTGGATATTGGGTATAGGGGAAATGCTTTTACCTAGTTAAAGGGAATACATGCTAAGACTTCTATCACAGAGAGACTTGACAGGGCCTTAGTGTCTATCAACTGTAATAGCATCTATCTAAAAGCTTGGGTCAAAGTGTTATGACAGGTGTGGTCTGATCATCCCCTATTCTTCTACACACTACTAACGAGGGTCAGTTCATGCCCTATAAGGCTACTTTTTAGGTGTGAAACGTTCTGGCTGTACGACCCCGAATGTAAAGATATTGTGGCTGAAATGTGGAAGAGGGACAAAAGTAAAAATATTGATGACAAAGTCAGCAACTGTTCTACAAACATTAGCCTTTGGGCTAAATAGAAGTTTGGGAATATTGGCAGAAATCTTAAAAAGGTTGAAAAGGAACTTGACCTTTCTCAGAAGTAGTGCATGACTGAGGAAAATATCGTCAAATGCAGGAATCTCAGTGAGGATCGTATCAATCTACAAGCACAAAATGAATCTTATTGGTTTGTTAGGGCCAAAGCAAACGAGATGAAAGATGGGGACCACAATACAACATATTTCCATAAGAAAGCCTCACAAAGAAGAAAATGAAATATGATAAATAAGCTGAAGAACAGAGAGGGGCACATTAAAACCAGCAAGGGGGAGATACAGAAGATCATCATTGACTATTTTGAAGACCTCTTTATGTCTCAAGGAGTCCATGAGGTGAATGAATCTCTTAGCAACATTCCTACGGTGATTGCAAATGATATGAATGGTCAGTTTGCAAAAGAGCCGTCTAAAGAAGAAGTCAAAAGTGCCCTCTTTCATATGCGTCCGTCTAAGGCCCCGGGGCTTGATGGTTTCCATGCGGGTTTCTTCCAAGTGTTCTGGAACACTGTTGAAGAAGACATCACTAGCTATATCAAGGGGTGGTGGAAGGGGGAAGTTGATATCTCGGATATAAACAAGACCAGCATTGTCCTGATCCCTAAGTGCAAGGATCCTATGGCCACTCATGATTTTAGGCCCATCAGTCTCTGCAATACCATTTATAAAGTCATATCCAAATTCCTGACAAATAGAGTTACGCCCTTCCTAAACGAGATTATCTCTACCAACCAGAGTGCCTTCATCCCTGATCGCCTCATCACTGATAATGCTATGATTTCTTTTGATGTTTTCCATGCCATGAAGCAGGAGGCGAAAGGTAAAAAAAGGTCGAATGGCTCTAAAACTTGACATGAGCAAGGCCTATGATTGGGTTCAATGGGATTTTATTGGCGGGGCTATGAGGGCTATGGGTTTCAACCAGACATGGAGGACAAAGGTGGGGTAGTATTTTCACAACACTACTCTCTCTGTTATTGTAAATGGGTGTGAAAAAGGAAATATTGTCCCAAAAAGGGGTCTCCGCCAAGGAGACCCAATATCACCTTATCTTTTCTTGTTTTATGCAGATGCTTTCTTGCGTATGTTGTCCAAAGTGGCTAATGAGGGGCTCATCCATGGGGCCAAGGTGTCTAAGGGGGGGTGGCCATCTCCCACCTCTTCTTTGCTGACGACAGTGTCATGTTTGCTAGAGCTACTCCGACGGAGGCTTCTATGATAGCTGAGCAAATTAGCTTCTACTAAAGAGCCTCAGGGCAGAAGATTAACATGGAAAATTCGGAGATTTCTTTCATCAAAAATGTCACCAATGAAAAGAAAAGGGTTGTTCTCGATAAGCTAAGCATGAAATAGGTGGAAGTGCATGATAAATACCTGGTGTTGCCTACCATCATAGGCCGATCAAAGAAGTTGATATTCAAGACTATGAAGGACAAAATGTGGAGTCGTCTCAAGGGGTGGAAGGAGAAATACCTTAGCCAGGCTGACAAAGAAGTCCTTATAAAATCGGTTGTCCTACATCTCCCTACGTATATGATGGGGATCTTCAAAATCCCCCAAAACATCATTGATGATATGACAAGGATGATTGCAAATTTCTAGTGGGGCTCCTCTGATGGGAATTGAAGGATTCACTAGGCGTCGTGGGATAAAATGTGCAGGCCTAAAGATAAAGGGGGAGTCAGCTTCAGGGACCTCAGTATCTTTAATACTGCTTTATTAGCCAAACAAGCTTGGAGGTTTTTCTCTAATTCAGGTCCATGGTCAGCAGGGTCCTTAAAGCTAAATATTATCAACACTATCCTTTCATGGATGCGTACAGGGGTTATGATCCCAACTTTACATGTCGTAGCATCTCGGGTGCTAGATCTCTGCTTAAGGAGGGGTTGAGGTGGTGTGTTGTCTCTAGCGACAATATTAGTATATGGGACGATGAGTGGCTTCCTAACAACAAAGGGAGGTTCTCTACATCTTTATTCAGTGAGTGCACTAAAGATTGGATGGTGGCGGATATCATTGATAAATATACTAATCACTGGAGATATGATCTGGTGGGTGAAATTTTCATCCGTGAGGAAAAGGACCTGATCTTGGCCATGCCCCTGTGCTGTAGTGGTGTGGATGGGTAGCACTGGTTTTTGATCAGAGATGGGATCTACTCTGTAAAAACTAGTTATAGGATTGGACGTGAGGGTCCTGATCACCTCACTGATCAAAACCTATCCGATGATGACAAATTATGGAAAGGGATTTGGAATATGGAGGCTCCAACAAAAATAAAACACTTTGTTTGGATAATCTGCCATGGTTATCTTGCTACCGGGGAGAAGATGGAAGCCAAACATATTCACGAAGACCCATGTTGTCAACTGTGCCAGGCTGAGGTTGAAGATGTAAACAATGCTATGTTTGTCTATAGGTATGCGTGGGACATTTGGTGGGAAAAGCAACTGTATGGGTCCATCAAAAACAGACATGCCAGTGATAGTCAGAGCTATTGGAAGTGGATGTTCGAAAACTTAAAAAGGGGTGAGGTTTTAGAAGCTGTGGTCTACTGCCTATCAATGTGGAAGTGTAGAAATGAACATCTCTTCAACCTTGCCAACCCAAATGCTATGATCACTGCTTCAAATATGGAAAAATGGGTCTCCTTGCACTCTTTACACAAATCTCTCGTCATGGCCCCAACCTCCCCTGTTATCTGTTCTAGTATCAGATGGCAACCACCCAACCCTGGTGATATGAAAGTTAACGTCGATGTTGCTATTGTGTGTAATGTTGTCACCAGTTTTGGGGTTGTTATCGAGTACCATGAGGGTTGATGCACTCTTATGGCGGCCAAGACGGTCCTGGGGGTTTGGGAGGCCCATACGGCTGAATGCTATGCTATCCTTTTTGGGGGCTATTGTTGCTCGAGAACATGAGATTATCAGAACTGTTATCGGATCTAATGCTGCCAATGCCATCCACCAAATATCAAACAAAGTCAGGGGCCCAAGTCCTCATATGCAAATCCTGAAGCATGTTGATGATGCGGCTAAGTCTTTCAGATCTATCAACTTCTCGTACACGCCTCGAGAGGGTAATAGAGTAGATCATCAAGTAGCAAACATTGGAGTTGGTATAAACTCCGATTGTATCTAGTCTGAGGGCTTCCCCAACTCTTATAATGAGATCCTTGAGATGGATAATGAAATATAAGCTTCATCTTTTCAAAAAAAAATGAACGAACAACATACTTTACAAACCAAAGCTAACCCCCGAACTAAGTGGTGGGTTTATTCTCGACTTCTCCCTCGAGTTTTTTTGTGTTTTCATGTGTGTGCACGTATTTTTTCCTTTAATAAGGTGTAGGCATACCTCATACTTGTTTTGTGGTGCCGGCTATGTTGAGAAAGAAGATGAAAGTCTAATTAGTTCGTGGAAAAAAAATCAAAATAGCACACTTTTGACAAAAAATATTCCGGACATAGCATCTTTTTGAAAAATAATTCTCAACATAGTCCACTTTAGTCAGAAAACGCAAGATGAATGAGCGGTTTTAAAATTCAGAAAGTGAAAACGCCATTTATTTTGGAGATTTTTAGTAAAAAATCAAAAACAAAATAAAAAAAGAATGAAAACGCCAAAGCAAGTGGCATTTTCATCCCTTTTTTTTAATTAAAAACTCCAAAATAGATGGCATTTTTGCCTCTTGCATATATAAAATGTCAATTCATGTGGCGTATTATTACGAAAGTTGGCTATGTTGGGAATTATTTTCATTGGGTTGCTATATTTGGAATAATTTTTATCAATGTGTGCTATTTTGGATTTTTTTCCTTAGTTCGTTGATTTAATAGACAAAACTGCATTCATATATATATAGAAAAGGGGGGACACATACAATACTAGGACTCATGTATGTTTGAGACACAGGCATCCCCTGTGGGTTAAAAAACTTAGACCTATTTATATGTTCAATTCAATTATTAATATCTAACTTATTATATTTATAATATTATCTAAAGCTGAATATGTATTATGCGGTCATAGATCTGTTATGTAACAGACATTAGATAACAGTCTTCAGAGTTATTATCTCTTTGTATAACAGTTTGAGATACTGTGATCTTTTATCTCTGAAAAGGACAACATGGCATTAGATAAATGATGTTAATTGTTTCCTATCATAGTGTTGAAACCATTTTGTAATTTAGATTCTGTGCTACGGTTAGTATCTAACATATACATATTTAGTCATGTTGACGTAGCTAATTGTTCAGTCAATAGCTATATAAGAAAAGTCCTCATCTCAATCAAGTTGAGGTTCGCTGCATGAATCTCTTACTTGGACGTTTTTCACTCTATTATGCAGGCTATAAAACAGTATTCTTGAACTCAGGTCAAGTGACTTAATGCCTCATGGATGGTTAGTGAATCATCAACATGTGAACCGAATATCACAACCTTGGGCACAATGAACTGTTCCATGACAAGGCCTTTTGCCGTGGACTAAGGGCTTTGTAGGGTGCGACTGTTACAGCTAGCTATTACCAGCTGCGTGGCGAGATCCACTGTTATTTAACGTGCGTTTTGCCACTCTGTGTCCTAATCAGACATTCAGATTAAGAGCTATGCTTTGAACTTGGATGATCGTGGAATATCTTAGTGTGCGACGCGGCGAGAAGATGCATGGAGAACAGGAAGAAAGGAGCTCTTCGTGTTTTGGATAAAATAAGAGTAGATGTCCGTGGGCAAGTCAGGTGACAGCTCTGTTAGATACCGTGGGCGAGTCAGTCAACTGATAGCTCCCTTCTTCGCCGGACGGGTCGCACATCAGAGGGAGCATATGGGATATGCCCAGGAATAAACCTTCAGTACAAGTACAAACAACTATGTATTATGATTTTAATAATTTCTGTTTCGTGCATTACATATTAGAAAATAGTTCCGTACGTGTATAAGTTTCGCTATAGGTCGGTACCAGCAGGAGCAAAGGATATGCCGAGGAATAAACCTTGCCTAGAAGGTCAAACACTGAATTTATATCAGTACACCAGCGCACGTATGGCAATTAAGACGATATGTTTATTTCTCTTAGCATACACTACGTCATGCATGAGATGCTATAGCCTAGTAGGCGGTCAACGACTTTATTTAACACTTGAGATATTTTTGAAATAAGACAGTCGCCTCCCTCCCCTCATGTTTGTTGCGGTACGTTTGACTTTCACTGCGGAAGGGAAGTGGTTGACTTTTTTTCATCCATTATTTTTCTCCCTCTAGTACGTAAGGTCTGCATGCGCCGCAAGGGGAAAATGCGTTGCTTCCATCGGCAAGTTGCTTGATTCTCTCGGAGGATAACGGGCTTAATGGAGCGCATTCACAACTTGGTTACTGTTCTCATGCGTAACCATTAGGATAGTAAGCACTTTTTGTGCATCGAATTCCATCACTTGTCAACCTGTATAATATCATTTAACTGACCACTCTTTCCTTTTATAGAACAATCGTTGCTGTCGCTATGGCATCCTGAAGTGTTCTCATCAACTGTCAACGGATAATGGATGACGAACCCATGTATCATGGGAGAGATGGGGAGCTTTACAACGGTTTGCCAAATCAGGAAGCCTTTCGGGTGGATTGATTCGATAGAATTACTGTCGTGTAATTTTTATTATAATCCTAAAGTTGAGTTTCACTTCAGAAAAACATAAGCATGAAGTTTTCTCTAGTAACAAATTCATTTTCAAACCATCTTAAAGATCTTGATATTGGCGCATGAAGTAATTCAAACGTTTTCAATTAGCGGTTGTCCTAATATGATGATTGAGCTTAACGTGTAAAATCTTAATATAGTTCACTACCAAAATATATGATTTAGCTACAATTGATTTAATTACATTGATAATATATGTAGTTAAAGCTATTTTAGCTATTACTTTTCAAAAATGTAAATAAAATAAATAAAGCTCATAAGATTGGTCAACTTCAACTACATTTGACCCTCTTTATTTTAGATGTAATAGCTATTTTGCAGCTAAATTCCCTAAATATCATTCCCTCTCCCAAACGCCTATTGGATATTTCATACGAACTCGCGTAATCTGGACCTGTTTCTCCTGGCTTTTCGTTCTCTCCCCCAACTCAGCACCGCTTTCTCCTTCTGTCCCACCCAGGTCTTACTCGATCAGGAGTAACTGTCGTGCCAGAGTGTTGCCTCCTATCTGAGGGCTTCTTCCCCCAACCTTCCCGCAGTCATAGACCAAAAGAAAACCTTTTAAATCCTTGAGGAACAACTGTTGTTAGAGAAACATCCTACAAGCAAAGACTTAAAGGACATGATCGTAGGAGTAACTGATCAAACATAGGGCAGACCCAATCCAAAGTATCGATCTTCTAGGTCTGGCCATAAGCCAGAACAGAACATGTGAGAACTGAGAATTCAAAGCACGAGGCTATGACCACAAGAGAAGAGAGGGGAGCAGAAACATCAACACCAAGTAGCCCCTCTCCTATATCTTGGTATGGACTATTGCAAGAAGCCTGAACTACCTCCAGAAGAATAACATGGCCACAAAATGGATGCACCTTAAAAAGGTGCTAGTTCACCTTGAACACCATCTGCCACGGGAGCAACACAAACTAGACACACTTTGTCATGCAGACCAATCAAAACCAGAACCAAAGAATCACCAAAGTTTCTATGGACATCCAACCCAAAGAATCTTCAATGACTAGGCCACTCACTTCTCCCATGTATCCTTCAAAACTCTTGCAAACATCTGATAAGGTAATTATCCTTTGACCATGAAAGTCAGGGTGACCTTAGGGAGTTGCTTCTAGTAGGCTCAACTGAGTAATTTTTTTAATGGTTCAGTTCCACCCCTCTCCCCTAAGACTTCCTCTCAACTTCCCCCTCTTTGTCACTAATATGTTTCCAATAAAACAAGTCTCTCCGTAGTGAAAATGAACCTCCATTGTGTTTGAGATTTGAGTCTCTCCTTGAAAGATATTTTGCATCTCTTTGGGAGAGTATTAGGATATCTTGTTCTTCTAATTTACTCATAGTTGTTTATGTAGATTCATTAATTATGTTTCATATGGTGATTCTAGAGAAAGATCATCTTGCATTTACAATTTGATCCAAGTTTAATCTATGCCAAATCAAAGAACCCCTCATGAAAGATGCTCTATGAAGCAGTGATATTACAAAATATCTACATGAACATCAATCTTTCATTATTTTCATTCTTTTAGAGAATGTCTAAGTGACACATCATCTTGCGAGGAGGCCTTCATAGATTCTTTGTATAATAGTAGGTTGGTTGTAGAGCTGCTGAAAATAATTGACGACATTAAGTGCATTGTCCTCCCTACTGGTTTGTTCCCACACTTGATCATCCACCAACTTGTTGATAGATTCCTCCCTCTCCTTCTTTTTGACTGTAGTGTGGTAGGTCTTTGTATTCAAGTCCCCATCTTGGATCCAATTAATGTGACTTCTTTGCTAGAAATTGGTCTTCCTCAGCTTTCAGAATCTTCTTCAGTCTGTCTTCAGTCCTCCTTTCATTATCTATGGCTTCACCGATGAGCAATTGTAGTCGGACTTGCTTGGATGCCTCATCATACTCACTCTTAGATTAGATCAGCAAGTTTCTCAGGTTAACCTTCTCTTTATTCCATTCTTCATCACCTTATTTTCATGTTGTTGTTTCTTTAGATCAACGTATAGGGAATTATCGATCACAAGAAATTCATAGATCTCCTTGAAAGTCTTTTGAATCCATTCCAATCACACTTCCAACTGAGAAATCAGAAGGGATGGGGGAATTGGGGTTTAGATACAAACTCCATCTTCATCAAAGTGTGTTTGCTCAGTGAATTAGCTCCAAGTTTTAACACTGATGTAGGCCAAACATCAAGCCAGGTTGCATTTACTAAGCCTCTATCTAAATCATTAGAAATCTTTCTACCAACATTCTATTTGTTGGACCAGAAAATAACACCTCATATTTGGTTGAGTTCAATGAGTTTGGTAGATCCATGGTATCATTGAAAGCATCCATGACTCTAACTGCACCCTCATACCACCATACTTTTCTCTAGCTTTCCTCACATTATTGAAATCCCCTATGACAAGCCAGGTGGCTTGTTTTTAGACTGTCTCCTTCAGGCTAAGTCAAAGCATCTTCCTATATCTCTCAAGGTTTTTACATAAACCCCTGAGACGATGTAGGATATACCTCCCATGTTAAATCAACTCATAGTGATGTCTTGATCTATGAAGCTAATAGGATCAATGTCTCATACTTCAGGGTTCCATCCCACATCGATCCTACCTCCATTCTCTGTCCATATTTGACGTAGAAGCACAACCTGAAGGGAAAAGGGTAATAACTCTATCTTCTACATTTGTTCCAATTTTGGTTTCATAAAAACAAATATATTTTCTCCTTCTTCAACAATGACTTGTCTCAACAGCCTCTGGCTCCCAGCTACAGATGCCCCTCACACATTCCATGTGAACAAAGACATCACTCCTTCTTCTTTGACCTGCTCCCTTCACCATAGAAAGTCACCTTCTTATCCTTCTTTGTTTCACTTCTGGTCTAACTTGGGCTCTTGCTACACATGTCAGAGGCTAGGTAGTTTTCCAGGAATGTCCTCTAGGATATTGAATCGATTACCATTAGTGGTATCAGTTTTGGTTTCTGTTAGGGAACCGTTCTTACCCCAATCTGAATCACATTGCCTAGATAGTGGTATAGCAATTGAATCACCCATCTCTGAGTGGCCCAAAAGGATCTCACACACTGTCATATACAATAAGAAATAACAACTCATAAAATATGAGAATTAAAGAACTAACCAACCCAAATATGAGATTTTGTCCATATCATCAGAGTTTGTCATGAGAGGAAGCGATTAGACAATTCTTCGTAATAATCCATTGTGTTTTCCTAAATAAAAAATCAAGACACAATCAATGCAATTGCATGGTACGCTATCTAAAACAAGTAAAACAATTTGCATCAAAATAGTATACTTGGTCGAACTTATATTCAAAATGTACAACAAGCGATTTAGGGTACATGATACATGTTCAATAGTAGATAGGGTACATGATAAATGGATCAAGTATTTCATAAGAAATAGAACATTCATAATATTAAGATGTTATCATTAAGATTAATGATTATTTTAGGGTACATGATACATGTTCAATAGTAGATAGGTCAACAAGGTTAGATCTAGATAAGAGTTTCAATGTAATCATCAGAGTCAAATATTAGGGTTTCTAGAAATTAACCACAAAATAGAGTCATTAGATAAATTATATAAGAAAGAGGTCAAAATATTGGGATATCATTAAAATCAATATAGAATTAGACTACACAAGTATTTTTACTCAATTCCTTGTGTTTTTCTCATCAAAATTGACTATTTTTTTCCTAATATTTGGAGGTAGGAATCAAAAGATATCATTTTGTAAGATTTTAATCGATTATAATGAATATTGTGTTGGGTTTTAGGGGAGGCAGAGAAGGCAGCGGAAACAAAAATTTTCTCCCTAAAACCCGGAACAAGGAAACGCGTCAACGTCTATATAATAGGAAAGGGATGGTTTGTGGAATCATACCTTGTCCCGAGGCTTGTTTGGCGACAATACCTCGCGGCTTGTGCGGTCTTCACCTCCAATCTTGGATGGTGTCTGTGCAGCTCCTGGTCGCACTGGGACTGACGACTCCTCCTCTCACCAGACTGTCGGGGTTGACAGTTGTCCTCCTGAGCGGTCGAAACCTCCCACCTCTGAAGTAGTCCACACGGACCACCTGGAACTCCACACTCCTTGTCTCACAAGGAGTTGGAAGGAGTCGCACCCTCCTGTTGATGTACTAGTCGCCAACACACTCTCCTGCCTCCAGTTGCAACTGTAGTTGTCTTTCCCTTGTTGCGCCTCCCTTTGCGGGTAGCACTTGCTCGGGCTCTCTCTTAGTTACCAAAACCAGAGAGAATGACAACTTTCCAGAGCAACTGGTTGCACTGAGCTGTACTCTGAGAAGCCCCCAATACCCCTATATATATAGGAGGGTCACGGGACAGAGTTCTCCATCCCGGGAAATGCGAGACTAAAAGAAGGGGTAGAAGGGTTCGAGATTTTCCACAAAAGCAACCAACTTGCATCCTGAACCGATCGTTTCACAAGTGAAACGGTCGTCTGGACCCTCCAGCCGATCGGTTGGACACTCTAGCCGATCGTTTGGATCCATGAGTCGATTGGTTGGACACTCCAGTCGATCGGTTCATGATCCTGGTTCAACTCAAATTGACTTTCCTTCTTTTGTTTCTAATTGGTATCGAATACCAATCCTATTTCCCAATCATATTGGGCAAGTAAAACGAAAGGAAAATTCTCACCAATCCTATTTTCCCAAGTTGCTTGGTTGCACCAGTTGAATCGATCGGTTCAACACTTGAGCCGCTCATTTCACTCTGTACATGAGCTGATCAGCTCAACACCTGAGCCGACCGGTTCAGCAACCTCAGTCGACCGGTTCATCACATGAACCAATCAGTTGGGAGTACATGATATGCAGAATCTGTCAATTATGATTTCAATCAATCCGATACTCTAATCAAACTGTCCAACACCTTGAACACTATGATTTTGAGCTATCAATTAATTGAGTGTTTAATTGAACTACTAAACTCCTTTAGTAATCAATCTAAACATTAATTGTGGACAAAACTCCTCTTCAGGTTAAATCCTATGTGTGTGACCCTGTAGGTCCATTTCACGTTGGCAGTGAAAGTCCATAACACTTATGACTTCACAAGCAAAGAGCGGTGCCTAGTCACACATCAGTGCTACCCAAGTGACAATAGAAAGTTGGAGAAAAACTTTCAATCTTACAATATGTGAATGGTGTTACAGAGAATGTATAATTCCTTTGTCATTGATATCCCGAATGAACTCGAGGCATGGAACAGTCATCCTGTCAACGTTCATTCACTTTCTTGATCTCAGAGTAGATTGAACGAGATATGTATGACATAAATATCACATACTGATTCACACATGCGTGTGCACGCCTATCTCAATCCTACTCATCAAGTGGCCTTGGATATCAAACTCCCTCAGGAGGGACAAATCCCATATCTATCACTCACCCCTCAAAAGCCCCATGTGTCAAAGCCACCCAATCATCGCCTTTATAACAACCCATGTTTCAGGACTGCATTTGATGATGTCAAAGTGTGTCCAACGACATGTGTTGAGTGTAGTGATTTCAGGTCAAAGAATCACACTCACCACCATCACTGTGAGTACTGATTGTGACTACCATGTCATGGTTCTATGTGTCAAACTCACGGTGGGTCTGTCCGGTACACTTGTTCTCTAACAAGTACCTATGTGTTTGGTTTGATATCTCTATATCATGATTAATGAGATTCTGTCATCAACCAACACCACAATCTAGTCTTGTGTGTCATTGCTGTCTATCTACCTTCCACAATGACATCCGACTAGGGACATAACAAGAATGTACAAACTTTTAGCATTCGTATGATCTCATCGTTCAGGTCATGAACCTGAAGGCATACGTCATTGAGTACTGTCATTCTCTAGACATTCAATTTGTTCTATCACTATCTCATATGACTGAACCAGAAAGAATTGGAAGCTTGCCTTTGATGTTTATCAAATAAATCTTAATGTATCCCACCAATCATCCCATGATTGGCTCTCATGGCATACATACCAACAGACTCCCACTTGCACTGCAACCAATCACCCTTGAATCATATTCATAGTGATCTTCAAACATGTCCCACACGTTACTGTGCTCTTGTGCCAACATAGTGAGTTATGGCAACACCTTGCCTAAGTCAGTATAAGTTGCATGTCTCAAATCTCTTCACTGTATGTCATACGTATGAGATGGAGTTGCCGTAATATGCGATCTAGTATTCCTTTGCTAACCTTTAGCCACATTGCATGATCAAGGATTCCATACTTGTCATCAATGACCAGAATATCTATAAGTTCATCTCATGAACTTCCAGACCCATATAGTATCCATCGTTGTTCTCTAACACACGGATACTCGACATTTCCCTTTTAAATGGATTTATTGGAACATTTCCAATCATCAACAAACTTTCACTTTTATATATATCCTATATATATTTTGCGATTATTTTTCTGTCCTTTCGGAAGTTCGCATCAATGTAACTCTTTACATTGAACTCTTCCTTATTTCCATAAAACTAGTACTTCTCAAGTACTTATCAAGCTCTCATGGTATTCCAGTAACCCTTAATAGAAGTAGACAAACATCCACTCGTCATGTCCCACATATGAGTTATCAGGATGAGCACATCACATTGCCATGTCCCACATACAAGATGATGAATGCATTTTGTTCTTGCCATGCAAGATAATGGGATGATTGCATACATGATAGATCCATATCTATTCTTAGTGTTTCCATTCTTCATAAGAATTGGACACTTGGCCTTGGGATACTAACTCCATGTATCATGGACAAGTTTTCTCCCACTAAATCTGTGCATACTGAACTTTTCAGTACATATTGCCAATGTATGCTCTCTCTTTTCAGGTCAAGAGGTTTTCGAGAACTATCTCTATAGATCTCTATTCCTATCACATAGTAAACATCTCTATCTTCCTTTAAAGATAATTTCCACTTTTGGATTTCCATTCTAGAAAGTTTCCATTTCACATCAACATGTGGAATGTGAATACGCTCCCACTAAATCACAGATCCCTTCTTTATCTTTGACATATCAGTCAAACCCTTTGCATATACTATCAAAGTAAAGATCCAATTCTGAGTTGCTTGTACTCAATCAATCACATTGATTAGTCCATTGTAACTTATAGACTTCATTTGCATTAGTGGATTCATAAACCTTATAGGTTGTGTCGCGTACACATCCTTGTTTTATTCCTCATAGGAATGTGGTTTTCGTATCCATATGCCAAACGTCTTAGTCATTAAGTTGCAATAAACAAGCATCATCCTTATCAAAATGTTATCCATGTGTCTTAACACTTAAGACTCATTTGCACTTATGGATTTCATCCAATGGGTGCTACCATCAAGGTCATACCTTATGGTTCACATGGATGTCATTTAGGATGTAATGGTCATAACCCATAACTCAAAATTCGGTTCCTCATATTCATCGAGATAGTTGACTCATCATATGAACAACTCATCACATAGATAATTGAGGTGTGTCTGTCAAGGATATAGAACTCACAACTCGTTGTGATTCTTAATGTCCTTTATTAGTGTAGGGTATTCTTTATTTAAGAAGAATTAAGTTATTTGATAATCATTCTCTAACTCCTTAGAGTATGATTCCTTCTTGATTTAGACATCACCATGCCTTAATCATGAGTTCACTATGATACACTATCATAATCACTCATAAGGATCTCAAACATTTGGTCCAAGTATTTCATTGATCTCATCAACACTTTACCAAATTTGCACTTCATCTATGATAATCTTGAACACTTCAAGATATTCATATTGGTATTTCTCTAAACACCATATGAAGTATTAGCATTTGTTCCAATAGGTATGTAAATACATCACATGTATTACACCTAATAGGATAATCATTCTCCCACTACCTTTAGTGAAGATTGATTAATCATGTCCAAGATATTCATGTCTCTTACTGGTTCTCTAACCAAAAGAGTCTAGATTTATCCATCACATGGAAACTAGAAATGAATTTCTCATGATTGGTGCTAATTTGATTGTTTGAGTTATCAATAACTTTAGGTATCATTTTATCTTATGCATACCATGTATCACAATATAAACAAGGCATTGCCACAAAGATCATATCTTTAAGATTGAAAACTCAACTTTATTAATTGCCATCATTGTCACACAATATGCAAAAATAAAGTGTTTCTATCTATTGGCAATATATGAAATAGCAGTTCTCAACTCTATTTCATGCCATTTAGGCTGAAATAAACTGAAAGATACTCCTATCTATGGCAGCAACACTTGCTCCAATGATGGGTACTTCTTTCTTGGTCCTTTCACAAAGGCCATTACTTCTTTGTGGATATTGCATATCATATATGACATATCCATATCTTGGTATCATATACCTCAGATAAAGAAGCGTTTCATTTCATGATACCTTAGGTGGAGATCTCCATCCCCTCCTTCATCTTCTTTTGTTCTTCCAGATATAGAGGGCAATTCCCTCATGCACCCTTTCCCCATGTGCCTTGAGGTTGAAGACGGCTTGGGCTGCTGGCTAGCATAAGAACAATTATTTGCTTTGCCCTTGCCCTTGCCCTTAAGACTTACATTTCATTGATCTCATCAAAGATTAGGGTTAGTCTTTCTTCATATTTTGCCTCTACTATCCTCAACATGTCCAACAACTCTGTCAACACTTGTCAAAGTTGTTCATGTTGTAGCTTATCATGAATTGTATGATTCTCACAACATTTGCAGTATCATATCAATAACCAACTCTTGGCTCAGAGGGAATCCATCTTAGTTAGGTTTTTCATATACCCAATCACATTGAGTGTGTGAATACCTTACTGGATCTCCTATTGTCATGACATACTAGGATAGTGTCATTGAGACATCATATGTCTCATGTAGTCTCTTCAACTCACAGTTTAGAGAACACAACATCAAGCACTCCTCATCAATGTCATCCTCGGTATGCTTCCATAAGCATACTTTCAGTCATTGATGTGGTGGGATCGAGTTCATCTGGTTCTGGTATAACTTGGACTTAGAGCTTTCGCTCTTTGATTGAGAACACTTCTCATCATCCTAACCAGTCATGGAATTATTCCCATTTAGTTTGTCCTTTTCAAGGACCGATCGCAAAGAAAATTGATTGTTGTTTGTCGTCATTTGTACTACAAAAAGGAAAATATGCAATTTTAGTACAAAACTCTTTTGACTTGTTTGATTGATTTGAAAAGTTGACGATAAAATTAGGCCTTTAATTAATTATCGCTCCCACTATATTACTTCAAATTGATAGCACTCACCATCAATTCAGAAGATTGTAGTGTACAACCTTCTAGTGGGCAAGATCCATATTTCATCAAGTCATGAGTCAGCTTTGGTTGATCGCCCACAATCTTGACTATTTAGGTAGGCCATCATCCCAATTGCATCATATGCAACTCTTGATGAATGAACATGCGCAACACCTTGCCATGAACATTCCTTGCCTTTGGGCTTAGACGCTCTAAGAATCACCAGTTAAGTCCAACCCAAAAGCCGACATGGTAAACATGCACCCTGCTTTGGCAGAACCTACATGTCTACCCTTCACACTTCCACAAGATAGACGGCGCACCACGCTTTGGCATAACCTACACTTGGTCGATCGAGCTTTTCATGTGTGCCGCTAATGGAAGGCATATAAGACTTAATATTTTAAAGAGGGATTTGGTTTTTATATACATATACATATCCATTCACCACAATATATAGTACATATCATATACATGCTATATCCCACAGAAAACATGCGAAATGATAAAAGCGATAATTATGGCCATCCTAATGTGATTTCTCGAGCCAAGAGGAATCACGGTCATCTAGGTCTACATCACATGCAACCTGTACAAGATGAACTCTGTGATTTGCCTTCTGAGTTGATCAACTCATCATATGAATGATCTGCTCTCTCTGGCCGGTCGTCTAGGTGCCACTAGTCGATTGGTTGGCTCCTCCAACTGATCGGTTCACCTGGTTGTCGTGCATCTCCTTCTGCCCGCCACCCACTCGTCTCGCTCCTCGAACCAGTCATTAACCAATCGGCTCACTCCTTGAACCGATCATCTGGAACGTCAACCGATCGGTTGACGCCTTGAACCGATCATCTCAACTGTCGTCAGGATGTCCGCCGGTCTTCGACATAATAGGAAATAAAATTATATCCTATTATACATTATAAAAGGAGAAACTCTGAGTTACATTCGGGGGGAGAAAAGGTAGGAAAGAATCTCGAATTATTTCGAGTTACATCAAGAATAGTAGAAGGAATATCGATGTACAGACCGAGATGCAAGCAACCACATACAACCATACACATATAGGGTTTATTGGCCATAACCACACTATACATCCACCACAAAACTCATTTAAGGGCGACGCGTATCGAGTGCATTAATAATACATATCATATATGTAATTGGGATTTGTGGATTTAGGATTGGACATGCATAAAGACAATATTATTTGCATCGTATGTAATAAATAAAGGTGACAAACCAAAATCAATCATATCGATATTCCTAAAATATAGAGCAGTTGACGTGGCTCTGATACCACTGTTGGGTTTTAGGGGAGGCAGAGAAGGCAGTGGAAACAAAAATTTTCTCCCCAAAACCCTGAACAAGGAAACGCGTCAACGTCTATATAATAGGAAAGGGATGGTTTGTGGAATCATACCTTGTCCCGAGGCTTGCTCGGTGACAATACCTCGCGGCTTGCGCGGTCTTCACCTCCGGTCTTAGATGGTGTCTGTGCAGCTCCTGGTCGCACCGGGACTGACGACTCCTCCTCTCACCGGACTGTTGAGGTTGACAGTTGTCCTCCTGAGTGGCAGAAACCTCCCGCCTCTGAAGTAGTCCACACGGACCATGTGGAACTCCACACTCCTTGTCCCACAAGGAGTTGGAAGGAGTCACACCCTCCTATTGACGTACTAGTCGCCAACACACTCTCCTGCCTCCAATTGCAACTGTAGTTGTCTTTCCCTTGCTGCGCCTCCCTTTGCGGGTAGCACTTGCTCGGGCTCTCTCGGTTACCAAAACCAGAGAGAACGACAACTTTCCAGAGCAACTGGTTGCACTGATCTCTACTCTGAGAAGCCCCCAATACCCCTATATATATAGGAGGGTCATGGGACAGGGTTCTCCATCCCAGGCAATGCGGGACTAAAAGCAGGAGTAGAAGGGTTTGAGATTTTCCACAAAATCAACCAACTCGCATCCTGATCCGATCGTTGCACAAGTGAAACGGTCGTCTGGACCCTCCACCCGATCGGTTGGACACTCCAGTCGATCGTTTGGATCCATTATCCGATCGGTTGGACACTCCAGTCGATCGATTCGTGATCCTGGTTCAACTCAAATTGACTTTCCTTCTTTTGTTTCTAATTGGTATCGAATACCAATCCTATTTCCCAATCATATTGGGCAAGTGAAACGAAAGGAAAATTCTCACCAATCCTATTTTCCCAAGTTGCTCGGTTGCACCAGTTGAGTCAATCGGTTCAACACTTAAACCGCTCATTTCACTCTGTACATGAGCCGATCAGCTCAACACCTGAGCTGACCGGTTCAGCAACCTCAGCCGACCGGTTCATCACATGAACCGATCAGTTGGGAGTACAAGATATGCAGAATCAGTCAATTGCAATTTCAATCAATCTGATACTCTAATCAAGTTGTCCAACACCTTGAACACTATGATTTTGAGCTATCAATTAATTGAGTGTTTAATTGAACTACTAAACTCCTTTAGTAATCAATTTAAACATTGCTTGTGGACAAAACTCCTCTTCCAGGTTAAATCCTATGTGTGTGACCCTGCAGGTCCATTTCACGTTGGTAGTGAAAGTCCATAACACTAATGACTTCACAAGCAAAGAGCAGTGCCTAGTCACATATCAGTGCTACCCAAGTGAAAGTAGAAAGTTGGAGAACAACTTTCAATCCTACAATCCGTGAATGGTGTTACAACGAATGTATAATTCCTTTATCACTGATATCCCGAATGAACTCGAGGCATGGAACAGTCATCTTGTCAACGTTCATTCACTTTCTTGATCTCAGAGTAGATTGAACGAGATATGTATGACATCAATATCACATACTGATTCACACATGCGTGCGCATGCCTATCTCAATCCTACTCATCAAGTGGCCTTGGATATCAAACTCCCTCAGGAGGGACAAATCCCATATCTATCACTCACCCCTCAAAAGCCCCATGTGTCAAAGCCACCCAATCATCACCTTTATAACAACCCATGTTTCAGGACCGCGTTTAATGATGTCAAAGTGTTCCCAACGACATGTGTTGAGTGTAGTGATTTTAGGTCAAAGAATCACACTCACCACCATCACTATGAGTACTGACTGTGACTACCATGTCATGGTTCCATCTGTCAAACTCATGGTGGGGCTGTCCGGTACACTTGTTCTCTAACAAGTACCTATGTGTTTGGTTTGATATCTCTATATCATGACTAATGAGATTCTGTCATCAACCAACACCACAATCTAGTCTTGTGTGTCATTGATGTCTATCTACCTTCCACAATAACATCCGACTAGGGACATAACAAGAATGTACAAACTTTTAGCATCTGTATGATCTCATCGTTTAGGTCATGAACCTGAAGGCATACGTCATTGAGTATTGTCATTCTCTAGACATTCAATCTGTTCTATCACTATCTCATATGACTGAACCAGAAAGAATTGGAAGCTTGCCTTTGATGTTTATCAAATCAATCTTAATGTATCCCACCAATCATCCCATGATTGGCTCTCAAGGCATACATACCAACATATTGCACAGAGGAGAAGATAATTACTAGAAAAGGAAAAAGTGGAGAAAAACTCTGGCTATCAATTGGGCAGTCAACCCTTGATTGTGTCCAAGATCCTACAGCTAAGAGGGCACCAATTCCTAGTGACGTGCGTTGAGAGGAATAATAGGGTGAGGGGCGTGTTGTGTCATGTTTATTGGATCTCGATCTCCCTATGATCGTGGACTAGGATTGATGGTAGAGATAGGCCATCCTTGGTCGATATCCTGCATGCCTGGCAAGGTGGAGCCACGACAGATAAGTGGTTGGAAGAAAAAGGGAAAATGAGGAGGAGATCAATAGGGAGAAAGTATAGGTGCCGCCAGGCTTCATGGTAGTGAGATGAAGCCCTAGGTTGGGTTTTATAGGGTATTAGACTAGGGTTAGGGTTAATCCTTGGGGTCACTATATCCAATGTGATGGCTTAGAGAGTATTTTTTTGAAAGGGGTAGGGAACCCTATGATTGGGGATCCCCAAAAACTATTAACTTGCTAAATCAAGGTTTATAAGAAGAGACAAGTTCAAAGGAAAAGATTGAGAAAAACAAAATCTATCTACTTGGCCCCTATGGACAGTGTTGGCCACCTCTTGGGCAACCCTATTACACCTATGACTGACATGACTTAAACTACAAAAAGAGAACAAAAGTTGTAAGGAAATGATGTCTTCGGCAATGGCTCCTAGATAGTCCCTTCACGTCTTCTTGCTGGTGCATGCATGGACAACCTCCAAGGAACCCGTCTCTGCCTCCACTCGGTCATATCCCTCCTTCCTTGCCCATAGTAACACTGCTCGTACTGCTAGAGCTTCAGTGATGGTGACATGCTCCCCCGAGTTTACTTTGTCCCCCACATTCCCACCAGCCTACCCATTTCGTCTCTGGCTGCCATCCCAATCCCTGCCCTCCCATCCTCCCCTACTGAACCATCACCATTCAATTTGATCCTACCTCTTGCTGGCTTCTTCCACTATGACCCCTACGGACTAATACCACATCGTCGCCCACATCTCTCTCTTGTAGGATGTCATCGCCCACCTCTCCCCTCTACTGGACGTCGTCGTCCTTGACACCCGTCCACTGGGCACCGTCACCCCCTACTCTCCCCTTCTGTTCTTTGTTTCCCCGTCCCCCTCATCTAGACATCGTTGTCCCCTACTCGCAGCTGCTGGACGGTGCTACCCCAGATGACGCCACCTCCCTTTTGGTCACTACGCTTCCCCCCACACCTCACCATCATCAACGCACCCCAGAAAAGGTAGCCACTATGGACATCACTACTCTGGAATGTCCTCATGCACCTAGCCCTCCAAGCCGTCCACATGGAAGCAACTATGGTTTCGATATCTTGCATGGATGTCCTCTCTAACATTTCCCCCATAGATGAGTTCAAGTCCTCGTCCCTAGTTTCTTCCACCCAAGCTTGCACCTCTCTCGATGTTTGGTCCCATACTTCCACGGCTTTTGGACAACAAAAGAGCATATGGGGTATAGACTCTTTCTCGCACCCAAAAAACATGTATGTGCCGTAATCCAAGCAATGTCGATCAAAGCGGCGTCCTCTTGTCGCTAGGCACCCCGTGCATATCCTCCAATGGGAGTGGGCTATTTTGGGGCTCCAACCAGCGTGCCATATTCTTTTCCATAGCGTGTCACTTTCTCTAGAAGTGTAGTTCCTAGCTTCCTCTTTTCCTAGAAATCCCAACCAGTAAGCGGAACGGATCGAGAACTCCCCATCTCTTGAGGGACACCACATCCACGTGTCCCTGGGCCTCCTCAAACTAAGTTGTATGACACATATTCTTTTTGCATGGCTGTCCAGGAAACATTCTCAAACTCTAGCATCATCCCATTGAGAACCGTCCTCTGTTATGAGCTCACAGACGATGTTGTAATCTGGGCCATCCTCCCGTCTGAAGCATGCAAGTGTGTCATCCTCCCTAGGCAACCAGTTGTCGTTCCAAATGTTCACATCATCACCATCTCCCACTCTCCATTGTACCCCTTCTTTTAGGAGGGCCTCCCCCCCCCCCCCCCCCGCACAAACTCCTCCATGTGTAACTGGGGTCATGACCCCGTCTAGATTCCCAAATGGACGTCCTTGTGAAATATCTGGCTTTAAGAACTCGAGACGCAAGTGCTTCCAGGTTATTGACCATCCGCCAAAGTTGTCTCGCTAAGAGGGCTTGATTAAAGGTCTGGAAATCCTTGAAACCAAGCCCTCCCTGCCGCTTCGGTTTGCACATTCTATCCCGACTCATCCATGAAAGTTTCCTCTCTTTGTCCTTTGCTCCCTACCAAAATCTAGTCACCATCCTATAGATCTCAACTATGGTACCTGTTGGCAACTGGAAAATACTCATGATGTATGTGGGAATGGCCTGAGAAATCGCTTTGATAAGAACCTCCCTCCCTACTTTAGACAGTAGCTTTTCCGACCATCCCTGAAGCTTCCTACAAATCCTTTCTCTAATGAAGTTGAACACCTACTTTTTAGACCTTCCCATGGCTTTCGGGAGGCCTAAGTAGCTGGTGTGTTTGTCCACCTCTCTCACACCCAAGAGATACCTCAACTCCTCTCGTTTGCCCACTTCTATCCCTTTGCTGAAAACAACCTCTTCCTTGGAAAAATTAATCTTTTGACCCGATGTCAGTTCATATTGGCTAATGATCTCAGGTGTCTTCAAGCATTCTGCAGTGGTTGCTCTAGCAAAAAGAATGCTATCATTTGTAAAGAAAAGATGTGAGATATAAGGTGACCCCTACTTAGCTTTATACCGTGTAGGAGTGTAACGACCCCGCCCCCCGGTAACCCCCAACTAAGGGAGACCTGAAGGTCAGAGCCATTTTTCAATTAACATGATCAAATTTTCAACATATAATCAACAATAATTATGAAATTCTACTAACTAAACTGGAATTGGGTACACAAATTAAAACTTTCATTACCTTTGAAAGAAATGTTGGAAATCTATCTATCCGGAGCTTGAATTAATCTATCTAATCCTCCTTGCACTTTATTTCTTAATTTCATGAGGTGTCACTTTACTGTTTTTTCTTTCAGGACTACATCTAAAATGCTGACAAACAAAACATCGCTCGGCAATTGCTGGTATGTGGAGGAAATAAAAAATTTCACATTTAAGTCTAACAATTTAAATATTGCAATCAAGATATTTAGCAAGTCAATTTACATTTTCCATGTGACATTCCCCACTGCTTTTGCCCTAACCCTGGAATTACCCCCTTTAGGGTTTCTCATTTGCCATTGACTTAAGGCCACCTTCTCAATCCTGAGCTTGGTGCCTGGGAGTCACCTCTCATGGTGATCCATAGTCATCGATCATAGACCACCTTCTCATTCCCGAGCTTGGTGTCTAGGATCACCTCTCATGGTGCCCATTCGTCTACCCTCATGGGCCTGACCTTTATGGCATCTTCCATCAAGGTGGCATGTAGGTGCGGGAATACACATTTAAATTAAATTGTGATAGTCATAGTCACTTTATAATTGCAATATGAACATCCAAACAGTTTAGTTGCATTCAATGCGATTAAACATCTGGGAATCCATTGGGAAACTAAAGAGGTTATTCATAATTAACCACATACCTGTTAAGAAGACTTGAATGCAGAATTAACCAATCAATTAGGAATCAAGCAAGAACACACACACAATTATTCCTAAAAAAGGCATCCAATTTCTCTATCATTAATCACATCATCTTGATCCATTAATCCTAATTGTTTCCTAGGTTATTTGCCCTTTTTAGGATTTTGAGCATAGTTAGGGTTCCACTTCATCTTTATTACCTTAAACCCTAATTTCACAAAATCACTTACAAACCCTAACTATTTCATTTTTCTTTTACAAAATATTCTAAATTCATCTTGTAGCAACATGAAACCCTAATTTCAGATTATAAGTACTTTCTTTTTCTTTTCCTCTAATTTAGGTTTTCTAAGCATCTTAACCATCATATTAAGTTTAAAACCCTAAACTTTGTAATTCTATCATCAAAATAGGTTAAAAACCATCTTAATTATTAATCATGTTAACCATGCGTGAATTAACCTAATCGCAAGATTAAAACCATATTTAGTTAACAAATAGGGTTTCTAATTACAAATTAACACTTTTCCCATCAAATTATATACTTTTGCAAATATATACAGATTAAATGTCCAAACCATTTTTAACATATTCCTCATATTTTGTTGATCATTTTTCATGTATTAACTTCGCCCATCTGAGGTTCTTAGCTCAAGATACGATTTTTAATAAGAAAACTCTTTTTATTATGTATTTGCTATTTTCTAGAAAAACCAGGGCCGTCTGATCCATGGTCCACAGATCCACTGAGGATCTAACGGCCACGGATGTACGCGCCTGAGATTAACGATAAAAGAAACTAAAGGACATAACCGCCCTTACCAGTAAAGGAGGCGCGAAGGGGTAATCCTTTAAAAGGCCGCATGACCTTCTTCTTCCTCGCATCGAGGTACAGGGAGCTGACGAGGGTCAACCTTGGGTTGACTTGGAGCTTCCGGCCACCAGCGAGCACGCCAACTTGTAGGGAGCTTTGCCTCCCCTAGCCAAACTTGATCACATGCTTAATTGTCTACCCAGAACGTGTCGTGGTGCCCTCTTGCTTGTCGGACTCCGGCGAGGTTGGTCGCAGATTCAGGGGTGCAGGTCAAGGCGAAACGAGCAATTGAGCGCACTGAAGCACTCCATGCTTCCTTCCACAGATCTTGGGCTAGCAATTAGGGATGCTGGTTCCCTCCCTAACCTTCCCCTATATATAGGGTCAGGGCAAGGTCCTGCCCAGTTGGGCGTTTCCTAGATTGGCAACCAAACCCAGTCGAACCAGGGATGAATCCCTTCAGTTTCAACTCCTGGATTCAAAGGAAACATCGGCCAACTTTCCAACCTAGTGGACAGCGAGGAATCCAAGAGGGAAAGTCCCTCTGTAACTTGCAGAATCACAGTCCCAGTGGGACTTGGGTGATGATTGTTGACCGTTGGATTAAAATGCCACAGATCTCTTTGCACTCGTTTAAACAAAGGGAATGTCTTTTTCTTTTAATTCAGAAATAATTCCCAAATCAAAGATAACTTATCTCCCAAACCATAACTCCTATTTATCTCAAATTTTAAGGGAACGTTCCTTTAATTATTGCCTAGCTTTGTAAGAAATTTAGGAAACAAAAAGCAATGGATGAGGATGATTCCTTCTCTCCCAAGTTATTCTTTAATTTATTCAAAATTGATTGTTATTTCCTTTCCCTTTACCATTATCTTCTTATTTTGGGTCCCTTGGACCTCAAGAAATCTCAAAGGCATGGATTCCCATATTGGGGATTATCTATTTGCCTTTATCTTCTTTTAATTACCAATTACTCATATTTCCCTTTTATTAATCAATTTCTTTTCCTTTTTAATTCTATTTTCTTTTCAATTCGGCTTAATGGTCAACATAGCCCACCATCAATCAATCAAGGTCTTTCCATTGAAAATCAAAGAAAAAGATTTTATTTATTTATTAAAAGAGAATTACATCTTCCTTTACATATTCAGGAAATTGAGGTTATAACATCCTCCCCTCCTTATAGGAATTTTTCCCTGAAAATTCAAACAATCAAACAAACAATTCAGGGTATGTTTCTCCATGTCTGCTTTTAGCTCCCATGTGGCCTCATCCTCTCCATGGTGCTTCCAAAGAACCTTTACCATCTCTATATTGTTGCATCTGAGGTCTTTCACCATGGTATCTAGAATCCGCAAAGGTGACTCAAGATAAGTCAGCTTCCCTTGAAGCTCAATACGTTCAATGCTCAGTACATGGCTAGAATCTTGCACATATCGCTTCAGGTTAGACACATGAAACACATCATGCATCATGTTATACTGAGGGGGTAACGCCAAACGGTATGAAGCTTCACCAATCCATTCTAACACCTCAAACATACCCAGGTATCGAGGACTCAACTTTCCTCTGTTCTTAGCTATAGCTCGGAGCGGTCGGATTTTCAAAAACACATGATCTCCCACAGTGAAATGCACATCAGTCCGCTTTGCATCAGCATACGACTTCTGTCGATCCTGGGCTCCCTTCAGCCTTCGCTTGATCAAAGCCACTTTATCATCATACACTTAGAGCTCATCTGACCTCAACAGGGTCCTTTCACCCACATCATCCCAGTGAAGTGGGGACTGACACGGTCTTCCATACAAAGCTTCATACGGATGCATCCCGATACAATCTTGGTAGCTGTTGTTGTAGGTGAACTCTGCTAACGGTAAGTTTTGCTCCCATGATCCACCCCAATCGAGCACACAAGATCTCAACAGATCTTCTAAGGTATGGATTGTCCTTTTTGACTGACCATCCATTTGGGGGTGATAAGCGGTACTAAACTTTAACCTGGTACCAAGTTCCTCTTGAACTTGCTTCAACAACTTGGAAGTAAACTTTGGGTCTCTATCTGAAATGATCGATCCTGGTACCCCATGCAATCGCACTATCTCTCTGATATACAACTCAGCTAGGTCTGCCACCTTAGTAGTGGTTTTTAAGGCAAGGAAGTGTGCTGACTTGGTAAGATGATCTACCACGACCCATATCGCATCATGTCCCTTCTTGGTCTGGGGTAGACCCACCACAAAATCCATGGTGATCTGCTCCCATTTACATTCTGGAATTTCTATCAACTTTAAAAGTCCGCCGAGTCATTGGTGTTCAACCTTCACCATCTGGCACGTAAGACAACTGGCCACCCATGACACAATGTCTTTCTTCATTCCTGGCCACCAGAAAAACCGCTGTAGGTCCTTGAACATCTTAGTAGTTCCTGGGTGCACTGTGTACCTGGATCCATGAGCCTCTTGCAAGATACGTCCCTTTATGGATGAATCCACTGGAACCCTTATGTGATTCTCAAACCTGATTCCTCCGTCTACTCCCACGGATAGACGACTCTGTGGCCTCATCATTAAGCCTTTCATTTGTCTAGCTCTCCACTAGTCAATTGTGCAACTATGATCTCACTCAACAACTCAGATTGAATCTGGATATTAGCCAACCGAACTCAGTCCTCTAATAGTTGTGGATTCCATTCCACAAGCTCCTCCAAACTCTTCCACTGCCTGGACAAAACAACGGCACACTTAAGCTGTTTCCGGATCAAAGCATCAGCCATTACATTTGCCTTGCCAGGATGGTAGGCGATGGTGAAGTCGTAATCCTTCATGTACTCCATCCATCGTCGTTGTTGTAGGTTCAGATCTCTCTGTGTCAGTAGGTATTTCAAACTCTTATGTTCGGTGAAGATCTCAAAGGTAGCACCGTACAGGTAATGCCGACATATCTTCAAAGCATGGATGATAACAGGTAATTCCAGGTCATGTGTCGGGTAATTTACCTCATTTGGCTTGAGCTGTCAGGAAGCATATGCAACCACATGCTGATCTTGTTCCAACACACAGTCAAGTCCCATCTTGGAAGCATCAGTGAATATCATGAAACCCTCTTTCACAGAAGGTAGAGTCAACACAGGAGCGGTGGTCAGCTTCGCTTTAAATTCTTGGAAGCGAGCTTCACATACGTCAGACCACATGAACTTCACATCCTTCCGGGTCAACATGGGCAGTGGAAAAGCAGTCTTGGAGAAATCCTTGATGAAGCGACGATAGTATCCGGCCAACCCCAAGAAGCTGCGTATTTCGGAGGGGTTCTTTGGTATCGACTAGTCTCGAACTGCCGATACTTTGGCTGGATCTACGGTGATTGTTCCTCTTGAGATGATGTGTCCAAGAAACATGACTCGGTCTAACCAAAGCTCACATTTCGAGAACTTTCCGAAAAACTTATGCTTTCTCAGGATATCAAGGACTCTTCCCAGGTGTTCACGGTGTTGGGCTAGGTCATCCGAATACACTAAGATGTCATCTATGAACACTATCACAAAACAGTCAAGGAAAGGCTGAAACACACTGTTCATGAGGTTCATGAAGACACTTGGTGCATTGGATAATCCAAACGGCATGACCACAAACTCATAGTGGCCATAGCGGGTTTTGAAAGCCGTTTTAGGTATATCCTCACTCCTCACTCTCACTTGGTGATATCCTGACCTCAAATCGATCTTGGAAAAGACTCGAGATGATTTGAGTTGGTCGAACATGTCGTCTATTCTAGGAAAAGGATACTTATTCTTCATGGTTGCCTGATTGATCATCCGATAATCAACACACATCCGAAGCGATCCATCCTTCTTTTTCACAAAGAGGACTGGTGCTCCCCATGGCGATGTACTGGGTCAGATGAACCCCTTATCCAACAACTCTTACAACTGCGTTTTCAACTCAAGCAACTCAGCAGGGGCCATTCTATAGGGTGCCTTAGATATAGGGTTAGTCCCAGGAGCTAACTCAATCGAGAATTCTACCTCCCTCTCAGGGGGAATCCCTGGTAGATCATCTGGAAACACATCTGCGTACTCCCGAACCACCTCTATGTCCTCTAATGATTGCCCCTTAACCTCGGGTATGGTAACTATGGCTAGGTAGGCTCGACAACCCTTGGATAGCATCCGTTCAGCTTTCAAAGAGGATATGTAAAGACTGGTTGTCACATATTTTCTTCCTCGAATGATGAAGTGTGGATAGCCAATTTTCCTAATGAGAATCTTCTTCTCTCTATAGTCAATCTGGGCCCTATAGGTGGAAAGCCAATCCGTACCGATGATTACATAAAAATCATTCATATCGAGAAGGATGAAGTCAGTGGGAAGCTCATGGTTTAGATACTTAACTGGAAACATAGAGGTTTTCAAAAGAGAGGTATAAATATGACCACTCGGGGTTGTGACATCCAAAACATAACCCAAATCCTTGATATCCAAACCAAGCATAGTTGCCAGATTTCTCGAAATAAAAGTATAAGTAGAACCAGAATCAAAGAGTGCTTTTACATTTTGTCCCATGACTTCCAGCAAGCCTACATAGTTATTCCATATCAAAAATCCATTACATTGTCTACTGAACTAAAAGGAAAAACTCTATGGGTTATTATCCTCGATAAACTTATTAGCGTTCGCCCGAGCTTCTTCATTGTCGATGACGAACACTCTAGCTTGTCTCCTTTCTCCAGTTGGAGGTGCTCTGGCTGGCGCTCCTACTGGGGGTGCTATAGTTACTGGTTGTGCTGCCACATGTTGTGACCCCAAAGGTCCTCTTGGGTCAGGCTGAGGGCAGTTGGTGATGAAGTGTCCTTCTTGTTGACATCTAAAACACACCTTCTTCTCAAAGCGGCACTTCCCAGGATTTTCCCATCCACACGTGCGACATTACTGGAGGCGACCATGGGGCTTGCCTTTGGGCCCATACTTGTTCTTGTTGTGGTTGCATCCTTATCCCTTCTTGTGTTCATTCCTCTACCCTTGAGCTCCTTTAGTGAAACCCAAGAACCCTTTGGATTGGTTCTGTGCAAGCATCACTGTCCTTTCCATGTCCAAGGCGGTGTTGTAGGCTTCAACGAAGGTCTTTGGCTTACTAGCCATCACGTGAGGCTTGATGGCAGGGTGCAGACGTTCCACGAAGTGGTCCACCCTCCTCTCTTCATCCAACATGTGTCCAAAACATTCCAGGAGGCGGAACCCATGACCAAAGTCCGCAACTGAAGAGCTTCCCTGAATCATGCTAGTGAACTGTCTTTCGTTCTCCTTCTTTGCTGAGATGGGGAGGAACCTGGCGGTGAAGATGGTCTTGAAGTCCGTCCATGCCATCGGTTCCTTGCTTAAGTCTCTTCCCGTGATATGGTTCTCCCACCATATCTTGGCTGCACCTTCCAAAAAAGTGAGTAGCAAACATAACCTTCTTATTTGGATGTACCTCGAGCATACGAAAACCATTCTCGACTGGAAGCAGTAATGGAGTTTTGCAACGCCACTAAAAATCCTAGAGATGATGAATCTCTAAGTTTAGCCTTGCTTGTATTATGGTAAGATCTCCACCCGCGTGTTCTAAGACACGCGGAAGTCTTATCGTAATATAGTTTAAGGGTCGGATCCACGGGACAACGGTCTTGTTTAGAGTTAAACAAGATGGAAAACGTTTTAGCCGTACTTAACTACTTAACGATTGATATTTAGACCGAAAGTTTGATTTGATTTCTTAAACTAGATGCAAGGAAAGTAAAAGCAAGAAAGTAGAGATTAAAGTTTGTAGGCAATGATTAAAACCACTAGGATGTTACCGGGTTTCACACCACTACACATGGATCATAAACATGCAACATAATAAAAAGACCTACAAAGAGAGACTAATCAGCTAGTATCTTTGTAGACTTAGCTGCCTTTCGGATAACCAACTACGAGGAGTGTGGAGTATTACAATGCCAGCCATCCCCTAACGAATGGTCACTTACTTTGCATTACTCCTTCATGAAGTGTGTTCCTCGACCTTACCAAGGTTGCACTTCCATACGTCAACTGATTCCATTTCATAGTATGAAAGTGCAACGATGGGAGTGAGTTTACTCCACTCGTGAAAGCACTCCTAGATACTGAAACAGACATATGGTGACTACATATATCTACAACATTCAATCGATATTCAGATCTAAGGGTATAAACATAGACAATTCATACCAAGAGACAATAAGTAACACAAGTTGGTGATCAAGCAACAAGCATTCATTAAACGATTGATGTTAAGCCAAAAAGGAGAGTATCTCTATTGCAAATGATCGCATTACATTGCATGAAATGAAAACATGGGTAGCGAGGCTACTCCCCGCACCCTAGTGAAAAGGACTACTCGCTCATCTCAAGAGCAAAGGAGGAGGTGAGAAGAGAGAGAAAGAACGACATCTCCACAGTGGAGGGAAGGTTGAACCCTTGGTGGAGAGAGCAACGATCTTCACACTTCGTGGCTGCTTGATGATGGATCTTCTCTTCCCACCTTCTTTGTTGATGAGAGAGAAGGTAGCTTGATGATGGGACGTGTACCTCAAACTGGCAGCCTCGGGGCGATGGATGAAGGATGGAATTGCTCTGGAACTGGAGGGGCAGCCTTTGGGCGTCTGAGAGATCCCCCCTTTGAAGTGACTTTTGGGGTCTTATTTATAGGCTTAAGTTGAGCCCAAACGGTATTGAGACCGTATGAGCTCATACGGTCTTGAGACCGCATAGGCTCATACGGTCTTGAGACCTTATGAGATCATACGGTCTTGAGACCGCATAGGCTCATACGGTCTTGAGACCGCATGAACGCAAACGGTCTTGAGACCACATGAGCTCATACAGTCTTGAGACCGCATGAGCTCATACTGTCTTGAGACCGCATGGGCTCATACAGTCTTGAGACCGCATGGGCTCATACGGTCTTGAGACCGCATGGGCTCATACGGTCTTGAGACCGAATGGGCTCATACGGTCTTGAGACCGTATGACGCTCATGCGGTCTTGGGACCGTATGGAGTCTTTGTAATAATTTTTTTTGTGTTTTCCTGCAATAATAAAGAAGAGAAGTTTAGTTTATTGGTATATCAGCAATAAAGTAAAAAGTTAATGATTCTATCTAATTTATTTAAGGAAGAGTATGGAAAATTAAAGAGAATTAATAAGATAACGTCACAAAATGGGAGGTTATCTTCCCCTCCTATCTTAGAGTCTAGCTTGTCCTCAAGATAGATAGAGCTAAGGCATGTAGTGGCGAGGCGATTTTATTTAGTTAGGGTTTCCATACTCTTGCTTCAATTCTAGATCAGAGATCTACCGAGGTCTTGTTAGGGCTTTTGCTTACACTAACTCTTTCGGGTATCAAGAGTTGCATGGATCTCAAGTTCCTTTCATATCGCGAGTCTCGCATTGGGACCCCCCTTTTTTTTAATGCATATCATCGACTCTCATCAGTTTTATACTTCTTTTGAGAAACCTACCGGCAGCTAGAGCGGGTATGAGGGTTGGCTTAAAAGGCTTATTGTGTAATTCCCCCTTCAAGTGGGGGGAGGTTTTGTCCTATTCTTTTAGGGTCTCGCTACCGAGCACGACACATCTGCCTTCATGAGGGAAGCTGAATGTACCGGCCGGCCGAGTCCTTTATCAGCCTTTTCATATATTAAGAGACCTTAGGATTTCACTACCGGGCACGACACATATGCCTTCATGAGGGCAGCTGTATGTACCGGCCGGGTGAGATCTTTATTGGCTCTTCATTTAGGTCCTTATGCGTGGCACAACTCTCATGTTTTTATTCAACACTCTGGCTTTTATTCGAAACTCACAGGCTTAGGAAGTGGGTTTTTGTTAGGGTTTTTGATTGGGCGGACAAGCCTCTTTTATTGAAAGAAGAAAACTGTTCTTAGGGTTCCTGACATGCACTTATTTTTGTTTGGTGGTCCGCTTGCGAGATTTCTTGATTTTGGATTTCCCCCTGATTTCCCTCTTGAACTTGAGAGTTTTCAGTTCGCTTTGGCCCTGAAGTTGACCTGTGAAGAGTCTGATTTAGAATTGAAGTAAAAGCATAAAAACCAATTGTGAATGTAATGTATAAATTCTCCATTCATGCCTATATGCTAATCTTGTTATTTATTCTTGAGGGCTACTTTATCTCTAACTTAGCTAGGGGTGAATCTTTCCAGGATGAAAGTTATACTTAAGAGTTATTTTATTGAAAATGTTACTGGAAAAAGTCTAAATATGAACAGAAGGTTTTGAAAAAGATGTGCGGAAAAGTATGAGTTAAGGGAAAGGGTAGAGATAGAAGGGTTGAAGAAGAATGATACCTCTCCCTTGTCCAGTGCACTCCCCCCTCTAACTTATCACTCACTCTGTCCACAGAGTGTCAAAGTGATAGGTTGAGAAGTGCATGGACAAGGGCATTAGGCTTCTGTTAATCCTTTATTTGCCCCATGAGTTCTGAGTAAGGTGGCTGCGAGATTTCCACGTAGTGCGTGCTAGTCCACTTCTGTCATGTCCTCTATAGGCTTGTGAAGGGTCAAAATTGTATACATCCAGAAAAGGACGTGGAAGCCGCAGTCATAGGATTCTTTAATTTGCTGGGGGCACCTGTGGCAGAAGGCTGGTGGTTTGAAGTGATCTTTGTCATATGCCCGCGTGTGCTGACCCAAAAGATCGTGTAATTTGTCAGCACATTCCTTCGCCACCTCCTCTGTTGGTGTCTTTGGAGTTGTAGTATAATCTTTCTGTTCCGGATCATACTGGTTGTCGGAACTGTTGTAGATTATTGTTGTTCCTTCATGAAGATTAGTTTCCAGTAACATCCAGTGCTCTTGATGAAGGAAAGGTAGCATGATGAACTTCGTAGTTGTATGCTGAAGATAAGAGATGAGTGGCTCCTTTGTTCCGAAGTTCTTCAGCCCTAAAAGATCATCCTTCATGTAAGCTGATACCATATAGACTGTGTGGTGCTTTTGTGCGAGCAAGTATTGATAAGCAGTCATTACACTTATAGACATGGAACCTTTGATCTGTACAGTTTCACAGAGGACATTTGCCATAACCAAGAAATCCCCGTCAATATATACAAGGTCATCCTTTTCGGCATATAGCTGTGACATTATGAGCCAGAGTTCATTGTCTGAAAGATTTTTGCAAGCTTCTCGATCGAAATTTGGAAATGATGGTTCAATGGCAGATGGGGGTACCATATGTAGTGAGGGTTTCTTGATGGTTGCCCCAGATATCAAGTCAACATCACCTTTATCTGGGGCCAGGTCGAAGATGAAAGGGTTTCATTGTCTTTTCTTGGTGACTTTGGTTGGCTACTTTTCTTTTTCCAACTCCGTTAGGGTTTGTCTGAATGGTCTCCTCTGCGGACGTTGGATGGATGAAAAAAGGTAACGAGGGACGTCATCTGGCGCCATAGTAGGGTCATTGAAGAACCTTCTATCACAGATAAGCTCCATGGCGTATCGCCCTCGTAAGGAGTGGAAATCTTCGTTAATGAGATCGGTGAATGGGACTTGCTGGTTGAGCACTAAAATGAGTCGTATAACGTAGAAAGCGCAGTCCCCTGATCCTTTAGTGGTTTGAACTTGGGAGTTGATTATTCGAAACGAGGGTTGACTCCAATCCTGGCAGAGAGGAGGGCATGCGGCCCAAATGATTTTTAGAAGCCGGAAAGGGATGCATCTTGCCTCCCCAGCTTCAGTGCCGACAAAGTTGATTATTCCGACCTTCAGTTCGTTAGCACAGAAGTTGTACACTTTTGCGTCTCTAGATGAGGTGTCCACGATCATAAGTAGCCAGTGACCACAGAATTGAAATGGCACGGTTATAAAGCGTGGTCTTCTATCCATTCCCCTATGCAACCGCTCAATGAATTTGTGCTATAGTTCTTTGTATAGCAAGCACAAACCCAGAGCTGGTGAGGTGTTCAGAACTGGTTGCTTCCGCCTGGGACTTCTATAAATTTCAATAGAGTTGGCAAGGAGGGTGCGGAAGGTCGCCATCTTCACCTCAGAAAGGGGTCGGAGGATGGAGCAGAAATCCTCACGAGTCAACTTGCGCTTGGTCTTTGTGTTTTGATAGATAACATCCCCCCCTTCCTTGGCATCGTCTACTATAGTGTTCAGGATGAAGATATCCTGTGCGTCTAAGGTAGAGATGGCCGCCATATCAAGGTCGTGCATTTTATGAGGTAGAGGTGGCGGCGGGGGTAGTTCTTGCGGTGTGGGGGAAACAGTCTGCTCGAAGTCATCCATGTAATGCTGCAGATCTTCATCTCTGTCAGAATCAGAAGGAGTATCTAGTTCTTCATCAGTGTCTAGGCGTACTCTTTCTGATTCTTCCTGCTCAGGCACTGAAGGCTCAGGTGCGGTGAAATTTTGAGCTGTTGTGGCTGGTATACTGCTGCTGGTTCCCAGAATACATTTTTCGAACTCAGCAAAAGCAACTTCTTTCGTAGCCTCCCCTAAAGATCCCGTGGAGTAGTTTAGGAATTGATCCCCATAATATATGTTGACGTTTTCCGTGGGAGCAGGGGATTTGGGATCTTTATCACCAGCTTGGTGATCTTTCTGGTGTTTTGGTTGTGTTCCTTGGCTGGGGCCCACCCCAGCATCATCTGTCTTATCAGAGTCATCAGCTGAGGGGGTATTGTTGTTTGAGTCAGCGGAGGAATCAGAATCTTCATCATCATCTTCATCAGCTTCATCTGCTGCTGATTTATCAGTTGTTTTCTTATGTGCTTTCTTCTTGCATTGACGATGGAGGGATTGTAGCTCGTCGTATGCCACTTGCACGTGCTCGTGTGCTTCGAGCAGTGCTTCGTGGGTTTCTTTTAAATCAGAATAACGCTCTTTGACTGAGAGGAGTCGTGTTGTGATGTCAGTTACTTGAGCTCGTAGTTGAATAAGCTCATTGTTTGATGACACCTCCTGGCTTTTATGTAGTTGTGTGAGGGTGTTATTGATGTCGTCCAGGTGCGTGCTGAAAGCTTGTTGTTGCTGCTTGAGCTCGCGGAGGGTCTCTGGCAGAGGTTGAGTCTGCGTAGAGATCCTATCGACCTGCTTTGCCAACACATCATGCTGGCGTTGTACTCCATGGATCAGCTCGGGCACAGTTTTACAGTGGTTGTCGATGTGGTCGACTTGCTTGGCCACTGAATCTTGGCGTTGTTGGATTCCTTGGAGAATGCTTGGCATGGTGCGGTTCTCCTCGTCGATCTTGGCGACCTATTGTGTTAGACCCTGCACACAAGAAAAAATAGAATTTAAAATGTTAGAGGGATCGGTGAGGAGGTTTCGGATGGTGTCGAATTGGCATCCGAATTCCTCACCGACGTTAGTAAAAGGGACCCCAGTAGATGAAGAGTGAGGTGGCTGGGGTCGGGGTGGAATGGTAGTGTCTTGCGGAAAAGACACTATTTATGGACCCGCGAACTGCGTGGTGACTGTGGATGGGGTCACCAACGATGTCGGGGTGGTGGTGGATGGAAAAGGTGGTGACATACCCGGAGAGATGAATGGATCCGGGAATGTTGATGGGAAGGCAGTGGAGGTGAAGGAGGTGAATTTGGGCATTGTAGCGGAGAATGGGATGCCTGAAGTGAAGAAGGGTGGGGGTGGTGGTATGGTTGTGGAGAAGGGTGGTGTGGTGGAAAGTGGTGTGGAGGATGATTGAGGAGTGGTTGATGGTGGATAAATGGAAGATGGTGGGGTGGTTGAAGGTGGTGGGGTAATTGAAAGTGGTGGGGTAGTGGATGTTGGGGTAGTGAAAGGTGGAGAGGTGGTAGTGAGCTCAACATTTAGACTCATTATAAAAGAGTGTAGTGATGAGGTTGTAATATGCTCGTCTGGAAGGGAGGGCTCAGATTCGGGGTGGGGTTTTGATGTTGGTGTCCCTGACAGCTCGTGCACCTTCAGAAGCCTTCTGGAAAGTTGTTTGACTGGAACTTTTGTTATTTTGGCTGTCGGGGCATTTATGCTGAGCTCTGCCTGCCCTGCTGTTGCTTTCTTTGCTGTGGGGTTGACTGAGGCTATGAGTTTGGCGATCTCGTTGTCTAAGAATAGGAGCTTGTCCTTGTCATAGTCATCTAGTTCTGGAAGTGGGAACAGGGTTCTGGAAGATTTTGTTGTGGGGCAGAACACGTAATGCAGCTTTGCATCCTTTTCTTTTATGATAAAGGAGTTCTTTAATGTCTGTTCGTTGGTAAGGATGTCGCCCTTTGTTGGGTTGCATTTGGGTAGAAGTCTATCCATCTTAAGATATTTGATTATGGATGTGATATGACCACCCGTGCAAATTTCTTTTCCTAGGGCGAAGGCTGATAGCTTGATTAGCATAAGATGTCCAATGTTAACTGGCCTTCCATTTAGGATGGACCAGAGAACATAGAGATCAGATATCAGTACAGTTCCTCCTTCTGATCTAGGGAAGAGTGCGCCAGTGATAATTTTGTGAAGTGTGCGCACTAGGCCAGAATGAATGTTAGAGGCCTTGCTTGTCTTTGCGTCAAAATTTTGTATCCCCGTTAGTGATTTCCAGAAGGTATGTTTGTTGAACTTGGGGTGTTCTGTACCAGCGACCTTAGCTTTTTTCAGCTGGTCTTGGTTATCGATGAAGATTTCGTTCAACATATTTTCAGTGATGACCACTTCGTTGTTGAAGATTCTGGTGGTTATTCTACGGTCACCACCGTCCCTTGCTTTATCCATGATGTCCACCGATTCTTTGTGGAAATAAGTGAAGAATTCTGTTGTTGGCTCAATATAGGGTGTTTCGGGTACATAGCATAACCGAGCAAGATTGGAATTGTCAAGCAGTGTGAGGATTCTATTATAGACCCCCATCTTAATAAGTATGATTGGGCATACATACTTTGTTGGTTTAAGAATTTGGCTGATGGAAGGGATGTTATTGAGATAATGATTTTCAGGTGGTGGTGCTGTGGTGGTGATGGGGGAAAAAATAGGAACGGTAATTGTGGCAGGGGTGGTGGTGGTGGTGATGGGTGATGGGATGTACCCTGCCAGAGTTTGTTCCCTTGCAGTGGTAGGGTGAACTTGTTTCCTGGCCCTTTTCTTGGGTGCTGGTTCTGATGTGGTTGCTTGGGCTTTTCTTTTCTCGTTAGACTTTGCAGTGGGTGATTCTGCCTCGGGGGAAGGCTGATATTCCGAGTCCTCGTCGGATGAAATTGTCTCGACCTCTTCTTCGGAGTGCACCTCACCTAAGCATCTGTTGAGGTGTTTTATCTCATGCATGACTTTGAGCAGGTTCACCTTTGCCGAGAGCTGTCCAGTCATTTCATAGTTATCTATGACTTGTTGCAGTTTGTCACGCTCATCTTCTAATTGTTCCCTTGTCCAGAAAGGGGCATCAGCTGTTCCTTAAGGTTGCTTTGAAGGTGATGTAATTATAAAATTATTGACAAGAAAACAATAGTTAGAATGTTGAAGTTATAACAAAGTAATGTTATTAGAGTTTGAGGTTTATTAGATTAGTTTTATTAAATTTGAAATTATAACAAAGTAACGGTTTGGAGGTCGGATGGTCCCAAATGGTTTGGAGACCGAATGGTTCCATACGGTTTGGAGACCGAATGGTTCCATACGGTTTGGAGACCGAATGGTTCCATACGGTTTGGAGACCAAATGGTTCCATACAGTTTGGAGACCGAATGGTTCCATACGGTTTGGAGACCGAATGTTTCCATACGGTTTGGAGACCGAATGGTTCCATACGGTTTGGAGACCGAATGGTTCCATACGGTTTGGAGACCGAATGGTTCCATACGGTTTGGAGACCAAAAGGGAGATGAACTGCGTGGGAGACGAAACGTGCGGCGGTTGTTGGCAGGGAACAATGATGGCGATGAAGGGTAAGCACGCCGACGTTACCGACGGCGATGGTGGCGACGACAGAGTTCGAAAAATCGTGACCGTCTGGCGGTGGTGAAAACCAACGAACTGTTGGGTGTTCTACCTGTAAAGAGGGCGGCGAGAATGCTGGGCGCGGGGGGCAGCAGAGCGGGAGCACGGCAATGCACGGGGACGACGACAGAGCCGGAGATGACAGTGAAGAAGCTGAGTCGACGGCGAGGTGATGAAACGGTGGTGGAGACGACGACAACATCAGAGAGGGAAACGAGCGCGAAAACGAAGCTCTGGAATGAAACAGGGAAGCCGAGAATTCAAGAAAGTGGAAGAAAGGATGGGGGGCGAGGGGGTATTTAAGGGTTATGGGATGTGCCCTTAACCGCAAAAGATCTTGTGTTTTTATATTTGTTTTTAGATTATGTGAATTTTTATGTATTTTTAGATTAATGAAGAAAGAACTTAAAGAAAGAAGAAAAAAAGTTAAAAGAAAATAAAAGACTAGAAAATTAGAAAAGGTGATACTCAGGTCTTGGGTTGCCTCCCAAGAAGCGCCTTGGTTTAACGTCGCTGGCTCAACAGAGTTCTGCTCCAGTTATGCCGAAGTTATAGGATCTTGGATCTCTATAGTTTGTCTTGGTAATTTGTCTGCTGGGGTGTAGTATTTCTTTAATCTATGACCATTGACGGTTCTTTCTCCCCCGTTATCATCAAGGATAATGACTGCTCCTGTCGGGTAAATATGTATGATTGTGAAAGGCCCCGACCATTTTGTACGTAGTTTTCCAGGAAACAATTTCATTCTCGAATTGAATAGGAGAACCTTATCTCCGATGATTATATCCTTTCTTTTTATGTGGCCATCATGCCACATCTTAGTTTGTTCTTTGTAAATTCTGGCATTGTGGTATGCTGTCATTCGTAGTTCTTCCAATTCCTGTAATTGAAGTTGTCTAGATTCACCGACACTTTTGAGATCAAGGTTCAATTGCTTGATAGCCCACCAAGCTTTATGTTCTAATTCTACTGGTAGATGACACGACTTCCCATACACCAATCGAAACGGTGTTGTTCCAATTGGTGTTTTGAAAGCTGTGCGATAAGCCCAAAAACCATCAGGAAGTTTGGTAGACCAATCTGTGCGGTGCCTGTTAATAGTTTTTTCCAAAATAGCCTTGAGTTTCCTGTTAGAGACTTCAACCTGCCCACAAGTCTGTGGGTGATAAGGTGTGGAAACTTTGTGGTTGACACCATATTTTCTTAAAAGTTCTTCGAAACTACGCTCCAGAAAATGCGATCTGCCATCGGATATTATTGTTCTTGGAACGCCAAATCTGGGGAATATTATTTCTTTAAACATTTTGATGACTGGTTTGGAATCAGAGGAAGTAGTCGGTAGAGCTTCCACCCATTTTGAGACGTAATCCACAGCAACTAGAATGTACGTGAATCTGTAAGATGGGGGGAAGGGACCCATGTAATCTATTCCCCAAACATCAAAGAGTTCGACTTCTTGCCACATATTCAAAGGCATTTCGTTCCGTTTGGTTATTCCTCCGGAGAGTTGGCATTTGTCACCTGATTGCACGTATTCATGTGCATCCTTTGCAATGGTTGGCCAGTAAAAACCGGATTGAAGAATTTTAAGAGCGGTTTTCTTAGAGCTCATGTGCCCCCCAGTAGGGCCTGAGTGACAGTGCTCTAAAACTGGGATGATTTCTGTTTCTGGAATGCATCGGCGAAAGAGTCCATCAGCGCATAAGCGGAATAGGTAGGTCTCATCCCAGAAATACTGCTTAGCGTCGTGAAGGAATTTCTTTTTGTCATGATATGATGCAGATGGATGGATGATTCCTGTTGCCAAATAATTCACAATGTCGGCATACCACGGAAATCCAGTAGTAACTTTCATTAGTTGATCATCCGGTAGAGAGTCTTGGATGGGTAATTCGTCAGTGTCTTTAGCTTTAATGCGACTGAGGTGATCCGCGACGACATTTTCAATCCCTCTTTTGTCTTTAATCTCTAGATCAAATTCCTGAAGCATTAACACCCATTTGATAAGTCGGGGTTTAGCATCTTGTTTTTGGATCAAGTATCGTATAGCAGAATGGTCAGTATATACTATGACTTTTGACCCTATTAGGTAAGACCAAAATTTTTCAAAAGCATAGATAACTTCCAGAAACTCTTTTTCGGTAGTAGTATAATTCTTTTGTGCCTCATCAAGCGTCTTGGAGGCATAATATATAACATGAGGCTTTTTGTCGATCCTTTGTCCAAGGACTGCTCCTATAGCATAATCGCTAGCGTCACACATAATTTCAAATGGTTGTGACCAGTCAGGAGCTCTTAGAATAGGGGCAGAGATAAGGGCATTCTTCAGAATCGTGAAGCTATTAAGGCATTCTTGGTCAAAAATAAAATCTGCTTCTTTGGTCAGCAAGTGAGTCATTGGCTTTGCTATTTTTGAGAAATCTTTTATAAATCTTCTGTAGAATCATGCATGACCAAGGAATGACCTGACTCCTCTGACGTCTTTAGGTGGAGTTAGCTTTGAGATGACATCGACCTTTGCTTTATCTACTTCAATCCCTTTTGCACTTACTCGATGTCCTAGGACCACACCTTCAGTCACCATAAAGTGGCATTTTTCCCAATTCAAGATCAGGTTGGTGTCTTCACATCTTTGTAAGACTTTTCCTTGATTGAGTAAACAGTTATCAAAAGAATCTCCGTATACAGAAAAATCATCCATGAAGACTTCCATGATAGATTCTGTTAGTCCGGCGAAGATAGCAGTCATACATCTTTGGAAAGTTGCGGGTGCGTTACATAACCCGAAAGACATTCTTCGGAAGGCATATGTTCCAAAAGGACAAGTGAAGGTTGTTTTTTCTTGATCTTCAGGGTGGATTGGAATTTGGTAAAATCCTGAATATCCATCAAGATAACAGAAAAATTTTTGGTGGGCGAGACGTTCGAGAACTTCATCCAAGAAGGGCAAGGGGAAATGATCTTTCCTTGTTGCTTTATTAAGTTTTTTGTAATCTATGCACATTCTCCACCCAGTTACTGTTCTAGTAGGTACCAGTTCATTCTTATCATTGAGAACAACAGTGGTCCCCCCTTTTTAGGGACCACCTGCACGGGGCTCACCCATTGAGAATCTGAGATTGGGTAGATGATACCTGCCTTCAGGAGTTTGAGAACCTCGATGCGAACTACCTCCTTGAGATTAGGGTTCAACTTCCTTTGATGTTCCCTCGATGGTTTGAATTCTTCCACCATAGGCAGTCTGTGCATGCATAAAGCTGGGTTTACACCAGTTAAGTCAGTCATTTTATATCTGATAGCTTTCTTGTGTCTCTTTAGCTCATCAAGAAGTATGTTTTCTTGGTCTTCTTCCAGAGTAGAGCTGATAATCACTGGAGAAAGTTTCTCACTGTCAAGGAAGACATGTTTGAGTCCCTAAGGTAAGGCCTTCAATTCAGGGGCCTTAGGTGGCTCGGTCGCTTCTATAACGGTGACAGCCTTGAGTTCTTCAAAGGTGGCTGTTGGGGCTTCTTCAGCTTTTTCTAAATATTGAAGGCATTGTTGCACTAGTTCATTTGCCGAAAATTCTACTTCTGGGTTTGTCAAGGCACTTTCCAACTCATCGGAGGGTTCAAACATTTCTAACTGGGACATTTGATATATAGCATCTAGGAGAAAAACATCCTCTTGAATGCTTGGTCCTTTCATGCTGTTAAGGACTCTGAATTGGAAAGCTTCCTTCCCAAGTCTTAGTATAATCGTTCCTGCTTCTACATCGATGAGTGCTCGGGCGGTAGCTAGGAAGGGTCTTCCGAAGATTATCGGGTATCGTAGATCTTCTTGTATGTCCATAATAACGAAATCGCACGAGACGTAAGAATTTGTTCCTATTCTGACAGGTATATCTTCAATAATTCCAAGGGGAGCAGTTATGGTAGAGTCGGCTAACTGAATTGTCATTGACGTAGGTAACAAAACAGTGAAGCCTAATCTTTTACACATAGAATAGGGCATAATGGATATACTTGCTCCTAGATCTGCTAATCCCTTTTTGCTAGAGCCATTTCCAATCGAACACTGAATACCGAAGGAACCTGGGTCCTTCTTTTTCTTTGGCATTTTGTTAAGCAGAATATCTGAAGTGGTCTGAGCTAGTTTCACTATTTCATGCTCTTCTGTCATATATTTTCTCGACAGCAGGGTTTTCAGGTATTTGGCCCAAGCGGGCACTTTAGAAAGGGCATCTTGAAATGGGATATCGATATACAGTTTCTTCATAGCTTCTTTGAATTTCTGGAACCTAGTGTCCATTTTGGTTCCTTTCAGCCTGTCCGGATAAGGAATTCTGAGTGGAGCTTCTAGTATAGGTCCCTTTTCTTTTTCTCTTTCAGTAGTTGAGCTTTTGGTTGGTGAGAGAATAGCTACATCATCGTCATCATGGATGATTCTAATGATATCAGGAAGGACACGACCAGACCTTGTGGTGACAGCATTCAGTTGCTTAGGTCTATTTTGGTCATGCCTTGGGTTTGCCTCTGGTTGCCCAGCGAAGGTACCTGCTGGTGGTTTCAACTGAGTAGCAATCTGTGCTAATTGGGCCTCCACAGCCTTTTGTTGAGCTTGTTGATTCGCAAGCATGGTCTGCTGAGATTGCAGCATCTGCCTAATTAAAGATATTTCATCAGATGGTTGGGGAGGAGCACTCCTCTGTTGATATTGAGTGACTTGTTGCCCCTGGGGTTGCTGTGGAGGTGCTGTCAACTGCGGTTGTTGTGGTTGCTGCAACTGAGGTTGTTGCAACTGTGGGTGCAGTCCTGGGTATTGATATGAGGGATTCCTAGGATAATTGGATCGTTGAAACCCATTTCTATAATTCCCTTGATTTTGGGTGAAGTTATTCTGAAATCCCGGTGGTTGTTTGCTGAAAGATCCACCTTGTGTTTGTTGTTGAGGATTGGCAGTTCCTGCAGGATTTCCATATTGGAAACCCGGGTGATTTCTTGGTTTGTCTGGATTGTAATACACTTGGCCGAGTATTGAGTGAATAGAATTGACTTTCTCCGGCATTTGGTCCTCAGGGTGTTCAATAATGGGTTCATATTGCGGCACTGGTGGTTGTAAATCCATCATAACATTGTATAACAGGCCACATGATAATGTGGGATGATCACATGCATGATAGGCTTCACAAGTTCCGGTAGCAGCTTTCACTTGTTGAACCTGAGAGCTTTTCTTCTTGTCGTACTCTCCGAAAGAAGTTTCGAGAGCTTGTTGCTTGTTAGCAATAGTCTTCAGGGCTTCTGCAATAGCCTTGAGTTCCATGGATTCTTCAGCTTCGTAAATTTTAAGAACTCCCTTGGTTTGATTAGATGACCTTCCCCAATTAGATTGGTTCTCGGCCCCTATCGAAACTATATTCCAAGCATCTTCATAATTCTTTCTCATAAAGTTTCCTCCAGATGAGGAATCTAAAAATTGCTTTATATCATCACTTACTCCTCTATAGAATGTTTCTATCAGTTGATTTTGAGATATGCCATGGTGAGGGCACTTCCTCAGGAGTTCCTTGAATCTTTCCCAGGATTCCGCAAGTGTTTCTCCCAGTAGTTGGGCAAAGTGATAAATTTGTCCCCTGATCTCATAGGTTAGTGAGGGTGGAAAGAATTTCTCAAGAGATTTTTCTTCTAAAGGAGTCCAAGTAGTGATGATAGGATGCCTATCCAAAGCATTGTACCATCTTAGAGCTCTCCCAGATAAGGTGAAGTGGAAGAGGTGTAACATTATAGCTTCAAGAGTGACTCTCGCTTGAGGTACAAGTCGGCAGAGTGACTTGAATCTCTTAAGATGATCCATGCAATCGTCTCCCGGTCCTCCAGAGAAAGAAATGCCTTGCATGATTTGGATCCATTGCGTCCGGATTTCGAAGTTTGGAATGTTGATAATTGGTGGTCGGACTGGGTGATCATCTTCATAATTCTTTGGGACTGCGTAATCCTGAAGTTGCTTGCTTCTTAATGCTAATTGAGCAGCAACATTATCGGCTTGGATGCGAGCTTGTTCCTCAGCTCGAATCTCGGCTTGCACTTGAGCATGAGTGTCAGCGATGAGTTGTGCTCTTTGTGCCGCTATGTCGGCATTAAGTCTCTCCGCAACGAGGCGTTGCTTGTCAGCCATTTGTCTGGCTCTTTGGCGATTGAGTCTAATCCTTCAGTGGAAACTTCTTTCTACCTCAGAGTCGTACTCTGGTTCAGGGGAGAATCCGATGCTATGCGGGGTTTGCATACACGTTTTCTACCTGAGTAGAAAGAAAATCACACGTTAAGATAATGGAAGGAAACGAAGAAATCAAGAAGATTTGGAGTAGTTATCAAGAAAAAGTGTAAAATCCTAATCAACTAAGAAGTTGTTAAGTAAAAGCTAAAACGTTCCGTTGTCCCCGGCAACGGCGCCAATTTTTGATGGAGTTTTGCAACGCCACTAAAAATCCTAGAGATGATGAATCTCTAAGTTTAGCCTTGCTTGTATTATGGTAAGATCTCCACCCGCGTGTGCTAAGACACGCGAAAGTCTTATCGTAATATAGTTTAAGGGTCGAATCCATGGGACAACGGTCTTGTTTAGAGTTAAACAAGATGGGAAATGTTTTAGCCATACTTAACTACTTAACGATTGATATTTAGACTGAAAGTTTGATTTGATTGCTTAAACTAGATGCAAGGAAAGTAAAAGCAAGAAAGTAGAGATTAAAGTTTGTAGGCAATGATTAAAACCACTAGGATGTTACCGGGTTTCACACCACTACACATGGATCATAAACATGCAACATAAGAAAAAGACCTGCAAAGAGAGACTAATCAGCTAGTATCTTTGTAGACTTAGCTTTCTTTCGGATAACCAACTACGAGGAGTGTGGAGTATTACAATGCCAACCATCCCCTAAAGAATGGTCACTTACTTTGCATTACTCCTTCATGAAGTGTGTTCCTCGACCTTACCAAGGTTGCACTTCCATACGTCAACTGATTCCATTTCATAGTATGAAAGTGCAACGATGGGAGTGAGTTTACTCCACTCGTGAAAGCACTCCTAGATACCGAAACAGACATATGGTGACTACATATATCTAGAACCAACATTCAATTGATATTCAGATCTAAGGCTATAAACATAGACAATTCATACCAAGAGACAATAAGTAACACAAGTTAGTGATCAAGCAACAAGCATTCATTAAACGATTGATGTTGATCCAAAAAGGAGAGTATCTCTATTGCAAACGATCGAATTACATTGCATGAAATGAAAACATGGGTAGCGGGGATACTCCCTGCACCCTAGTGAAAAGGACTACTCGCTCATCTCAAGAGCAAAGGAGGAGGTGAGAAGAGAGAGAAAGAACGACATCTCCACGGAGGAGGGAAGGTTGAACCCTTGGTGGAGAGAGCAACGATCTTCACACTTCGTGGCTGCTTGATGATGGATCTTCTCTTCCCACCTTCTTTGTTGATGAGAGAGAAGGTAGCTTGATGATGGGACGTGGACCACAAACCGACAGCCTCGGGGCGATGGATGAAGGATGGAATTGCTCTGGAACTGGAGGGGCAGCCTTTGGGCGTCTGAGAGATCCCCCCTTTGAAGTGACTTTTGGGGTCTTATTTATAGGCTTAAGTTGAGCCCAAACGGTCTTGAGACCGTATGAGCTCATACGGTCTTGAGACCGTATGAGCTCATACGGTCTTGAGACCGCATAGGATCATACGGTCTTGAGACCGTATGAGCTCATACGGTCTTGATACCGCATAGGCTCATACGGTCTTGAGACCGCATGAACTCAAACGGTCTTGAGACCGCATGAGCTCATACGGTCTTGAGATAGCATGGGCTCATACAGTCTTGAGACCACATGGGCTCATACGGTCTTGAGCCCGCATGGGCTCATATGGTCTTGAGACCGCATGGGATCATACGCTCTTGAGACCGAATGGGCTCATACAGTCTTGAGACCGTATGACGCTCATGCGGTCTTGGGACCGCATGGGGTCTTTGTAATAAAGTTTTTTTGTGTTTTCCTGCAATAATAAAGAAGAGAAGTTTAGTTTATTGGTATATCAGCAATAATGTAAAAAGTTAATGATTCTATCTAATTTATCTAAGAAAGAGTATGGAAAATTAAAGAGAACCAATAAGATAACGTCACAAAATGGGAGGTTATCAAGCAGCCAAGCTTCGGCCTTTTCGACCACTTCAGACTTGTCTTCTCCCCAGAACTTCTTGATATTCAGCTTAACGAAGTCCAGGATGGTGGCTCCAAGTCGAGGATGAACAGAAAGTGGCTCACCATTCTCGGCCCTAGCTATATCCCTAAGGGCCAAGGCACGGATAGCTTCAGTCAGTTGCTTTTGTTGTTCCATCCAAACTGCATCTGTTGTGTGAGCCATCATGGCTGGTTCTTGTCCACTGGGTTGGTCTTCTTCCATCCGGGCTTCCACTTCAAACCCATGGTATTCCTCATATTTCGGTCCTTCCCCTTGCTCTTGGTTGACGCCGGGCATTGGTTCAGGGTTGGGGGCCTCATGCATAGCTTCTTTAGGCCTCTTTCTCTTCTTAGAGGTCTCTCCACCATGGTTCCACTTCCTCTTCTCAGAAGACCAATTCTACTTACGGGGTGGTCCACCATCACTGGTGGAAAAAGGGATATCCACGACTTTGGTATGAGCCATCTGTACACAAACAAACTTTTAGTTTATCTTTAAACTAATTATACTTAAGTCGATGCCATCTTAATTACGTATCTTTTATTAATTTGGTGGAGGATCCCTTAGACTTTATCAACCTTAACCCATACCTCAAGAGGGTGAGGAAGAGAGAGAAAAAAAACCCTAATCCTTAAAATCCTTAAGAGAATTTTGAGTTGAGGAGGGATGAACAAGATGCGAGAGTCCTAAAGGTATCTTATTTCGTGTCAAATCCTAGGACATCGGCCAGGCAGTCACACCATCTGAGAGTCCTCGTATTCCGACTAGCGGTGCGGAGGAAAATTTTGCAAGCCCCCAGAAGTGATCCTTTTCTAGACACCTCAGTCTTTCGGAAAATTCCCTAATAACTCCCTCGATTCTATGGAATTTGTAAAATTTAATAATTATTAATGATTAGATGAAGAACCTACGCTCTGATACCAATTGTAAAGACCCCACCCCCCGATAACCCCCAACTAAGGGAGACTCGAAGGTCAGAGCCGTTTTTCAATTAACAGGATCAAAGGTTCAACATATAATCAACAATAATTATGAAATTCTACTAACTAAACTGGAATTGGGTACAAAAATTAAAACTTTAATTACCTTTGAAAGAAATGTTGGAAATCTATCTATCTGGAGCTTGAATTAATCTATCTAACCCTCTTTGCACTTTATTTCTTAATTTCATGAGGTGTCACTTTACTGTTTGTGATTTCAGGACTACACCTAAAATGCCAACGTCGGTCAACAATTGCTGGTATGTGGAGAAAATAAAAAATTTCACATTTAAGTCTAACAATTTAAATATTGCAATCAAGATTTTTAGCAAGTCAATTTACATTTTCCATGTGACATTCCCCACCGCTTTTGCCCTAACCCTGGAATTACCTCCTTTAGGGTTTCTCATTTGCCATTAACTTAAGGCCACCTTCTCAATCCCGAGCTTGGTGCCTGGGAGTCACCTCTCATGGTTCTCCATAGTCATGTATCATAGACCACCTTCTCATTCCTGAGCTTGGTGTCTGGGGTCACCTCTCATGGTGCCCATTGGTCTACCCTCCTGGGTCTGACCTTTATGGCATCTTCCATCAGGGTGGCATGTAGGTGTGGGAATACACATTTAAATTAAATTGTGATAGTCATAGTCACTTTATAATTGCAATATGAACATCCAAATAGTTTAGTTGCATTCAATGCGATTAAACATCTGGGAATCCATCGGGAAACTAAAGCGGTTATCCATAATTAACCACATACCTGTTAAGTAGACTTGAATGCAGAATTAACCAATCAATCGGGAATCAAGCAAGCACACACACACAATTATTCCTAAAAAAGGCATCTAATTTCTCTATCATTAATCATGTCATCTTGATCCATTAATTCTAATTGTTTCCTAGGTTATTTTCCCTTTTTAGGATTTTGAGCATAGTTAGGGTTCCACTTCATCTTTATTACTTTAAACCCTAATTTCACAAAATCACTTACAAACCCTAACTATTTCATTTTTCTTTTACAAAAGATTCTAAATTCATCTTTTAGCAACATGAAACCCTAATTTCAGATTATAAGTACTTTCTTTTTCTTTTCCTCTAATTTAGGGTTTCTAAGCATCTTAACCATCATATTAAGTTTAAAACCCTAAACTTTGCAATTCTATCATCAAAACAGGTTAAAAAACATCTTAATTATTAATCAAGTTAACAATGCGTGAATTAACCTAATTGCAAGATTAAACCATCTTTAGTTAACAATTAGGGTTTCTAATTACAAATTAACACTTTTCCCATCAAATTATATACTTTTGCAAATTTATAAATATTTAGATGTCCAAACCATTTTTAACATATTCCTCATATTTTTCTGATCATTTTTCATGTATTAACTTCCCCCATCTGAGGTTCCTAGCTCAAGATACAATTTTTAACATGAAAACTCTTTTTATTATCTATTTGCTATTTTCTAGAAAAACCAGGGCCGTCTGATCCATGGTCCGTGGATCCACTGAGGGTCCAACGGCCACAGATGTGCACACCTGAGAGTAATGATCAAAGCAACTAAAGGATAGAACCGCCCTTACCAGTAAAGGAGGCGCGAAGGGGCAATCCTGTAAAAGGCCGCGAGACCTTCTTCTTCCTCACGTCTAGGTACAAGGAGCTGATGAGGGTCAACCTTGGGTTGACTTGGAGCTTCCGGCCACCAGCAAGCACACCAACTTGCAGGGAGCTCCACCTCCCCTAGCTGAACTTGACCACATGCTTAATTGTCTGCCCAGAACGTGTCGTGGTGCCCTCTTGCTTGCCAGACTCCGGCGAGGTTGGTCGCGGATTCAGGGGTGCAGGTCAAGGCGAAACGAGCAATTGAACGCACTGAAGCACTCCTTGCTTCCTTCCGCAGAGCTTGGGATAGAGATTAGGGATGTTGGTTCCCTCCATAACCCTCCCCTATATATAGGGTCGGGACAAGGTCCTGCCCAGTTGGGCGTTTCCTAGATTGGCAACCAAACCCTATCGAACCAGGGATGAATCCCTTCAGTTTCAACTCCTGGATTGAAAGGAAACATCGGCCAGCTTTCCAACCTAGTAGACTGTGAGGAATCCAAGAGGGAAAGTCCCTCTATAACTTGCAAAATCACAGTCCCAGTGGGACTTGGGTGATGACTATTGACCGTTGGATTAAAATCCAACAGATCTCTTTGCACTCGTTTAAACAAAGGAAAGGTCTTTTTCTTTTAATTCAGAAATAATTCCCAAATCAACGATAACTTGCAAAATTAATATCTCCCAAACTATAACTCTTATTTGTCTCAAATTTTAAGGGAACGTTCCTTTAATTATTGCCTATCTTTGTACGAAATTTGGAATGAAAAGGTAGGGGGATAGAGGGTCACCCTGGCAAAGTCCACGTGCTGGCATTGTGCCTTTGATCCTATCTCCGTTAATGGAAAAATTGTGCTGGACAGACGTAATACATTCTTAGACTTTACTTCTCCATTTCAACCCAAAACCCATCTTCTCCATCACAACATTTAAAAAACTCCACTCCGCCCTATTGTACGCTTTGGACATATCCAAATTTAGTGCGATGTTTCCTTTTGTCTTCCCCTTATCTCTCTTCATAGAGTAGTACACTTCATAAGCTATGAGGGCATTGTTTGTGATCATTCTCCCCGGGATGAAGGCGCTTTGATTTTCAGAAACAATGTTGTTCATAATTGGCTTTAATCGGTTCGTCAGCACCTTAGATGCAATATTGTACACCACATTACAAAGACTAATAGGTCTAAATTCTCCTACTGATTTAGGTTTCTCTGTCTTCGGGATAAGAACAACAAGCGTGTCATTTACATCCCCTATACTTCTTTCTCCTTTCCATCATCCTTTGATGTAGATCGCCACATTCTTTCCCACAATCCCCTAGTAGTTTTGGTAGAACATAGCCTTCATGCCATCCGGTCCCGGAGCTTTGTTTGGGTGCATTTTTTTAGCACTGTCCATATCTCCTCATCAACGATATCTCTTTCCAACTCCTCCCGCTGTGACTCTGTGATCATCTCCCGCATCCCCTTTGTTGCCTCTGCAAATCCTGTGGGGTTACTAGTGTGAAACAGTCGTGTAAAGTATCTCAGAATGATTGCCTTGATCTCACCCTCTTGTGCTCTGTGACTCCTTTCTCATCCTCTAAGTAGTCAATCTGGTTCCTCTACCTCGTATTTGTAGATTTTTGGTGCAAATACGTAGTGTTCGGTCTCCCTCTTTCAGTTCCTTTACACGTGCTCGAGCAGCCCAATACTCCTCATTCTTCTGTAGCCAATATTGAAGCTCTTTCGATTTTTCCTCCACCCTATCATGGTTTACTTGGTCTGGAGGGAGAGATTTCATCCCCTTCAATTCGTTTTCCAAATCTTTGACTTTCCTTCTCCTTTACCCAAACTTTTCTGCAACCCACTCTTTAAGTTTTTCTTTGCATTTTAAGATCTTTGTGTTCAACTCACTCCCTTCAGTAGAATCCCAAGCCTCCTTAATGGTTTTAGTGCAACTCTCTTCACCCACCCACATTGGCTCAAACATGAAGTGTCCTTTCTTTTTCTTTCTATTTCTATCCCTAACGTCCGCCTTCAAGATGATAGGTGCATGATCAGACTCGTAGATGGGAAGATGGAACACCCTGCAATAGCTGAAGATATTCCTCCATTCAAGCTCAGGGAGGAATTTGTCAAGCCTCTCTTGAACCAGAGTTCTTTCAGTCAGCCCCCATTTCCAAGTGAAAATGTTTCCTTCAAACCCAACATCTATCAGCTCACAGTCATCTATGACATCACGGAAATTATGCATAAACTTCTCCTCTTTAGGGGTCCCCCTTTCTTCTCAGAATTTGACACAATATCATTGAAATCCCCATAAAAGATGACTGGGTCTTATGCCTCCTCTTTAATCTTCCTCATCAGCTCCCAAGTTTTTACTTTGCTTGTCTGGTCCGCCAACCCATAAATCCCAACCGCTCTCCACTTTATGTCATTGATGTCATCCTTGACTAAGGTTGTCACATGCCTATGCGAGTAGCTAAGAATCTCCACCTTTGCATCCTTCCACCAAAAGCTCAGACCACCTGCCCTCCCCTCACTAGATATGCACAAACCATCGGTAAAATGGCAGCTCCTTTTAACATCTTCTAACTTTCTATCTGCAATCATAGTTTCCATGATAAAAACTATGTTTGGGTGCTCTCTCCATACCCAAGACCAGAGAGCCTTACATGTGTCAGGGTCGCCCATCCCCTGACAGTTCAACTAAAGATTTTCATTATCCTTGGCAGGATTGGACTCTACCAATCTCCGCTACTTGAGTCGTGACGACCCCAATTCTTCCGACAACTTCCTCACTGTTCCTCATGTACCTTTTCTCTCCCACTGCTTGTGATGGTCCATCGAGGTCTATGTCACATACCTCTACACATCTCCCCCTCTTTCCTGTTGTTTGCTCCCACACCACCTCTACTTATGGGATGCCTAGTCTTACCCCCTGCTCATCTTGTAGATCCATGGTCGGTGTTTCTTTTTCCCCCTGTTCGGTCTGTTTCCCTATTTCATCTTTGACCCAGATTCTTTCTTTCTTTGTGCCCTAGTGATGGCTCTCTTTGCTCCTTTACTTTGGATTGTGTTGTCTTCCTCATAGTGATTTGATCTTTGCTATTTTGTACTCTGCTGAGCAAGGTCCTCTTCATCCACATGCCGGTTTTGGTAACCAGTCCCCTTTGTGCAGTCGTCGACCACATCCTTTTCCTTCCCACTCTACTCACCCTATAAGAATGACGACGCACCGTTGTCTGCCTTAGGCCACTGCTAGTTGTGTCGTGGGTGTCCTCCATGGTTGAAGATCGTGTCATCCTCCTTCGCCGGTGGCTCCTCCTTCAGAGCCACCTCATTGTTGTGCTCCCATCCCTTCAACACTAACAAATCCTCCTTTGAGTAGCGTAATGCAGTCCTCCCCCACGCCGTCCCCCGTGCTGCCTCTCGAGAGGTCTGTTGTGACGTCTTCAAGACACCCTCCTTTGATGACACATCTCCTTTTGCTTCCCCCGTTCTGAATGCCTCCGCCATCACCCCCACCCCCGACTTCAGACCCACCATCCCCTTGCTGAGAGAAATGTCCCTCCTTCCGCCTACCTTGCCCCCCCTTATTGCTGCCATACCTTCCCCCATCATCCCCTCAACGTCTCTTAGGTCAGAGACCCGTCTCCCTATACCTTCGTCACCCCCAACCTTACCCCAATCCTCCATAGCGCCCTCCTTGCCACCATCCTTCTTCTGCCCATCCCGAACATCACCACCCTTTTGCAGTCCTCCCTCTCCTTCTAACCCCCCACCGACACTGCTACTATCCCCCTCCTCCTTTGTTCTTCTTGACTCTTCTGAACCCATTCTCACCTTGAATGTTAGCTTCCTACAAGCCACTCCTCTACCGTCTTCTCTCTCATTCGCATGCCAACATTGCTTCCATGGGAACACCCTCATCCAGCTTCCATAGAGGTGTTGCTACTCCCCTCCCTCTTCGTAGTTATGGCAATCACGATCAACATGTCCCAGCATGTCGCAACTGAAACAGAACATCGCCATCCATTTGTATTTTATCTCAACGTGTACGACGTTCCCACTCTTAACCCTAAGGTGCAGAGTCCTCCTTAAGGGTCGAGTAACATCCAGTAACACACAGACACAGATTGTGGAGTCCCAACCCATCTCGTCTCTATCTGTCGCCATCCCATAACGTCACCTATGTGTCCGCCAATCTCACGAACTATCCTCTCCACCCTATATCCCATAGGTAAGACATAGAGGCGCACTCAAAAGGGCGTTCGATTGATGATCAGGTGTCCTAATTTCTCCTCCTTGTCAACCTCCTTGAATAGCAGTAAACGTCCATCGAAGTTCCACGGGGCGCCATCAACAACTTGTTGCTTGTCCCTCTAGTGCGAGAATTGCATCACGAAAGTGTCGTCCTCTAGGTTCTTGAAATCTACCATCTCATGCAGACTCCATGCTTGGGTTAAGGTTCTTTCCATGGCCTTGAAGTTGAAAGTTTGATTAGTGAGGAGGCGTCCCACCAATGCCAGTTCTGTATGACCCTCCTCCTCTTGACGTCAATAGGTTCCTCTTCGTCATCTGTCAACCGTAGCCCTACATAATGATCTGCCAGCTCCATTGTCATGGAGACGGGACCCAAAGCACATCTGCACGCTTGAACCTGCAAGGGAAAACCCTAAGCTAAGGGGGTGGACGCCTACTGCTCACGAATATGTAATCGCTAGAGTGAGAGGGCACAAGGGGACGGGTAATAGTTTTGATGGCTAAGAGAGTAAGCTCTTGATTGTTCTTAAAACATACTCATTCGAGGGAGATTAAGGGATAGATGAGTTTGAAATTGTAAGGAAAACATTTTCATTTTCTTAGATTTTCAAAATACAGTCGTGTGGAGTTGGATTGCCTGCTCAGTCACATAGTCTCCTCTCACTGATTGTGGGAGGTAGGGGACGACCCTGTGACTGTTCGATCAGGCCTCCAATCCATGGGGTCCTGATCTAAGGCTCAGAGTTCACTCCCAAAGCGGGTCACAGATTGCTGACCTGGTAAAAGTCAAATAAGGAAATAAAGGGATTTTAGTACATTAACTTCAAGAATGCATAGAAAATTGTAGGAATGTCCAAATGAGATGAAGTTTGGAGCATAGGTTCACAAAAATATTTAGAATATTTAGAAAAAGTTTCTTAACCAAAAGATAAAGTTACATGGAAAATTTTTCTTCTTGGGATCAAGTGATAATTTAACTAATTTGTAGTGTCATAAAGTGTATAAAGTTCACATTGATCATCATATTTCAAATTTGAGTATCAATATTGATCGAGTAGCCAATGAAAATTAAATCAAGGTCATCAATGAACATAAATAGGGAAAAATTACAATTGCAAAAATAGGGGAAAATGCACTTTATCACATCATCCCCCCCAAAAGAGGATTTTTTCCCACAAAATTTAAAAAATCCTCAAAATTGGGACTATCCAATCCGAGTTGTATCCTCAAATACTGGAAAATCCTCAATTATATAATCAAAATCATGTCCTCAAAAATTATAACCACATTAGCAGTCTCTTATAGACTTGTATTGATCAATCAACAGGTCAAAAGATCATAGCTTGCTGATGGATTTCAAATTCAAGCCACATCAATATCGAGATTTACATATAATTCCCTAAGACAACAATTGTAAATTTGAAATTTTTTGCTCCTAGTAAATTGCTATGATAGCTTTGGTTGTAGATAATCAAAATATTAGGTAATGGGAATTTTTTGCTCCTAGTAAATTTGAAATATTCTAAGACATTTTGTGATCTAGTCCATCTACAAAGTAGTTATCTAGCTAATGCTTGCAGACTATATTTTGGGGTTCAAGCCAACTTTTCCTGGCCTAATATTCTGCTCATGCCTAGGAAATAGTGAGTTAATGATTATGCCAAAGTTTGAGATAATTTGAGCTACTATGAGGTCTAGAGAATTAAAATAGAAAAGAGGGCTTTATTTAAAAGATAATTATGATGATCTTTTAGGTGGATTCCAGATGAGTTCGAACTTTGTGAGTCGGGTGAAACCACAAGCTGAGGATCACCTTCCTTACACACTTTCTATCCAAGGTCTATGAGGGTAGGACTCCTCGAACCCAGGTATCCTCTACCCTTATCTACTCACCATTTTTTCTTGATAACCAGGTTGTCAGCTTTGAGAGATGATCATGAGTCAAATGGTGTCAATATTTTCCATTATCAGCAAGAAGGGTGATAATGACCAATTTCTCGATGTAATAGGGGTCTAGATTGATCAATACAAGCTCTTACTAAATCCCTTTTTACTATGTAAGGAATGTATGAGCTCCAACTCAATCCCCTGAATCCATTTAATTCACAATTTCTCGCAAGGAGATCTGTAAGGCATCTCCATCACTTATTGGGGATTCTAGTGAACTCCAACTTTAGACACATATTCATCAAGTATGTGACCAATTCCCTAGCCCTTTGGTATACCTAGTTGACCTTGAGAGGTACATGATACTCAAAAAAGCATGAGGACCAACATGTGTCTACCACCAAACACTAGTCATGGATGTTTGCAATTGGTGGTCAGGAACTCAACCTCAGACCATCGTGAAACATGGCATATGTAGGAAGAAATCTATTCAAACCTCCCACACTCTTTAAGCATCGTCAACACACCCAGAACAATGTAATTCCCTCCCTAGACATTCCCTGCTCTATCTACTAAAGACAAAACCTGGCTCCTCCTCCTCCTCCTGACAAATCCATGGCAGGACAAAGAGATCACCATATTTGGGAAGACCTATCAAATTTGGATGTGGCACTAGCTGCCACTTCCAGGACCAAGACTCCATAATCAACTCTCGAGTTGACTTTATCCATGGTTGCCTAGAGTAGTAGTCAGGCCAACGGGGAAGATTATTAGTCCCACATGAGATCTTATCCAAGTTTGCCTTCCCACGTGATCAATCATGATAGTGATGTGAAGGGAAAAAAGTCCAACTTATCTGCTCCAACAGGGCCGACCCATGTTGGGACCTAAGACGATGTGGGGTAAGCCCGTTTGAAGGCATGGTTGTTTGGATATATTATGGATAAGATGATAATTTCCCAATTGTCAATAATCATTGGCCAATATATGTTTAATCTAGGATAATTTGAGTAAGAAAATGGCATCTCAAATTAGGGTCATAATATCAAAAAAAATGTAGATTACAAATAAAATAGAATGGAACTTGTTTATGCTTCCTTTTTAAAAAGTATGTAATGCATGATTATAAGATGATTGATTCATAAAACCCCTATATTTGGTGAATAGGATGCTCAATCCGTTTATTCAAATATTTTGTGACTGTATATATATTGTTCAATTTCATGAGATTCCAGGATGTGGTGATGATGATAATTATGTATTCTTAGGGTTTTTAAAGTTAGTAGTCATATACTTTTCTAATTAGGGTTTTGAAACCAATATTTTTATCATGCTATAACCTTTATACACATAATGTGATGCATGTATTCATAATAACATGAATGAATAATTAGGGTTACACCTAGTATGTAATTAGGGTTTCTAATCCTTGGAAACAATAATGTGATTAAATTCGGGTTTGAAGCCCTTGTCCCTGATAAAAACCCAAGGTGGCCAGAAACCCTTGTTTGGAACCTAAGTTTGGATTAATTAGGGTTATATGGACACAACTATGACACATTGTTAGTATGCATATTTCAAATAATGTTGATTGATTATGTCGATTACTTTGATGTTTTCATCTAGCTTAAAGTACCCAAAGTATATTGCATGGATTCTACATGAATAAGGTATGCGCTTATTTATGAATAATCACATATATCACATTCTAAAATTTGTTGAGGATTTCTTAAAGTTTGATGAAATAAACAGTTGGATGGTTATTTACTTCCTATTTGATTATAATGACAGTATGAGTATCACATAAAGTAAATTTTAATATTCAGAACCCTACATCACATTTATCAAGGGGTAATACACATAAGTCTAAGGATGGACATTTATTACAACTTTGATAGCACACTGAGAATGGATTACAATATGTGATTGCAACATAAGTTCGAATGTGAAAATAATTGATTGTAAGCATTATATGTTTTATTATACTTGCACACATTTTGGTTTCACTAATCATAAAATATAGTAATATAATGATATGTGTGTTTGTTTTTTGTCATTTTAGGTTAATCTGCATCCATTATTTGAAGACATGGATATCCAGAAGTTGGCACCAAAGAACACATGGCTAAAGATCATTGGAGGATTAGTTAGTTATATCTAACTACTTCTTCTCATGTATATTCTAATTTTATTGGAAAAAATATGTATCTCCTTAGAGGACCCTCATTGTACATTTCTTACAAAATCTTTGTTTAATTAATAGAAATTATTAAATATTATTTGTTATCTATTAAATATGGATCCTTGAAATTTAGGTATGGGTCCTTATATCCTAGGTCTCTCTTCACTTGGGGATGCTTAGAATTTGGGGGTTATTACAATGGAAGTAACAAAGTCCTATGCAGTGTTTGAGCTTGAGAGGAAACTTATCCTTAGCATGTGAATTTTAGGGATGATAAAAGTAAGAAGGTGACCAAATAAAATAAGGGGTCTAACCAAGTGAATAATGGAGAATTTTTAAAAGAAACCTTTTTCTATTTATAGTTACTAGTTAATAATAGATGTAAAACCTCAAATGCCTTGCTACTAACAATTGAGGTTAATACAAGTATGTACACTCCTTATGCAGGAAAATATTTGTTTAGTCCTTGAATCACTTCTAATTTGATTCTTCTTCTTTTAATATGAGGTACATAGAACTATATACTTTGTGATTCTATTGTTGATGATTAATTATTAGCCTCCTATGAATGCATCCACATGTAAGTACATGATAAAAAAATATGTTCTCATTGTATGAAATTGAACATGTTTATATAATGGATATATTGTTGTGCATTTTATGATACAAAGAAATGAAAAATATTTCATTAATTAGTCTTTATCTAATTATGATTTCAAGTATCTTTCATGAATCATATGTTCTACACTTAAATAAGGTTAAAGTTCAGTGTAGACATTGGCTATTTATTTCACTTGGAAAATGTCAGATGCAAACATGCAGGCATTTATGAATGAAATAAATGGAAACTTGAGTGAAATGGTTCTCTAATTTATCATGCATATGGTATAATTGAATTTCTATCACCCCATAGTCCCACAAAGTGCATCACTTATGAGACACCTATTAGAGGCTATGAGTCATGTGAGATGTGTCACTCTCTTTGGTGTAGTAGGTACTCCTTGTAACCCAAATTTAAAAGGTGGAGTTTGGATTGTGTACATTCCACGAAATTCATACGCTCCATGGATGGAGCAAAAAGTGGAGTGTTGGTCAGAGAATTTGAATACATTATTGTATATATCAATGGTGGTCTGAATACCTTTTTGACAAAAACTTCAAATGGAAGTGTATTCTAGCAAGCGACGGTTACATCTATTCCTAGTACAATATTTTGGTCAAGTCAAATTTGTAGCCTTTGGAATAAAACAAATAGCTCATAATTACTTACCTTGATCTCACACCTCTCCTAACTCCTCCTTTTTCCTTGCAATTCACTTTCCTCTTTTCCACCTTCATGATCCTTGCTCCTACAATCTTTGACTAATTCCTCCAGCCAGTTCCCCATCATTGAGAAATGAAGAGACATTTTTTAGAAGGGCCATCATATCCAGAGTAGTAGGCCTCTCATTAGTTGGATCTTCTTCTGAGTCAAGTTCTTCATTCCACACCACAAGACACCACCACTAGGCTTATGCTTAGGGGCAAGTTCACCATAGTTGGTACAGTAAGGAGGCACACCTCTGGTTGTTCTTGAACTTTTTGTAGGCTATCTCTATGAGGAAATGGGATAAATGATCTCTAAACATAGTGCCCACACAATCGTAAGGTCAAAGTGGAAGGTCCTTGCCCTAAGGAATGTGGAGGAATGTCCATGCATAGCCTAGTTGTCCCTGATGAATCAAGAAAGCATGTCTTTAACCTACAACTATCAACATCATATATTTTCTCTAGATGATATTTGAATGATAGAGTTATTAAAACTGAACACTTCTAGCTGATGTTAAACTACAATAATCTAGATTGCTTCTCTTCAGAATTGCAGATAAATTCTTAAATTTAGCTCCCAAACAGCCAATAGATGTTATAAGAAATCTCTCTAGTGGTATTCCATCATACACAATATATTAGGTTTTACTTCTATCTTATACATTCCCCCATATTAGATATTCATCAAAAGTTAACTGGTATCATTTATATTTTTTTTCTTTCTCTCCACTTTAGCAACAAATTTATTTCTTGTACAAATGCAAAGACTTTTATGGGAGATTGTGTAGTTTGGAAACCTATAGCTACAATATAGATTTATGAATATTATAGCTACAATGAGGTTGTATAATTGTAATTGATGTTTGATATGCAACTTAATTGTCCTTTTATGTGTATTTTCACTGTCTAATCTTAAGATCCTAGAAATTGTATATGTATTAAATATGTTAAGTTGCATAATAGTATAACCAATGTGATGAGAATGTCAGTTATATAAGAATTCCACATTTAGTGGCAGTCTTATTGACTCTTGTCAAGTGGTTTCGCTATCACTTTCGCATGCCCTTGAATAATAACTTACAACGAGCTATTAAACTACATTTTAATCTCTTATCAAGATTGTATCCTATTTTTATAAAATTTCTGTTGTGTATCTCTTTATATTATGTATGAAATTAATTTCATACAATTTACAGTAAAGATATTTCAATGTTATACCTTTTTACATTTTTTATTGATATTTTTAAGAGAACAATATCACAAGTCTTCAATATTATATAAGGCATGATTGGTACCATAGACTCTTCATTAAAAGGTATGATCTTGCTTTGTCCTAGTGAACCTTAAAAATCTTGGGATGTTGGAGTGGGTAAAATTATGTACTTAGTGATGAATAAAAACTAAAAACTAGTTTTGTTTATCTTTATGATCCATTTTAATGCCATACATGTTTTTATTTAAAAATTATGGGTCTTCCTATTTTGGTTTTTTATGGAAATAATTATATGTTGCAAATTCCCTCATGTATGGAGAGATATATCTATAGTATACAATATATATTTCAAATTATCTTGTTGAGCATGCATAGTTTCATATACGACTTTAATCAAGAAGAAGAAAAAATCACAAGGCCCAATGAAAATAGTTTTTATGTATGTATAGAACATACAATATGTGCATATATATACTAAATATTGTATTGAGATGATGGAAAGAATTTTTTGTAATTATAAATGGTATCAAACTAACTTTTAATATTGACATCCTTTTGGGGGGAATAAAGGCTCTTTTATGAATTGCAAAATGGTTTGATTTGACAGTTGTATCTTGTCTTTGTCATCAACCACGACCTCTTTACCTAATTTTCTTCCTCCTTTTTGGTCTAGTTAAATCTTCATTGGTTGTATTAATTTATCTATACTATATGGAGGTTTCTCTTGTCTATTGCACAATCTCTTATTTATTAATAGAATTTAAAAAAGTGCAAATGTATTGACTTTTGATTAGACATTTTCCTCCTTGAGTTGTTGAACTCAAACTTGATCTATTTCACATATATCTTAGTGTATTTATTCACTTTTGTATCTGATTCTAATTAGTGATCACATATGTGGTTTTATGTGTAAGAAGGGGTTAAGTATAAAAAAAGGATGTATAATCAAAAACCAACTCTAACATGTTGTTGTTAATGTAAGATGAGTTAAAGATCAAACAGATGGTACATACAACTGACATGCATAATGCATACCTAACTTAAATATATCATGTGTATCATATTTCCAAGAAACCTTTTATCATATGAATGCAAGCATATTCAAGTTGACATAACTATGTTACATAATAGGTATAATTTCTATCTTGGGATTCAAAAATCAGTCTAAAGTCACTCGCTAATGATCTTAAGTGTATTATCCTCAATGAAAGAGAATGGGAATATTGAAATTTGACAAAATTGAAATCAGTAGTCCAATGTAAATATGAGAAAGAAAAATATTTACACCCATCTCCTAGAATTCGAGATATAATATAATATAAGTGTCATTATTTCCATTTATATATTATATTGATAACATGGTAAAGATGGATATAGAGTATGACACTTAGATAGAGATAAATGTAAGGCAGTATTGTTATGGTATACAAATATCTTACAACATCATCGTTTCAACCATATAAGTATAATCAAGCAAAAGCATGACATCTAAACCAAAACTAGAAACTCAATCAATACAAGGAAAAGTCTCATATTCTATTTAGAATTTTCTATCAAGGATTAAGGTAAGATGTGTCAAGTTAAAGGTTTAAATTGATTAGGTTGCAAAAAGATAACCCATTAGTATGACAAATTGACCCATGGAATGGATGCTATGATTAAATTAATGTTTTATTCCAATGCAAATGAATAATTCAACTAACTATCACTTGGATACCCCATGTTGAGATATATGACCAAGTGAATCAGATAGGCTAACTAAAATAAATAAAAAATATGAAAATATACATAACTAACTCATGACACTTGACGGTGTGGTTTAACTTGGTATTTGAAGGAACTTGGGTCCAAAGCATCTAAAATGAATAGCCATGAGTGATTCAACTTACATAAGTCATATAGATCGTTATGGCATGTATATTCAAGTTTTTTTACTAACTAGGAGATAAAATAGGATACCCATAAGGAAATATGGGCCACTTTTGCAAGTGGCCTAACTTATTTTGGCATAAGGACCCCAACATGAGGAACTTCTCCATTTTTTTAGAATTGTATATTCTGAACATAAAGACAAGAAACCCTCATACCCCTTGACTCATTCATGTAGTATTTGTTATGTCCACTCGTCAATGTAGTAAATAAATATTTTTACGAGGGACAAAGTGAGCATTAAACCCAACAAGAAATTATCATTCCATAAAAACATATCTTCATTCATTCCCATGTAAGTACATGTGTGTTTATAGCATATCCTACATCATTGAATTATTCAACTATATCCTAGTGCAAAAACAATCATTGAGAAGAAAATATAACTATTCTAAGACTAGCAGATGATCATTGGAAGTTCCACCAGTATATATGAAGATCATGAAGCATATAATGATTAATCGTAGATTTTGTGGACACTCTTCTATGGGGTTCTTGCAACTTTCTCTGACTATCATTGTTTTTTCTTTATTCTGATATCATTTGATTATTGTTGATATAAAATATGAAACTCTCTTTTTATTATGGGAATTCCATCTTGTAGTGGAAATATAACATTATATCAAGGCTTGTATAATGGATATTGATAAGGTTGGAGTATCAATTGAGGTTATTGAGTTTTGCAATTGTATGATTGGATCTAATAGTATCAAACTAATATTATATTACTTATTACTTTTAGGTCAATGCAGGATACCTAGTTTAACAGTACTTTATATCACTTTTCAATATGTGTTTGACAATGCCATTACTTTTTGGAATGATAATCTTTCTCATCACAATTATTACGAGTAGGATGTGAATGTGTATGTGTATGTCTATACACATTAACACACTTTTGGTATCATCTCTAGGAATAAAATATACAAAATTTGAGACACTGGCATGATTTCAATAAGTCTAAGTCTATATCACATAGGGTTTTCATAATAACTTATACAATTCTTTCTATCAATTTTCTTAAATCTATAAGAAGTGGTAATATATGATTATGCTAAAAGTTTATTGTATAAATGTAGTTAATGGGTTTCCACAAGTAGTGTGGTGATTTAGCCCCAAATCCCTTATTTATTCAGAGTTCACAGAAAATCCTATCACTCATATTAGATGACAAAATTTCAAATCTTATACAGCAATTTGATTAAACTAAAGACGACACTATGTAGGATGGTATAGTACATGAATTTAAGGAAGAGCATAATGTTGATATTAACCCAATAAAGTTAATTTATCAATTTGGTTTATCATGTTACGACGGTTCTAATATATATCTCAAATATTACACTAGGGTATTAGACTAGATGACTTAAAGATAAATATAGTTTGGAGGATTAGTTTCAAATAGTATATATTTTATCTTTCTATATAACACTAATGGTCATGAAGATAAATGATGGAAGCTTGAGGATAATATATGTTTTTAGGCAGAGATTGTGTTGAAACTAATAGGTTTTTATGTTGTCGAGGTCACTGAGTTGAATTTGAGGAATCATTATTAGAATACTAATATTTATTTAATTGTATTAATTATTTGATTCTTTTTATATAAGTTAGCACTATATTTATATTTCAAAAGAAAGGTTCTCATATTAGGAGAGTGAAGGGTATATGTAAAATATGTCAATAAAATATTTATAGGGTATATAAATTGAGTTTTATTCTTCTCTATACAATATCATAATGCAATTTCCTATCATAAAGATATGGATTTTGTTGTTATTTAAACATGGTATGTGGTTATGAAACTAGGACATGTCCCTTCCTTCATTTTCTCTATAAAATTAGAATAGGATTTTAGGACCAAGGGAAGCATATTGTAGGAGACAATGTTGCTTTAGATATCTTTGTTTGAATCATCAAAGAAGTAAATATACCCACTGCATCTTTTCCAAAAGGATGCACCAAGAGGTTAATAAATAACATATATATTGTCACTAATTGCCAACGTAGAGGTAGTTTATGAAATATTTCTTGAATTTAATAGTTAATCATTGGGGATATGGATATGACCACAACAAAAGGGACCAAAAATGTTTGATTCCAATGGGTCTATAGCACTCTCAAGCATGACATAGGGGGTTTGTTTTAAGACTAGCAATGAGGCATTAACCATAAGTATCATTTATAGAGACTTAGGAAGTATTCTCCTACAAGGAATTGAATCTAAGTAACCATTCAAATTTCTCATTGTTTAATCTTAAATTAGAATTAGTATAAGGCCTTATATATAATTTTTTCACATTCTCTAATAGCCCCTACAAATTAAACAAACACTAATTTTATAGTGAAAGTATTTTGGGATATTATTATATTCAAGTATGCTGGTTATTTATTCTATATTTATGGGATTATAAGTAGTGGTATTTGTGGGAGGTCACCTCATACTGGTTAGGAAGTCCACAATTCCAATCAAGATCAAGCTTGAGAGTTGAGTGGCTCAGGAAAGTTATTATGTGTTTTTCTTTTGGTCAATTTATTTAAATAGAACATAGATATAATTTATGTATTTTTAATTTTTCTAATTTATAATAACCATGTGTGGTGCATTGCATAGATTGATATGCATTTAGAATAATTATCTTTGAATACATTTAACAAAAATATCATGTGGTAGACAAAATACATATACACTATTTTATATATTCACATTATTTTCCGAAACTCATGATAATCTTAGTAGGCTAGTTCCTACCAAAACAAATAGACATTGTGAATTCATTGAGAAATTAACTGATGATTTTTTATTCAATAAATTACTCAACTTATAGAATTGTGTAATATGCAAACAGAGGTTAAAAATAGTTATTACATGTTTTGTTTCCCATTTGACTCATCCTCTGAAAGTGTGTGCATCAACTTCTTAAAAAGGAATATGATTTCACACCCTCTGTTTGAGGCCTCCTTTTCATACATAAACCTAAGTATTCATTTACAAAAGTTTGTCCAATCAAGGGTGTGATTTGAGAAATTTATACAAACTTGACCCCATGTTGTGTTGTAGTTGCTTGAGTCAGCAAATTGGCACACCCCAAATATTATGAAAATTGAGTTCAACTCCATAAATGCACAAGGTGTTCTATAAAAACTGGATGTCCTAGTTTCAAATGCTCTAGAAGTTGAATATATGGTGGGGCCTTCTTGACTGGCACACCCAACTAATGGTTATCATTGTCATGGCATTTCACACTATTGAGTGTGCCATGGGGTGACTTGCCACCATGTGTCTAGTTCCAGGTTTTATAATGTTGTGGTGGGTCCAATGTTGTCTTGATAGGAGACTTTCCTTAATATATGAAAAAAAGCATGAGGAAATGTCTCTAAGTCTCATCATTAGGGCCTAAATATTTAGATAAGATATCCTATGTATTATGTACCCAAGAGAGGTGCCTTAGATAAAAATAATCACTAATCCCCTAGTGGGGAGAGTCCCCATGGTATGATTTCACCATTAGGCCCACTACATGGGTTCCACAAAGATAATCTACTAATATGTAACTAAGGTACCTCACAAATATCATGATTGTTTGGGTTCCTACTATAGTAAGGAGATCAATTCTAACGTATAGTATGATACTCCACATCATAATGAATAACACCTTGGAACACTTTTGGACCCATCATATCAACTTTTAGTTTGGTGACATAGACTTATTTCCTCTCCCTTGGTGCATACCTCAAGTGGAGGATCTAATTTGTTCGAGGAAACCAAAATTTTAATGTTGAGTAGTCATATTTTTATTCTTAGATAACTCGTACAGTTTTGTATCACATACAGTCTCAAGTATCTAATGCAGCGTATGATACTAGAATCTCATGTCACACTTGCCTTTATCATCTACATCTGAATTATGATGCCAAAATAAATGATACTCTTCTAGGGTAAACTGGCTTATGCATAACATTTTCATCTGAGCAATGAATATCAATCCTAGTTTCATAACTACCACTTTAAATGATAATTAGTGGCATGATTTGTAAATTTAATATCATCCTAATGGGGCATCATCCTTTGTGATTTCATCCATTTAAAAGTTTATAAAATTTTGAGTTCAATAAAATGTTAAAAAACAACTTGTACGAGTTTAACCAAGAACATATATTTATAACATATCTATTTTTACAAATCAACATTTCATTTATCTCAAAATTATGCCAATAATTTTGTGGTACTATAATAAAGAAACTATAAAACGAATCTTGGATACACATATCAATATTTAATATTTACTCTTTATTTTTTATAATATAAATAAATTCTAATATTTAAAAATTGAAGTCGATAGCTCACGTTACCTTATTAAATGTATGATTTCAATTGAACATCAAGAACCACCACTAAGCATTGCATTGATAGGTTTTGTTAATATTTATAAATTATCTCTTTTGCATAGATATTTTGTTGTATCATCCATATTATTAAAACCAAATAGTTTTTTACAATATGGTTTATCAGTAAGAGATAGATAATCTAGTATACATTTCATGGAACTTTTTCATATTATTGATACTTGACATTAATTGTCAAAATTTTACAATTTAAACTACTCACCAAAAATGCAACATCAGATATCACTTGAATGTTTTTAAAGTAATCTGCAACTTGATCATCTTAAAATTTTGGCAGAAATAAAGCTATCAAGTTTGTCAACCTTGTGATGATTCCTTATATAATCACATTGAATTATAAATCAAAACCAAATTACCTAAAATATTAGAATTTTTTTTGTGTTTACCATTCTAAGTACATCTTTCCACAATATATGACAATAGGTAGTGATGTATAAGATTTGAATTACCATGATTTAGGAATTTCATTTCAATTTTTCTAATCCTAGAAAAGGCATAATGATGCCTACAATTTTCATGATCCATGTTATATATTTCTTTAATATTCCCAAAATACATAGTCTTTATCTTTTCTAACGTTTCTATGTCTTTTAATATTATTCTTCTTGTATCATACTTGTTTAGAACAGAGTAGGTGATGGAACTAGGTAGAGTAAAGAAGGGAAGATATGTAACAACATAGGGTCATCCAAGATGTATAGAAGAGAACAGGAATAGAAGAGTACAAAAAAGAATATTATATAATCATTATTTTAAGCCAAAACTTAACATTTATGGTCTTCTCTTTCATCCTTTTTATTCACCTAGAAATAATCAATAAGACACTGGAGATTAATAGATACACAATAAATGAGGAGTTGGTCTTAGTATAGGTAAGTTTTGTATGATGTATATGTGTTTCTATTGTATGATCTTTAAATATTTTAGTCAATACAAAAAGCCAAAATATGATTTGGTCACACATTTAGTTGGGGCTTCCGAAAAATCCATCAAGTGATCATGTTACATACTAAAAATCTGACCCAAAAATTAAATCTAGTTAACTTATTCATTTACAATTTGGTTTCTTGTTTCGATATCCATTCTATCATTCAATCACCATATATCTTTGTGTCATTTAACCCATTGATGTTATTGAGCCTACATAATTTTTTTTATTTGAAATCTATTTACAGTTTATCCCCCAACCAAATAACTTGTTTATTGTAAAGTTACACTAACATTATTTTAACAAACTTAGATCATTTAAGTCTAAATATATTTATCAAAATTGAATTTACCAATTAACCCCAATTCTATAGCTATCGACTTTTGAATAAATTAAAAATAATAAATGCATTAAAAAAATTATTTAAACAATTTATGATAGCGAGTCTGGTAAAATAAGAGTAGTGATATTACCTTAGATTGATAGTCTTATTCTTAAATTTAGTTTGTAAGAATTTTTACAAGTGCTTGACTTTAAGGTATCCAAATTTATGGTTTAGATGTTACAAAATCTTGAAATAGCTAAAAATAATGCATTTTAAGACCATTAAATATAACTTATTGGATAAATCAATATAATTAGAATACTCATGTGATCATCTCTTGTAACGTAGCATCCTATGTTTACACCATGATGACCTAACATCTGGTTGGAGTGTGGAAACTTCACATTGCCAACAATGCTCAATTTTTAATTTGAAGACCAACTCAACCACACCTTTCTTCCTTCACCAAATTACTATCAACTTCTTGCTTCAGTTCTCCTCTACCTCCTCTTAAAACATATTTGTAGATACCTAGGAATATAGAGATGTCCATCCCCCAAATGAACACCACATCAAAGCAGCTTCAAGTTATTGAAATGGTCTGCAACATCTATGACAAGTCAGTAAAAGTATATTTTCTAGTCCATGAATCCATCATTGATTGCCACATCTCTATATTTAGAGTTAGAACCCATTAAGGGAGAAAGATTCCCCTTCCTATTAGTGGTATACGTGACTTAAATGGGAGTCTAAAAGATTCCCCTTCCTATTAGTGGTATAAGTGACTTAAATGGGAGTCTAAACCCAGCCTCTCTACAACAACAACAAAAGATTTTGATGGTCTAATTCTACTTTAGCATATCCTCTATCTAGGGGTGAACTTGAACAAGAGTAGTATAAACCATGTTGAACTTCTAGGTCAGTAAACATGTATGTGTATTTCAACTATTAAGCACTCAGTTACTAATAAAGATAATTGTAATATTAATTCATTAGATTGGTACAAACTATATAGATAGCCATTGTAGTTATGCAAAATATCTGGTATTTTAACATTGTCATATTATAATGTCATATATATTAGTAGACAAAACAAAGTATAAGCTTTGTATCTATTTAGTATGTGATTGAATTTTAGAAATTACTTAGTACCTACATAGTAGATAGGAAATGCACGATAATCTGAAATCCTTCTATGCTACATGTGATCATCATATGAATATAGATTTGTTAATTTTATTCAAAATGAAGGTCACATTAGTATACTTAATTAATAACTAAATACTTAGTAGTTAGATAATGAATTATCAATATCAATGTGCATGTCTAAGAATATGTAATATATTGTCTTGGTTATGAATGCTAATCACTGAGACATATATATATATATATATATATATATATATATATGTTTGAATTATTTCATAAATATGATCTGAAATAATAATCATTTTTGGTTGGATTAACCTATGTTTAGTGCATGACTTAGAGAAGTTCTTAGAAGAGAGTATATACAATGAATACAATGACCTGATATCCTAAAAATGACTTTAGTTTACTTTATAGTTTGAATTATATGGACAACTACTTCCTTTCAAGCATCTAGACAAGCATAAATTACATACATACATATTTGAGATATAAGTGTGGGCGTATGACTAATATATAGAGATATGTTGGATTTAAACCCTAGATATTTGTAAAAAGAATATCGTCGTAGATAGTATCTCATGTAATAAACATATTTGACCTTAGTTGACCTTGTTGAATTACTTGATTTTGAAGAACTAAATTAGAAAATATCTCTTATGACATGGACATACAAATACTTCAACTTATAATGATCTTAGATAAAACTCATAATGAATATATTCCAATAAAGATGGTTAGTACAGGGAGAATGTTAAATTCAAAAACTATATATTATAAATATGGTAATGTATCAATAACATGAGGTGGTATTCTAGTGAAATCTTAATTTAAGTGTAATTTATATGATAAGATGATTCTATGGAAATTTACATGAGTATGTCACATTGCTCATATGTATACCCAAGTTTGACACCCGAGATGAGAAAATCTAGAAAATGTATTAATTGGTAATTCTAGATTTAAAACATAATCCTACATTGCTCCAATTGTACTAAAGTTGATTTTGAGTCAATAGTAAAAATATTTTTCTATGTTGTAAATGTCTCATTTCATTGTTTTGTATAAATCCATTCTTAGAAATACTTGAATTATGTTCCTTGGATTTAATGTAAGTTATATTTATTTGTAAATTTATTTCCCTATTGAATTCAAGAATGGTAGATCAGTTGGATAGATTAAATTTATCTGAAATCTTAATCTTTCTATTTAAAAAGAATGCAACATTTGTATTATTGCAAAATAGTAGCATACTGTTTATAAGTTGAAAATGTAAGGCTAGTGTCTATTAGCCTAATTGAAGTATGCTTCCATGACTATACCTAGGGAATGGACATGGGATCCCCCAATATAATAGAATCACATGTTGCAATTCTCCATGGAGAGAACACAAGTCTCCCCAAAAGATAGACATTGATATTCACTATGTATTAATATTTGGATCTCCTAATCTTGATTTTAGAATTGAATCGTATTAAAATTGATACGTTTAACATTTGATTTTTTCCCAAATATTGAATTTCATTCATATTCTCATTGAAACTATTGGTAGCTAGTACCATATTTGTTCACTTTTTTTTTAATTTGGATCTCGTACAAGTCCCCATGATTGATCCTTTTATGTCTTATTCATGCATAGATATATTTCATTGGAAGAAGTTCATTAATAGATTAGGTTTAAGATCCCCAGATTCTACATTCCCTAAACCATGTAAGGTCGAGAGGAAAAACTACAAAAATCTTAATCAATCATATATTAGATTATGATGTGGAAACAAAAGCATACTTGAACACACGATTGGATGCATACATCAAAAACGTTTGCAATATCACAATGTCTATCATTACAACATCATTTATTACCAAATTACAATTACTCATATAAAAGAGAATTATACAAGTTTAAACATGTATACTTACTAGAATGTTAACACAATATGAGAATCATATGCACTTCCTCACATGCCGTCGTTTTCCCACGCTAGATATAAAACTTAAACTAAGAAAACAATACTTCAAAAAGTGTGATGGTACGTGTGCGCAAAAGCCATTAGGTAAGTACAAGTATGCTTGTAAGTAATCAAGTCTAAGTTATAACAAAATGCATGGCTGACACTTAAATATCAACGTTACAAACTTTATCTTTATTTATGTATTGTGTTGCACTAGACTGCAAGGGTGCAATGAATACTTGAGATTCAATATCATGGCCTATCTTGCTTTGGTACAATAAATCAGGAAAACCTCATCACCATGATCTTGAGGGTGTTATTACTTCTCTTCCTGAGTGATCATGAGGGATTCATAGCTTGTACAATATAGAAAACTATCAGTTGTGTTTATTGTTTTCAAATCATAAGAGAGAAAAATGTACTAAAATGTCAAGGTTAATATATGAGACCCATATACAATCATTAATCATTATCATAGTCTAGTAGTTATTTGAGCCATTTAAAAGCAACATTCAATTAAGAGGAATAATTCAAAATATGTTAGGTAGAGTAAACACAAATGTAAAAGAATAATTACCATGTATATGATCATAGAGAGTTGCTAATACCTTACTTGGAGTCATATAGATTTAACCAACACCTTGTTAATAACACTCAACCATGGTCAATGTAGGTTTATCACTTTCTTGACATTTTATATCCAAATTTAGGTTTTAGTCAAGTCGATATTTAATCTACTCGTAGACATGTATATGGTACTTCTTTTATCAAGAGGCCATTATAAGGTTCTGTTTCAATTTTCATATTTCTCAGATGTCGAATCTATTTTCTAGAATTAATGAGGAAATATCTTGTAACTATAATTTAGTGGGAAAATACCTAGTTTTGAGAAATGTCATTAAGATATGGGTCCATAAATATCTTGTATATTACATTAGGTTTCAAAACATACATTCTAAAATTTTATATACAACATTCAATAACTATTCCATTTGATAAACCCTAAAAGAAGAACTATTATCTAATTTAGAAACTAAAAATAATTAGGGTTCAAAGGTCATGTCTAAGGGTCATATAATGAAGTAGAGATTTTCTTGATTTTATGGGTATTTCTAGGGGAATATTTGACAAAAGGATCTAGTTTTAATGATTTACATAAGATATATGTACTTTGTTATAATTAGATAGCTATTTACCTTTATAAGAAAAAGTGTCTCTATTGAATCTCTTTGTTTGACCTCCTTGATTGTGCCATGTGGCCTAGCCAAGGTTTGCATCTCACTCCGTATCTATCGCTGAGCTAGTCAGCTACCAGTTGGGTGGGTTGGGAAGGGTAATTGGATTCCCTACTCTCCTTCACTATCATTCTCTTTGTCTCTATGTGTGGAAGCATCATCATGAGCCAAGAGACCCCAAGGAGGGATCACATTTTAGTATTTCAATGGAGGTGCAATCTACCATATCTCAAAGCTTCAAACCTATTCACTAAACTCGTTGGCACGATAAAAAAGGAAAGGTAATAATGGTAGATCCATCCATGAGATTTTCCTTCTCTTCCACATAGGTGTACCTCATTGGATTATTGATCATGGTTTCACCCCCAACTAGATGTAGGGATAGGTTCCTTGGAATCCTTAGTATCTTCCTTGTTGCTAAGAGCCCCATTTAGCTACTTCTACATCTCTTCTCCTCCATTTGTGAGCTTCTACTTATCGTATGGATAAGGAATGAGGGAGGGGTGATATATCTCTCTAATTCCGCACTCTCTAGTCCACCAAAAGGGGTCATGTATGTCACATTTGACTTGTGATATCTATCTTCCCAACAAAAACTACAAACGACAATGGTATCCTCATGATGGGGTAGTGTAACTCGACCTCGTCTCCTTTCCAGGATTAGGGTAGGTAGGAGAGGGCGTGTGGATTGATGCATTCTCATCGTAGGGATGTATTAACTCCACACACTAGATAGATTAACTAAAAGATACTTTTTATACCTTGGAAAGATCCATAAAACCCACAAAGATATGTTGCCACGTGATATGGTCATTTATATCAAACTTCTAAAATCAATGAGTCATTATTCATTTTATTAAAAGGTCAAAGCTAAATATCTCTCAAATGGATCATCCCAATAGAAAGAATTTTTGACTAAATATTTATCAAATCCAGATCTAACTCTTGGTCAAATTTAAGAGGTTACATGATCACTTAACAAGAACCATGAATTATGTTGGTTTCAGATTTCATATATCATAAACAATAATAAAATCATCCAATAGATCTTGTTTTTTCTATCATGATACATTATTCCTTTATATAAGTCAAATCATATAAATCTAGGATATATCACATTCACCACACATTAATAGGAATTTCTTCCTCAAAATTTAGGTTATCACAAACTTCAGGTGCAAAGGACTTCAACTTTTGTTAGCTTACCATAAGAAGTTTTCAAAATCATAGTTCATAATTCCATCATATTGTTCAAACCACAATTAGGGTCTGAAATTTAATCATAGTGTACATATCCCACACTAAAAGGGTTTTTACTCACTTACTCATCATCATAAATTGTTCTTGGGTTATCTTTTATTAATGGGTTAAATTGCAATATCACCCTAGGCATTATGGTTTCATATTTTCTATTTATTAGGATTTATACACATTTATCTTCATGATTGTGTGTAATGATCTACATCACACATATATCCTAAAATTTAAGGTGATTACCATAATTGCATATTAGGGTCTCACCCAACTTATGTTGTTTAGTGTTTCATCAAGGTTGATGTTTAAATGACATATAAATTATGACCAAGCAAACTACAATCGAAATATTTCCTCAACTTAGAATTCATATAACCTCACCAAACATTACATGTATGGTAGGGGTACATATTAGCTCAAGATTCACTAGTGACTTATCACACATATATCATACTCATAGCTCATGTGGGATTCATTCATGCATCATACATTATTAGAGGGAAAATTATCACTAGCATTAAGGTTTTGTAATTATATCACTATTACTAAATGTGTTCTCCACAAGCTCAACTCATTCAATATATGACCTATCTCAGTCAAGGAATGACCTTTCTAACCACATAGTTTGGACAAATATCAAAATTGTTTACCTTACTCTAAAAAATGGGTTTCACCACTAGATTCGTTTGCATGGAACCACTAGTCAGAGTATGAGTTTCATTAATGAGATTACATATCGTATGAATCATATATGTTTTTGGGACATCTCTCTTACTGAGTGGAATTTCACACATATATTCATTTACCTCTCTCTCTAGGGTTAGATCCTAGGGTTCAACATTATCACAGAAGCCACAATCTAGGTCAGTCAACTCATATACTCAAATATTATCTAGTTAGAGGCTCATAATAACATATTTCATTGTTCACAAATTTCATATCTCACATATCTTGAATTTCAAATATTTTGGAGGTTAGGTCCTATTACCTTCTCCAAGTAGGGCTCACCCTCTCTAGAGTTCACCCCATCAAATGTCCCATGACATAAGTCCTCCTTTGTACATAATTTTTATCCCATTTTGGTCCAAAATCATATCTCACATGTAATAACTCAAATTCTACAAATCCACATACATGCATGCATGCAATCCCACTACTATGTGTAGGGTAAACAAACAATCCATGCATATCATATATGATGCTAGACTAGCTATGATCAAAACTCATTTGATATCATAAAAAAATATGAATTCTCACATTTCAATCTTATATTATCATATGTCAAACTCATATTATCATCAATTAATCTTATTTCTACTACGCTACCTAGCAAATTAACCTTTATCGTGGCTCTAGATGTTATAGATACTACATCTTTTATCTAAGAACTCCCATTTAGATTGATATTACATCTTATTTTCTCAGGTTACATGGAAACATATTGTCTTTATATGTTATCACACTTTTGTACTTATGTACATATATACTTGAAATAGTTTTCTCAATGTATCTAACATGTGAGAGAAAAACCTTATTTTGAATGAAACCAAAACCAAAACCAAGTCAGCACATATATTAGGCAGTCATGAACCATGATACCTAGAGAAATAGTAAGAATGAGGTGTATTTTTGTGTTACTAGCCTAATTACATGCTACAAACATATGTCCAAGGTTTGTACTCTATATAGCACCTCCCCTCCTAATATATTGAACCTAAATCCATACCGCATGACATAAGATGAAGAAGATAAGATCTTCAAGAATTTATACAATCCTACACCTAGTTCTAGAACATAGAGGATAAGTTAAAGCTATCCCTTACATAATAATTTGCTAAGTTTCTAACACTCAAATGAAAATGGAATTTAATTGTCTTTCATGGTGAGAAATAATCAAGTATATCTATTCTTAATGCTCTGATACCAATTGTAATATCCCCAGATTATGTCCTCCATAAACCCCTTGGGGCCAAAAGGACTTTTGAATAGGTTAACACAATCATATATCTTAGTGCGATGTAGAAGCAAAAACATATATGAACAAATAGCTGGATGTATACACCAAAGACATTCTCAACATTCAACATGTATATTATTACAACATCAATTATTAAAAAATTATTAAAAGAGAATTATACAAGTATGAACATGTATACTGACACAATAGGTACATCGTGTAAACTTTCTCACATGCCATCCTTTTTCTCTCCTATTAGCTCTAAACAAAAAATAATAAAATACTACATGTCAGCACATGTTTGTTGGTACATGAGCACAACCATTAAATTAATACAAGTATGCTTGGCAGTGATCCCTTCTAAGTTATAACAAAAATGCACCACTAAAGCTTAAAATTGAATATTACAAACTTTATATTTTATTTGTCTATTGTGTTTGCACTATACTACAAGATTTGAACTAATACCTGAAAGTCAATATGGTGACCTAGCCCGCTTAGCAACAACAAATTCAGGAAAACCTCAGAACCACCAGCTTGAGTGTGGTATTAGTTCTTCTATAGGGTGCTCGCAAGGGATTTACAACATATACCATATAGACAACTTTCAATTATGTTTGGAGTTGTCAAAAAATAAGAGTGTCTGATGTACTAAAATATCAAAGACAACATATGAGAACAACCTAATCCTAGGTTTTCGATACGTATGTATGTATTTATGTATGTATGTATGTATGTATGTATGGTATTAAGAGAGAAGTATTTATCCCCTCCCTCTCCCACAACTTGTAGCAGAGGCTGGACACCCAAGGGATATTAAATCAAATAATGATTGTCCAATGGTTCGAACTAGGGTCCCTTCACTAGGTAACACCTAAATTCACCATTGCATTATCCCTTTCTAACATGTATGTACGGAATCATATTAATACATTTATACTTCCTCCTAAATTTATAGGAGGTCAAGCATTATATATAGCCCAACACTATACATCAAAGAAGAGAATAACTTACTCTTCTATCTAACACTACGTTTACACATTTATAAATTTTTACAACAATACTCCTAACATTTGTGGTTGTAACACCATATCTTCTATCCTTTCTCTCTTTCCATATATGGTAGCAAAGAGCAGGAAACAAAATTCTCTTATTATCATCTTTCTTGCAGCTTCACAGCATTCTTCATGGTTCATCTTCTAGCTTTATCTGCAGCCTAAAATATGTGCATGTTAGCTCCCACAATTCCTTAGTAAATTTACAACAACTTACTAGTGGTTGTGGTACTCGTCCTCCTCCTTTCACAACATACATATAGAAGAAGCATCATGATTCCACCTATGTATCTTGTTTAGTATAGTAAGTACACCATGCGGAATTTTATAGATGCACATATTCCACATTGGTACATGTGTACCCACCTACACTTGCTCCATATGCTTATATTTTGCAGCCCCTAATCTTCTATCTTCTTAGAGGATTCTCTTTGTATTTTTGAGTCTCCATCCTCCATCTTCATGAGGGTCAAATAAATGTGTAACTTGTTGTCATACCTCCAGCATAACATGTATTTATTGGAATTAGGTAAATATATTCTGAATTCCTCCTAAAAAATAGGAGGTTAAGACTTACATATAGCCCAACGCTATACAAAAAGATAAAAAAATAACACAATATTCTATCTAACATGTAGATTTCACTTAATGCCATTGCAAATTCTTACATCTATACTCCTTGTACTAGTGGGTGTACCACCATATCTTCTAGCATTCCTTTCCACCCGTATATGGTATAGAGAAGCAAACAATATCCTCTTCTTATCATCTTTCCCACATATTAACAACATGCTTCTTGGTTCCTCTTCTAACTTTAGTGACAATTTGAAATCTTTACAAGTTATCTTCTAAACTTCTTTTGTAAATTTGCAGGATCCTACTAGGTGAGTGTGAGACTCATCCTCCTCCTTGCATAGCATACAAATAGTAGAAACATCATGATTCTATCTATCTATCTTATCAAGGGTGGCAAGAGAACCATATAATATTTTATAAACACACATACTCCACTTGGGAATGTGTATACTAGCCCGCACATATTCCATATCCTTATCTTCCATGACTCCAGGTCTTGTCACTTCTTAAAGGTTGATATTTGTGTATTTGAGTCTCATACCTTGGAATCATAAGGATCAAACAAATGTTTGACATTCTGCCATAAATCCATTATGCCATTGATAGTGTGTGAGTATCCCTCTCTTGTGTATGGTTTTTAGTCTAGCCCTCTTGGATTTCTCTCCCTCATCCATTCTTCCAAGGTAGAAGAGCCTTCTTGGTAAATAATTATTCTTCTCAGACTCCCCCACTTTGCTATTTCTCTCAATTTTTCTAGATCTAATCCACCTTCACCTTTTGGGAGATTCATTCTCACATATCTCATATGGTGATATTCACTTGCCCATAAGAATTTTACCATCTTCATCTCTTTTATATCAAGAACTGGTTAGGTAATCTCTCTATGTTGTATCCAGAAGATAAGAAGCCCCCAATAGCATCCCTTACAAGAGTAGTTCTCCCCCCATTGAAGTCTTTTGTGTTGGTCGTGTTCCTTGTAGTTGTGGTGCCTGTCTCATTTCCATTGTCTTTGGGTGCATTGGTAGTGGTGAGTAGGTGGGTTGGGTGGTTTGATGGTGGACACAACCGACCAGAGTGGTCAGAGGCATGGGTGCCATGGTCGGGGTTTGTCGTCTGGTTGATCGCTCAGGGTAGCCCTAGGGGATGAGACATGTGGCTATAACTGACATGTATGTATGCATGCATGTATGTATGCATAGGATTAGAAGAGAAAGATTCCCCCCCCACACACACATGTGGAAGAGGTTGAACGCCAGGAAGGGTGGTAAATCAAGGCGGCAACTGGTGTATGTATGGGAATAAGAGAGAAAGATTTCTCCCCCCTCTCACATATGTATTTATGTATGTATGTATGTATGTATGTATCAGAATCAGGTAAATATATTTTGATTTCCCCCTAAAAATATAGGAGGTCAAGAATTACATGTAGGTCCAACGCCATACATCTAAAGAAAAAGTGTAGCTCGCTCTACTGACTAATGCGCAACTTACGTCTAACACATTTACATATTTTTACTGTTATACTATTTACACTATTAGTTGCACCTCTGTGTCTTCTTGTGTTCCTCTCCATCCATATATGGTAGCATAGAGCAGCAAACAAGATTCTCCTTTTATCACTTTGTCCGCATCTTGCCAGCGTGCATCTCAGTTCCTCTTTCAGCAAAATATGCATTTCAAACTCTTTACATATAATCTCCCTTACATCTTTTATAAATTTGCAACATCCTACCAGGTGACTTTGGGACTCATTGGCCTCTTTGCATAATAAGCAAAAAGTAGGAACTTCATGATTCCAAACATGTATCTTGTCCAGAGTAGCTAGTGCATTGTGTAGAATTTTATAAACACACATACTCCACTTTGGTACATGTTCCCGACACATACTTGTTCCATGTGTTTGTCATTTGTAGCTCTTGATCATGTGAATTCCCTATAGATTAATCTTCATGTATTTAATCTTCCATCTTCCATCCAACTTTGGTATGAAAAGATATCTCACTTTTTTCCACATCTCTGTCACAACGTTAATAGTGTGTGAGTAACCTTCCCTTGTTTGTGGTATGAACTCGAGTCCTCTTAGATATCTATCTCTCATCCATTTACCACAAGTTGAGGTGCCTTCCTGGTAGGTAATAATTCTTTTCATTAGCCCCCATTTTTGTGATGTCCCTTGGTGATTTCAGATCTATCCCTCCTTCATCTATGGGAAGAACCACTCATGCATATCTCATCGGATGCTACCCACCTACCCACAGGAAGTTTGCCATCTTTATCTCCAGTCTGTCTCAGACTAGACCGGGAATCTTTCCTTTCTGCACCCAGAAAGTGAGAAGTCACTCAACATAAGCCTTTAGACATGTAGCTCTCCCTACCATAGATGTTTTTTGAGTTGGTCACTTATTAATAATTTCATCTAATCTGTCCATGCAATCAGCGAAATATTTGACTTGTAGATTTCCTCCAGCTAGCGGGAACCCAAGATATTTGGTAGGAAATTTCCCCATCTCCAGTCCCATGGAATCCTTTAGTCTATCCTCCACCTACTAGATGTCTTTTGATAGAAAAAGATGGGTCTAAATTGTATTAACACAAAGCCCAGTCTGCTAACCAAAATTCCTGAGAAGAAGCTGCAAGTTCACCAATGTATTTTGTTGGGATTCAACAAAGATAAGCACATCATCTGCAAAAGTTAAGTGTGTCATCACCTTGGTACCGTGCACAGTGTATGGGTTGATCTCCTTTTTCTCATCTACGTCCACCATCATTTGTGTGAAATATTCCATGACAATAACAAAAAGAAGAGGGGAGAGTCGATCTCCTTGACATGTCCATTCCCACCTTTGAACATACCTACAGAAGTACCATTGACCGGTGTGGAGAAACTAGTTGTTTCCACACACTATTTCATCCATCCAATCTACTGCTCACTAAACCCCATTTGTTCCATAATCCACCAGAGTTTGTCCCATCTAACACTGTCATAGGTTTTGGACACATCCAATTTCAAACAAGCCTTTCTGATGCTCCTCGTCACCTTATAGTCTTGCAAAAATTCCCATGATAGAAAAGTGTAGTCACTAAGGCTCCTTCCTATCACAAAGGCTCCTTGATTTTCAGAAATGAGGTATGGGAAGCACCGTCTTCAATATGGCATCTAGGATTATTGTAATAATTTTATATTATACCGAGCAACATGCAATAGGTCAAAAATCAGTAAGAGATGTGGTCACTTTTTTCTTAGGAATAAACACTAAAAAAGAATGGTTAACATGTCCAACCATGTTGCCCCCTTCCAGAAACTAGTTAACATAAGCAATCAGGTCCTCCTTTATTATCTCCCATCTCTTTTTGTAAAAGTAGGCATTGAAACCATCAGATCCCAGAGACTTGTTACTGCCAATGATCTAAATAGCCTCCTTGATTTCTTGTTCATTTGTCTTTCTAGTGAGAATGTTATTATGGGTGCTAGAGAGTTTGAACTTCCATTTTACCTCCTCCTTCTTGAGCTCCTCCTCAAAGTGTTTTTTGTAAAGAGAAGAGTAGAATTCAATAGCTTGTTCCTCTAGATCCTCCTTCTTGTTGACAATATTGACATCTTTGTCAATAAGTTCTGAGATTATGCTATTAGCTTATCTACTTTTGATTGTCCTATGATAGAGTTTAGTATTCTTGTCACCATCCTCCATCCACTTGTCTCTGCTCCTATGCCAGTAGAATTTTTCCTCTACCTTTTTAAGATCCTCCAGCATCATCTTCAGCTCAGCCGTTTTCTTTATCGGTCCTTCATTGAGCAGATCCTACAAAAGTTTTCCTCTAACCTTTTGCATTCTCTTTTGGTTTCCATCAGCATATTTGGGATATTCACTTCAGCTTTGTCCCATTTCTTTAAAGCAATCTTTGTATTTGTTAGTTTCTTTGCAAAGAGATAGATGGGGTTCCCTATCACCTTTTCATTCCAGATCCCCTTAATGACCACATTGAACCCTTTCCAATCCGCCCAATAGTTTAAGAACCTAAAGGGTTTCCTTTTCTACTTCTTTTCTATAATCTTCACTAAAATTGGAGCAAGATCACTTATTTTAGAAACACCTATTTTTACCTGCATGTTAGGAAAAATCCACAGCCATTCATCATTCACCAGAGCTCTATCATGTTTGCTTGCTATTCTGTTTCTTGGGTCCCTTTCATTATTCCACATGAAGATATCTCTGCCAATCATTGGTAACTCAATCAGCCTGGTGTTATCTATTGTAATATTAAAAACATTCATCTCAGCATACAATTATGGTCTTTTACCTCTTTTTTCCGCATGCAGTCAAATAGTGTTGAAACCCCCAATCACCAATTATGGTAAGGAAGTTTGTCCAAAAAAGGAAATCATATCTTGTCATAGCTCGTGTCTGCTATTTGCATCGTTATGGGCATATACAACTAACACCCACATATGCAAGCCTCCATTATATCTGCATTCAGCTGTGATGTGTTGGTCTGACATTTGTATCACTATCACCTTCCAACCACTCAGTTTCCATGCCACGTAGAAGCTGGTCAACTCGGCACACTCTGTATTAGATACATGCTCCCACCCTTGCGGGAACAAATATTTAACATTGTCTTTATTATGCTTCTTTATTTTTGTTTCCACCAAAGAAACTAAGGAGTGTTCACTCACATCAATCCATTCCCATATTTCCTTCTTCTTATTCCTATCACACCAACCTTTAATGTTCCATAAAATCATGGACATTTTAAGATGATTTGTTCTGGGCTCTGGTACGCCTTGGGGGCTCTTTCCTATTGTTCTTCTTTCCACCTTCCTTCTCAGCATTGTTGATTATTTGTTCTACTTTTTTATATGAGTCACTCAATGCCATAAACATGTTCCCCTTGTCACGAACGTCTCCCACACCTCGGGGCTTAGGGATGCCCACCTTGCGGTTTCTCTTCGTAGAAGACAATATAAACTCTCCCTCAACTTGTTGTGTGCATTTTTTCTTAGTAGGTTTGCTCTATGTTTCTTTGCCCGTACTCATCTCCTTCTTTTGTGTTCTACTTGCACTACTATTTGGATCTTGCCCACTATCTGCAAGAACTAGTTCAACCTATGCTTCGTCATTTCATTGGGTTTCCACCTGGGCACCCCAATGAACTTAGTCGGTTCAACTTGTTTTTGCACAACCTTGCCTATTGCTTTTTCCCTCCATACCTACCTTGAGTTTGATCTTTTCTACTCAGCTATGCTATAGTCTTGCTCCTCTATCTTCTTCATCCCTTTGCATTGTTGGGTGCCATGACCAAATGCCCAACATTTTCTACAACTCACAGGGATGTGAGTGTAGACTATGGATACCAGAATCAGTTGTCTGCCTTTTACATTAAGACACACTCTCGATGGCTTTGGCCCTTCGACCTCCATTTCAACTAGGAACCATGGTTTCTCACCTTCTAGGGACTTGTCATCTATGTATAGAGCTTACCCGCTCCAACTACAATCCTGTCGGTGGTTTGCTTGGTCGAGGATCTTCCAAAATATTTCAACGTGATCCACATTTGGATGGTCATAAATGAGTCCTTCATCAATTCATCACCATGGGTGTAATGCTTGGTGATTATGAGTTGTTGATCAAACCATCTACGTCCTAACCCCAAAACATCATCCTTGTCTGCCACCATTGAGAAATGCACTAGGAAGATGTAGTTGTCCCTGGACAGTAACTCAAAGGATCCCTTTGATTTCTAGGTCCGCTTAATCCATGCCATTAGATGAGGACAAAATGGTCTATATACCATGATTGTATGCTCCCAGATGTTTGTAAGCCTATCAAACTCCATCTCCTCCAAATCAACATGGATCTCACCGTATTCAACCCTAGGTTTCAGGAACTCCATGCTCTTATCCTTATTGCCAGCCAATTGTTTGAGAATTTGATTCCACGCCACTCTTCGAGCAGGTGCTTCATCTCCTCCCTCAGCGATCTGGTCTGTCGGCTTCCTACCTTCATTTCCCGCCATTCATGTATGCAGCATCGTGGGGTCCTTCTCTGTCTCCTTTTGTTTCACTGTCATAGTGGATTGGTGGTGGTGGGATTCAGGGGAAGTGCTATGGTGGTGGACGCCGCCGGTCAGAATGACCGGAGATGTAGGCGCCAAACCCACGGGCTTCCTGGTGATCGCCTCCACAATCGCCCAGAGCAAAACCCTAGGGAGCATGTAACGACCCCACCTCCCGGTAACCCCCAATTAAGGGAGACCCGAAGGTCAGAGCCGTTATTCAATTTCAGGATCAAAGGTTTGACAAGTAATCAATAAAAATTAATAAACTTTACCAACTAAACCGAAAACTGGTATAAAATAAAACTTCTCTTACCTTGGAAAAAGTGGAATTTCTAAACTTCTATCCATGAAGATGGTAAACTAAAATCCTTCTGTGCACGTTATTTCTCATTTAATTTCACATCTACCACTTTACTGGTTGTTCTTTTCATTTGTACCTAAAACGCCGACAAACAAAACGTCGATCAACATGAAGCAGGTATGTGGGGGAAACAATAATCATGCAACTACAATAACAAAGTAATTAGCCAATTATCATTTAACAACCAAGATTACATTTTAAACCATACTACTCAATCCTTTCCTATCCCCTATATCTGTGTTGTCCCTGCAGCGGACTAAGATACTACCTCTCTCTAGGTAGATCCTTATTAGACCCCGCATGATCCTACCTAACATGTAGATCAATATCTAGGGTTGAGTCGCATGGCACTACCCATAGGTAGTCCAATCTCTAACTCAATGTGACTTGATGGACCTACCCCACTGGTATCCATTTACTAAGTCATTCAATGACCTGATGGGCCTACCCCTTTGGTATCCATTTACTAGGTCGACCCATTAAGCTACAGAGGGGACTAGGATCTGAGCTAGTAGGCATATTTCTTATGTGATAGTCATATTCACATTATACTTTTCATGAATTAAATACATCCAACAGTTTAATTCAAGACACGATGGAAACATCGATAAAAATCCCGGAAAACTAATTCGGGTAGTCATAAGCGTAACCACATACCTGATTCAGAGCAACTTGATTGTCCAAGTAATAAGGATAAAGAATCAATCAACAAACAATCAACAATATCCTGAAATTAATGCATGTGATCCAAGTGTTATAGTTTATCCAAAACATTCTATAGCTAGACTTGGATTCCACCTTAGGCTTTCTAGATCACATTAGGGTTTTATTAGGGTTTTTTCCTCTGAAACACTTTTATCATATTAAATGCTCTCTTAGTTCATAAACCCTAATTTCAACATCATAAGCCCAATTAAAGTCGATTATTTCTCTTTTATACCAAAACTACCTTCTTTATCCTTTTAAGTTACTTCAAGGTCATTAGACTCAATTATCACCTTTAGTTTCTTTCGGATTAACAACTCATAATTCATTATGGTCTAATTTCCATATGAACTCTATCTATTATTAATTCTACCTTGATTCAATCGGAAACCCTAATTTCTATATTAAGGTTAATTATCCACAAATTAGGGACTTTAATGCTCGAAATAGCTTAGATTCAGCATATTCCAACTTTAATCATGAAATTAGTCAATTAAAGCCATTAAGAGTCGAATTTACTAACATTAGGGTTTCAAGGCCCATTAAAGTATATTTATGCACATGAAACTCTAAATTAGGCCAATTAACCACAAAGATCATCTTATTAGATTTTAAATCTCTCTTTTACCAACAACATGTTATTATCAACTTAACTTGTTCATTGAACTTTACTAAATCTCTTAACATCAAAATCTAGGGTTTTTCATTAATAAAACCATTAAAGATAACATCTTTACATACTTTTTAAATTTTAAGTAGAATTAGGGGCCAATTACATTTGCATTGCATTCCTTGCATTTTTCTGATAAAAAAGCACTACTTATTTGTAATTTTCGGCCAAAGAACCTATTCTTAGTGAATTATGCAAGATTCATCAGTTTTCTTGAATATTCGATAGAAAAGGCTTATTTACTAAATATACTGGGCCGTTCGATGCATGGTCCAACCGAATACGCGGGATCCAACGATCCATAAAAATGCACCTGACTTGCGATTGAAAAAGAGGAAAAAGGCGGTTATGCCCTTACCTAAACTGTAGGAAGAGGGAGGGCAAAGGGGTCTTTTCCCCCGATCATCTTCTTCCTTGGGATGACTTGCGAGCAGCTCAGCCGAGTCAACTCAAGGGTTGACTCTGGCCATCCGGGCATCAGCAAGCGACCTGATCGGTCCAGGAGCTCCATCGGCCCCTCGCGAACTTGCCTGGAAGACCAATTCCTCCATTTCCCCGCTCCTTCATCACCGATGAGGCGAGATTCACTTCCGCTGGTAACGGCTTCTTGACAGGGTCTCAAGTCAGGTTGGAACCTCGAATTGGCGGCATCAAAACGATCGTCTCCGTGCCGCGGTTGTGAGAGGATAAGGTGTAGGGTTGCTCGCCTTGCCATGTGCAGTCCCCTATATATAGGGTGGCCATAGGTGTCTGACGAGTTTGGGGTTTCCCTCAAACATTAAGGAAACCACCACAAACCCAGGTTGGTTAGGAGCGGAACACCTTCTCGAAGACAAAGAACTCATTTAAAGCTCCACAGATCTTCCCAATCTTGCGCAATCTTTGATCCAAGATTGCAACCTGGACTCTGCAATCCCAGATCCCTGTGAGACCAGGATCCATCGCAAGCCGTGGATCATAGATCCAATGATCACAGATGAGCGCCCAAAAAAACTAAAATCAGGATTTAATCCTAGATAAATCGTGACACATTATTACTATGCAATTAATGCTCAAACTTTTAGATTATTTGTAAATTGCATAACTTGGAAACCGTGCATTGTTTTTCAACCAAATTTTAGGGAGATCTTTAGATTTGCATTATCCTCTTTTATTACAAATTTGAGCCTTAAAATCGAAAGGAAAGACACAGTTTCTTCACATGCAAGCCAAGGACTTATAATGCATATTTTATGCATATTTCCTCTCTCTTAATCTTTGTTTCCTTTATTTTTCTTCCTTTTAACATTAGGAATCTTATGGATACAAAAATCCATCAAAGATAACTCAATTTTACCTCTTTCCACTTATTTTCCCACACTTTACCATTGTTTTCAATTTCTTTCTTAATAAAGAAATACTTAATAAATCTTTTCTTTTCTTATTGCTTTTTCTTTGCAACTTTAGACTCCTTGTAACCCAAGGAACCCATGTGGTACGAAATCCACCTTTGAATTATATTATTTTGCCTTCTAGAGGTTTCTACATCTTTCTTTTCTCAAATATTCAATTATTCATTCACTAATTAAATTTTCTTATTATTTGGGCCCAATAGCCAATAAAGCCCATAACACAAACATCAAGGCTATTGTAAATGAAATCCACTTATTTCAAACAAATTATATCATTTGTTGTTCAAATATCTTTAATATGAGAAATTACATTTCTCATCAAATGAACCCAAATTTGGGGTTGTAACATCCTTCCCCTCTTATAGGAATTTTGCCCTCAAAATTCTATCAAGCAAACAAATAGTTCAGGATAAGCCTTTCATACGTCCATCAGGGATCCTATGTGGCATCATCCTTTCCATGGTGTTTCCCAAAAACCTTCATCATCTCATATTCTTCCATCTGAGTTCTTTCTTACCTTGGTATATAATACCCTCATAGGTGACTCAGGACATTTCAGCCTCTCGAAAGCTGAATAGGTTCAGGGCTCAACACATGGCTTGGGTACCTCACATAGTGCTCTAGATCGGACTCATGGAACACAGTACACATCATGTTATCCTGAGGGGCAAGGCTAAACATAACCATCTCCACCAATCCATCTCAAATGGACCCATATATCGGGGACTCAGCTTTCTCAGTTGTAGCTTAGAGGGGTCGGATTTTCACATCTCCCACAGTGAACTGCATGTCAGTCTATTTTGCATCAGCTCGTGACTCATGTCACCACTGGGCCCTCTCTCGGCCATTGCACGATCAAAGTGACTTCATCTACACACACTATGGTTCTTTTACTGACCTTCGTGAGGCCTCCTTCACCAACATCATCTTAATGAAGTGGTGACCGACACAACCTCCTTATAGGACTCCTTACATCCCGATAAAGGCTATGGTGGTTAACATCACATCTTAAGAACTGTCTCTATGTATCACCCTAAATGAGCACACATGCTCTCATCAGACCCTCTATTCTGGATCATACTGTTCATTAGTATGGGGTGATAAATTGTACTATCATCAAGTTCTTCATGTATCCACTTCTACCTCATGGAAGTGAACCTTGGTCATACCCAAGAACTGTTAAACTCGCATCATGATGTGGTTGAACCATCTTTCTCTCTTAAGTAGTTCAACCGAATCTGTCCCTTGACAATACTCCTTTCTTTCTCATGTCATTTAGGTAAGGCGATCTACCATAACCCCTATTACATCTTGATCTTTCTTGTTCTAGGGGAGACTAACCACAAAACCCATAGTGGTGAACTCCCATTTCCTCTCACGGATTCTTTATCCTCCATGTCAAAGCACTGGGTTACTGGTGTTCGTCCTTCACCCCCGGCTTGCATGGCCATAGGCTACGTGCAATATCATATTAAGCATCCCAAGTACTACTATCACTTACTATCTTTGTAGTATCATGGTGTTTGGTGATCTTAAACCATGTTCTCCTGTATGTCATGCTTCCTCACGATCGATCCCCCGGAAACCCTAAACCACTCTTATCAGGGTTTTATCACCTTTCTATCCAAAGAAGTGCATCTGAGGTTCTACAGCCATCCTTTTTATTACATCAAGGCCTAGGCTGGCTAACCAAACAACTACTATCTTGATCAATCGATATCATTACATCTGAGTGTTAGCCATACTTAGTTCTTTTTCAAACTTAGGGTTAGTCAAACAACCCCAACCTCTCCTAGCCTCTATCTAAACCAGGAAGCTATATCGCAACCAGGGCTTTCATTACCACTTCACCTTCGTAGGTGACATGTAATGTAGAAGACATACACCTCCACATATGTCACTTATCATCTCATCTCAAACTCTGTGTTTGCCTTCATCAAGGAACTCTTAGCTCATCCACAAGGTGATTCAACTCAACTTTGCAAATTCCACATAGCTCATAATAAAACATCCTCACAAGATGATTTCCTTAATACTCTTAGTGGTTGTAAACCATCCATGTATCATTCACTCCACTAAGGTATGTTATCATTTCTATCCTTATCCCTTGTAGCAACATTCCAACTTCCATCATCTTTTATCCTTGGTGTAAGGCATGTGTACTATCCTATCTCTCACTCCCATAATAAGAGGAAATAATCATTTGGCTGCAATCCAGATATAGAGTTCTTCCAGTTCCAAGAGTAGAGATGGTACAACCCACCTTGCCAGTACACTTTCAAATCTAAGTTGAAACGTGCCACCTATGTCTCTTCATCACGAACATCATGATATCAAAGTTACTTCCATGGAAAACTGGTCTCGAACCTACTTGGGTCACCACACAATCCTTGGTCATCCCCTCTAGATCTATAGGGTGCCCGCACTTTTGGGGTCATCCCTTTTCCCTTATGCATCCAGAGAGTGCCCTACTCATCTGCCCTTTGGGTCCCATGAGTTCATGAAGGTGATCAATCTCCTAACCCATGGCCCTCGGACAATGATAGATGTTACCTCCCGACCCTATGGTCATGTGCAACTAGGGAATTAGGCAACTCCTTCTTCCATCGGTCTTATCCCTACCTGACCCTAGGATAGAGTTAGGATTATATCATAGTACATATTCAACTTAGAACCTTACTCAATCCTTCATCATCTCTCTCTGCATTCTCAGGTTGTCTTTCCTCCTTTCTCGGGGATCATGGCGACCTACCTACCTTGGTCAGGCCCCATACCAGTTACCTCCATCGTAACACATCCACACGCACATAGAGATGGTTATCTATGGGTCTATAGGTTCATTCTCATGTCATGTACTCTTCACTTAGCTTATCAAGATCCTACGAAACCTCCTTAGGTTACCTCAAAACCAACCAAACCGGTAAACTCCCTACCAAAGGGTTGCTCTCCCAGGATGGGAGGAAACTACACCTTTATAACAAAGGTCACAAGCATCCTTAGGGTTTACATCTATATGAGCATGCTTAAACCAAAAACTACTAAGGCACAAGCGTACCTACAAAACCATGCTAGGTCACACTTGTTCTCATCCTCGACATTACATCAACTTAGTTGTGAGGGGTTCATCCAACATACCCTTAACGTAAGGGATTTCCTTTACCTCTACATATGAGGGGTACCATGCTCGAAACTATAGACTCAAATCTAATCATGAGCATCGAATACACTGCTTCCTCTCTTAGGCCTAGGAACCCTAGGTTCCTTTTGGGTAACCAACTACATGCTCAACCTCTTAACCATGAATCAAGCATTTCTGAGGTATGTAATGTACTTCCATGATCTTTCTACTTGAGCAACTCTTCGGAGTTGAGTCCTCTTCCAGGGCAACCAACTAGGTATAAAGCTGCACAACTGGTTACTTAAACCTCCTCAGGGTCTAAATCACTCTTTATCTCATCCAGTAGGTAACCACGTATACCATGGGTACTAGAAGCATCATCCTCTTTCTAGGGTTTGGTTCCTCTAAAGGCAACCAATATATCATAAACCTCCAGGAATCAAGCATAAGGCAAACACTATCATCCACGTAGGTCACATCATCCTCAACTCCCCACTATTCCTCAAGTTTCGGGGTTTTTGACTTCCAACCTCCTTGTTGGGGTCCTGCTTCCTCTCTCTAGAGCTAAAACCACCTCCAACCATACCTACTAGAGGTCCCTTCTCGATGAAGGTTCATGCTCTCAAGAAAACCCCTATGTGGTTGAAGCCTATGCTCAACTCATGTTTGGCTCAAGATTATTCATATCTCTTTATGCTTATCTCATAAGCCATCCATCATGCCCTTCTGGCCAGGGTTTTAACCTACTATCGTACCACTGACGTACTCTGGGTGCAAGCTATATCCTACTTGCAACAGCTCATAAGGTTTCTATAGGTTCTTCTCTAACCTCATCCATGAAGGAGCTATTCTTCGTTCAAACATGCACAACCCTTCTCAGGGTTGGGTTGCCAAAGGTACTTGGTTATCAACTTCTCATGGCTCATATGGCATCCAAGGCATGTCTATCCAAACACATGGTCTACCATAACCTCTAACTCCTCATGTCATCTCCCTCTCTAACCTTCACTTAGGGTTAGGTTTAACGTCATCCTCAAAGGATGTGCAAGGTCTCTACTTCTAATGGAGGTCTCTACCTCCAAGACTAACTCTCTCTATTCATCCTCCTACTAAGGAGGTCTATCCTCAGGCCTCTCCTGAGGGAAAAGATAACTCGTGTCATACGACCTAAGCATGTATCTATTCCTTTTACGCTTACTCTATTAAGCTTATGTCCATGACATCTTATTTACATGCTTTTCATTAATTTGATGGAGTATCCCTTAATCCTTCTCAATCTTACACATACCTCAAGAGGGTGAGGAGAAGGGAGGAAAACCCTAATCCTTAAGGTCCTTATCAGAATTTGAGTTGAGAAGGGATGAACAAGATGAGAGAGTCCTAAAGGTATCTTATTTCAAGTCGTATCCTAAGACATCGGCCAGGCAGTCACACAATCCGGGAGTCCTCATATTCTGACTAGCGGTGTAGAGGGAAATATTGCCAGCCCCTGGACGTGATCCTTTTCTAGACACCTCAATCTTTCAGATATTCCTCTAATAACTCCCTTGGGTTCTACAAAATTTGTAAAATTTAATAATTATTAAAGATTAATTGAGGAACCTATGCTCTGATACCAACTGTAATGACCCTACCTCTCGGTAAGCCCCAATTAAGGGAGACCCGAAGTTCAAAGCCGTTATTCAATTTTAGGATCAAAGGTTCGACAAATAATCAATAACAATTAATAAAGTTTACCAACTAAACTGAAAACTGGTATAAAATAAAACTTCTCTTCCCTTGGAAAAAGTGGGATTTCTAAACTTCTATCCATGAAGATGATAAACTAACTAATCCTTCTGTAGACGTTATTTCTCATTTAATTTCACATCTGCCACTTTACTGTTTGTTCTTTTCATTTGTACCTAAAACGCCGACAAACAAAACGTCGGTCAGCAAGAAGCTGGTATGTGGGGGAAACAATAATCATGCAACTATAATAACAAAGTAATCAGCCAATTATCATTTAACAGCCAAGATTACATTTTAAACCATACTACTCAATCCATTCCTATCCCCTATCTTTTTGATGTCCCTACAGCGGACTGAGATACTACCTCTCTCTAGGTAGATCCTTATTAGACCCCGCATGATCCTACCTAACAAGTAGATCAATATCTAGGGTTGAGTCGCATGGCACTACCCATAGGTAGTCCAATCTCTAACTCAATGTGACTTGATGGACCTACCCCATTGGTAGCCATTTACTAAGTCATTCAATGACCTGATGGGCCTACCCCTTCGGTAGCCATTTACTAGGTCGACCCATTAAGCTACAGAGGGGACTAGGATCTGAGCTAGTAGGCATATTTCTTATGTGATAGTCATATTTACATTATACTTTGCATGAATTAAATACATCCAATAGTTTAATTCAATACACGATGGAAACATCGATAAAAATCCCAGAAAACTAATTTGGGTAGTCATAAGCGTAACCACATACCTGATTTAGAGCAACTTGATTGTTCAAGCAATAAGGATAAAGAATCAATCAACAAACAATCAACAATATCCTGAAATTAATGCATGCGATCCAAGTGTTATAGTTTATCCAAAACATTCTATAGCTAGACTTGGATTCCACCTTAGGCTTTCTAGATCACATTAGGGTTTTATTAGGGTTTTTGCCACCATAACGCTTTTATCATATTAAATTCTCTCTTAGTTCATAAACCCTAATTTCAACATCATAAGCCCAATTAAAGTCGATTATTTCTCTTTTATACCAAAACTACCTTCTTTATCCTTTTAAGTTACTTCAAGGTCATTAGACTCAATTATCACCTTTAGTTTCTTTCAGATTAACAACTCATAATTCATTATGGTCTAATTCCCATATGAACTCTATCTATTATTAATTCTACCTTGATTCAATCGGAAACCCTAATTTCTATATTAAGATTAATTATCCACAAATTAGGGACTTTAATGCTCGAAATAGCTTACATTCATCATATTCCAACTTTAATCATGAAATTAGTCAATTAAAGCCATTAAGAGTCGAATTTACTAACATTAGAGTTTCAAGGCCCATTAAAGTATATTTATGCACATGAAACTCTGAATTAGGACAATTAACCACAAAGATCATCTTTTTAGATTTTAAATCTCTCTTTTACCAACAAAAGGTTATTATCAACTAAACTTGTTCATTGAACTTTACTAAATCTCTTAACATCAAAATCTAGGGTTTTTCATTAATAAAACCATTAAAGATAACATCTTTACATACTTTTTAAATTGTAAGTAGAATTAGCGGCCAATTACATTTTCATTGCATTCCTTGCATTTTTCTGATAAAAAAGCACTACTTATTTGTAATTTTCGGCCAGAGAACCTATTTTTAGTGAATTATGCAAGATTCATCAGTTTTCTTGAATATTCGATAGAAAAGGCTTATTTACTAAATATACTGGGCCGTTCGATGCATGGTCCACCCGACTACGCGGGATCCAACGATCCATAAAAATGTGCCTGACTTGCGATTGAAAAAGAGGAAAAAGGCGGTTATGCCGTTACCTAAACTGTAGGAAGAGGGAGGGCAAAGGGGTCTTTTCCCCCGATCATCTCCATTCTATCAAGAATAGCTCCGTGTATCTCACCTTACTGCACCCAGCAAATGAGAAGACCTTCAATAGCTGATTTGGTGAGTTCCACGCATCCCGCCATGGAAGTTTTTTGGGAAGGCCATCTAGAAATCATCTCGTACAACCTATCTATGCATTCAGTAAAATCTTTCACCTGCAAATTCCCGCCTGCCAATGGGAATCCCAGATATTTGGTTGGAAATTTCCCCAACTCCGCCCCTAACGCTTCTTACAACCTTGCTTCACAGTGGTGGCAATTTTTAGATAAGAAGAAGTGGGTCTTGGAAGTGTTTATACAAAGCCCGGTCATCTCACCAAACTCCTTCAGTAGTGATTTCAATTCAGTCAACATATTGGACTTTGCCTCAATGAAAATCAACACATCATCTGCAAAGACAAGATGGCAAATCATTTTCTTACCATGGATTGTATATGCTTTAAACCTCTTTTCCTCTTCAGCCTGTCTCATCTTCTGTGTAAAATATTCCATGACAATTGTGAATAAGAGAGGAGAAAGGGGGTCTCCTTGGCGCAACCCATTGCCACCCTTAATGTTATAACCTCATTTTTCTAAACCATGTAATGAGATTTATAAATCTCCTTTTAATGACAAATGAAATCAATGGTTGATTTATTTGTTAGAGTTGAATGGTTTTCTTTCATAATAGCCTTGTTTGTTTTCTTAGTGGGCTTTATTGGCTATTAAGACCAATTGAAATAAAAAGAAAAAGAAAGGAAAAAGGAATTTATTTGAATAAATAAGAAAATGGATAAGAGATAAGGAAAAGGCAAAGGAATATTTCCCAAGATGGGATTTTGTGCCTTTTGGGTTCCTTGGGTTCCAAGGAGTCCAAGTTGCAAAGATAATGCAACAAGAAAGAGAAAGGATTAATTAAATATTGCTTCATTAAGAAGAAAATATGAGATAATAATGAAATACAAGAAACATGTGGAAATATAGATAATGGATCCATCTTGGATAAGATTTCGTGTCTACATGGTTTCTAATAATAAAAGGAATCAAAATAAAGAAAATAAAAGATTAGGAGAGAGAAAATATAAGTTTAAGGCATAAATAAATGCATTATAAGTTATTGACTTGCCAACAAAGAAAAGGAGTTATTCCTTTTGTATTTTGGCAACAAAATTGGAACATAAGAAGAATAAGTCTTTATGGACATTCCTTTAAAATTTGGTATTAATTGGATAATTTGTTTGAGAGTTATGATTTTTCCAAATTAAAAGGGAATCCTTTATTTCTAAGAGAATTATCCTATTTTCTATTTTTGCGTGTGGCATGACAGTCGTTGATCTAAGATCTGACAATGTGTAACATCCCAGGATTTGAGACCTCGGATAAAAAGATCTTATAAGGAATGATTGGACTACCCAAATCACCAAGGTGCACCTCCTTTTCTGGGAGCCCATCACTAAAGAACTCCATAGTTAAGCATGCTCAACTTGGAGTAGTACTAGGATGGGTGACCAGTCGGGAAGTTGATCCTGACTTGCGCGTCAGTGTGGAAAAAGTGCTCAGTTAAGGCTAGCGGTGGTCTGTGGGCTAGTCGTCATTCCTGAAACTCTACTAGAGCCTTGGGTAGTGGGCCCAGGTGTTACAAATGGTATCAGAGCCAATTACCCTCCAGTAGGTGGGACCCACATGGGCATGGCATGCCAGTCTTAAGCCGTGCGGTTTAGGCATGTAGGAAAGGGTTGTCCATGGTTGATGTAGCCACCCTTGTGTTGGTATTCCGTGATCGGGAGCTGGGTGTCCATGGGCCATTGTGGGTCTGCACTGAAATGGGGAAGAGATTATGAGACCTTATAGTTGAGCCTTGACGAGGACGTCAAGAGTCTAAGTGGGGGAGATTGTAACATCCCATGACTTGAGACCTCAGATAAAAAGATCTTATAAGTAATGATTGTACTACCCATATCACCAAGGTGCACCTCCTTTTCTGGGAGCCCATCACTAAAGAACTCCATAGTTAAGTGTGCTCGGCTTGGAGTAGTACTAGGATGGGTGACCAGTAGAGAAGTTGATCTTGGCTTGCGCGTCAGTATGGACAAAGTGCGTAGTTAAGGCTAGTGGTGGTTTTTGGGGACAATCGTCATTCCTAAAACTCTACTAGAGCCTTGGGCTGTGGGCCCGGGCGTTACACAATGTCTACATTGTCACCCACCTCGGGCCATCTAAGGAAGGTAGCAGAGTTTTCCAAGGGGATTTCCTCGCGATTGTATGCGTAGACAAACTCGGAAACCATTCCAAAGAATCTGGGGGATCAATCCGAGTTGATCTATCTGTAGTTTCCCTATGTTTCATTACCTCTAGGCATTTTGCCCAATTTAGGGCTTCTCGGCAGCCATAAGAGGACCTATATATAGGGGGGTCTACACGCCATGTGCATAGCCCCAAAGTACCTCTGTGAGTCTGCGCTGATGAGGCAAGTTGATGGGAGCAATGAATTGTGGGAAATTGCTCACTCTGCACCCCTGACCGGCTGAGCTTCTTGCCAGAGAAGAGCTACTATGCCACGATGACTCAGGAAAGCATCGAAGAAATCGAGGCCACATTCAAGTTCGGGGAGGTTCGGCACTACGTTCTGCACCTTGGGTGCTTCTCCGGTGGCCTATAGCTCCGGGTCAACCTCTAGGTTGACCTCGGCCTGGCTGCTGTTTGCGGTAGCATGGGCGAGAGGTGGAAGACGAGAAGGAGGAAAAGACCTCCTTGCCCCCGATGCTTGTGAATGAAGGAAAGGGCAAAATTGAGTTTTGCTGGGATCCACGTGGACTCGAGATCAATAAGTAAGCGATGACATGGCATTGCTTGATTGGTCGATAATTGTTTTTCTTGCAAAAATCGTAGGAAAAGATTGGTAACTCATATATCAAATTGTTATATATGAAAATTGATCCTCAGAATGAGAGGAACACAAAGAAATTATATTTGAAGCCTAATTCTGTTTGAAATTCAAAAAGTATGAAAATATGCTATCTTTAATGGTTTAATTAATGAAAAACACTAATATTTGATGATTAATGAATTGGGAAGGGTTATATAGATGTTTAAAGTTGATAGTAACTTATTGTTAGTAAAAATGACAAATTAGATCCAAAAGGATGATCTTTATGTATAGTTGGTTTAATGTAAGGTTCCATGTACATGAATATGCTTTAATGGGCCTTGAAACCCTAATTTTGATAATTATGACTTGTAATGGCTTTAATTGATCAAATCCATGAATGAAGCTGAGATATGATGATTCTAAGCTATTTTGAGTATAAAAGTTCCTAATTTTGGATAAATTCCCTTAATTTGGTAATTAGGATATTCTAGTGGATAAGTGTGGAATTAGTAATAAATAGAGTTCATATGTGAATTAGACCATAATGAATTATGAGTTGTTAATCTGGAAGAAACCAAAGATGATAATTGGGCCTAATGATCTTGACATGACTTAAAAGGATAAAGATGGTAGTTTTAGTGTAAAAGAGGCATATTGGACTTAATTGACATTCAATTGTTCCTATGATGTTGAAATTAGGGTTTGTGAACTAAAAAGGCATTAAAAGTGATAAATGTGTTATGGAGACTAAAACCCTAATAAAACCCTAAATTTGGCCTATAAATCCTAAGATGGAATCCAAGTCAATCTTGAGAATGATTTGGATAAAACAATGACACTTGGATGTTATGCATTAATTTTAGGATATTGTTGATTTCTTGATTGATTGTTCTTAAATATTCCGGCTTGGACATCTAGTTACTCTTGATCAGGTATGTGGTTACACTTATGAATATCTCAAACTAGTTTTTCGAGGATTTCTGAAGTTTTCATCGATGTCTTGAATTAAATTGTTGGATGAATTTAATTCATGCATACTATAATGTGGATATGACTATCACCTAAGATATATGCCTACTATCTCATATCCTAGTCCCCTCTGTACCTTGATACATTGACCTAGTATATGGCTACCTATGGAGTAGGTCCATTAGGTCATTGGATGACTTAGTACATGGCTACCTATGGGGTAGGTCCATGAAGTCACCATGAGTCAGAGATTGGGCTACCTTTGGGTAGGGCCATGCGACTCCACAACCCTAAGTAATGGCTACCTGTGAGGTAGGACCATGGCGGTAAGGATCTACCATATGATAGAGGTAGTATCCAAGTCCAATGCAGGGATATCACAGAGTTAAGGGGATAGGTATGGATTGAGTAGTATTGCTTAAAACATAACTTTGATTATTAAATGATATTTGGTTGTTTACATTGTTACCATAGTTGCACGATTATTGTTTCCCCCACATACCAGCATATTCAATTATGCTGACTGATGTTTTGTTTGATGGCATTTTAGGTACAAATTGAAAAGGACAAACAATAAAGTGGCATACTGTGAAATTAAGAAATAAATTCCAAGGAGGATTAGTTAGAATAGAGTCCAAAGGTGGATAACAGTTAGATATCCAAGTTTTTGAAAAAGGTATGCAACATTTTATTTTTATTCCAGCTTTCAGTATAGTAGAAATTAGTAATTATTATTGATTACTTGTCGAACCATTGATCCAGTTAAATGGGATAATGGCTCTGACCTTTTGGTCTCCCTTGATTGGGGGTTACCGGGAGGTGGGGTCATTACATTTGGTATCAGAGCCTTGGTTCCTTATTTAATCCTTAGTAATTATTAATTTTTACAAACTCTGTAGAACCCGAGGGAGTTATTCGAGGAATTTCTGAAAGATAGAGGTGTCTAGAAAAGGATCACGTCCGGGGGCTGGCAAGATTTTCCTCCGCACCACTAGTTGGAATACAAGGACTCCCAGATCTGTGTGACTGTCTGGCCAATGTCTTTGGATCTGACTCGAAATAAGATACCTTTAGGACTCTCTCATCTATTTTCATCCCTTCTCAACCCTAATTTTGTTAAGATTCTAAGGTTTAGGGTTTTTCTCTCTCTTCCTCATCCTCTTAAGGATAGGGTATGTGTGATAAGGTTAAGGAATCCTCAACCAAATTAATGAAAAGCATGTAAACAAGATGTCATGGACATAATCTTAATAGTTTAAGAATAAACTAAAGATTAGTTGCATGCTTAGGTCATATGACATGTGTTGTCATGCCCTCAGGGGAGACCTGAGGTTCGACCTTCTTGTTAGGAGGATGAAGTAGAGTTGGTCTTGGAGGAAGAGACCTCCAATAAAGGTGGAGACCTAGCACATCTTATGAGGATGATGCTAACCCTAACCCTAAGTGGTGGTTAGAGAGAGATGGCATGATGAGTTAGATGCCATGGTAGACCATGTGTGTGGGTTGACATGCTTTTGGTTTTGGATACCTATGAGAAATATGAGCTATGTGACGTGGGTTGACTTACTACCTTTTGGGTGACCCAACCCTGGTAGAGTCGTGTGTGATAGGGTGAAGGATAACCCCTTCATTGATGAGGTTAGTGATGACCCAGTAGTAACCCTTTGGGCTGATATGAGCATGTCATAGTATGCACCCAGAGTACGTTAATAGTAATGGTAGTAGGTAAAAAACCTAGACCTAAAGGGCATAATGGATAGCTTATGAGATAAGCATAAAGAGCTATGAGTAACCTTAAGAGAAAATAGGTTGATCATATGTCTCACCCATGCAGGTGTATGCATATGAGCTTGATTCACCTTAGAGAGAGAACCTCTAGTAGTAAGGTTGTTTGTAGGGTTAGCTCTAGAGAGAGAGAGAAAGACTCGAGCAAGAAGGATGGAAGCATAGACTCTGGAATATGAGGAACCCTAAGAAGTTGAGTATGTTACGACCTAAGTGGATGGTTGTGGTTTCCTCGTGCATAGTCATTGTGGTTCTTGGTTGCCTTTATAGGAACTAAACCCTAGAAGAAGGATGAGGCTGCTGGTACCTATGTGCAGATGATATAGATGCTTACCTTCTAATGTTAGAAATAAGAGTTCCTTAGACCCTGAGGAGGTTTAGTAACAAGTTGTGATGCCTTATAACTAGTTGGTTGTCCTTGAGGAGGACTCAACTCTGAGGTGTCGTTCAAGTGGAAGGATAATAGGACGTGCATGGTATACCTCATACATGCTTGGTTTGTGGTTAGAATGTTGAGATCGTGGTTGGACAACTCTTGCAGAAAAGTGAACCTAGGGTTCCTAGACCTAAGAGGGGAAGTAGTAGTACCTGGTGCACCTGATGCTCATGACGAGATTTGAATTTCTATAGATTCAAGCATGGCACTCCTCATGTTTAGAGGAAAGGGAAGCCCCTCAGATTAAGGAGTATGTTTGATGAACCCCTACATATAGTTTGGGACATAGACATGTATGTATGATGATGGTCCAATTTCAAGGAATGAGATCAAGTATGACCTATCATGGAGACCTAGCATGGTTTAGTAGGTGGTCTGCTTGTTAGCTATGTGCCTTAGTAGCTTGTTAGGGCTAAGTATGCTCATGTGGATGTAAACCTTGGGCATAAGGACATTTGTGACCTTTGTTGCTATCAAGAGATAGTTTCCTCCCATCTTAGGAGAGGACCCTTTTGTAGGGTATGAATCAGATTTTGTTGGGTTTGAGGTAACCTTAAGAGGTCTCATAGGATCTTGAGAAGATAAGTGGAGAGTACATGATATGAGAATAAACCTGTAGACCCATAGATAATCATCTCTAAGTGCATTTGGATATGTTACCATGGAGGTAATCAGTATGGGGCCTGGCCAAGGTAGGTAGGTCGTCGTGACCCCTATGAAATGATGTAAGTCAGACCAAGAATCCAAAGAGAGTTGATGGAGACTTGGGTAAGGTTCTAAGTTGGACATGCACTATGTTAGAATCCTAAGTTTATCCTAGGGTCAGGTAGGGATAAGACTGATGAGAGTAGGTGTTGCCTAATTCCCTAATTGCACTTGACCATAGGGCCGGGAGGTAACATCTATCATTGTCTGAGGGCCATGGGTTAGGAGATTGGTCACCTTCATGAACTCATGGACCCAAAGGGAAAATGAGGAGGGCACTCTCTGATGCATAAGGGAAGAGGGATGACCCCAAAAGTGCCAGCACCCTATAGACCTAAAGGAGATGACCAAGGATGGTATGATGACCCAAGTGGGTTTGAGACCAGTTTTCCATGGAAGTAACCCTGATGTCGAGAATTTCATGATGTGGAGACATGTGTTGCACATTTCAACTTAGATTGGAAGGTGTACTGGCAATGTGGGATGTACCATCTCTACTCTTGGAATGGGAAGAACTTTGTGTTTGGACATCCGCCAAATGCTTATTTCCTCTCATTATGGGGGTGAGAGATAGGGAAGTACGCATGCCATACACTAAGGATAAATACGATGTGAGTTGAAACATTGCTATAAGGATAGAGATAATAACATACCCATGTGGAGTGTACGATATTTGGATGGTTTACAAACATCAAGAGAACTAAGTTAGTCATCTTATGAGGATGTTTTTATCATGAGCCATGTGGAATATATGAGTTATACAAGGATTTGATAACCAAGAGGATGAGCTCAGAGTTTTCTTGATGAAGATAGACTTAGAGTTTGAGATGAGATAATAAGTGGAATACATGGAGGTGTATGTCTTCAACATTACCTAATACATAAGGATGTGAGGTGGTAATGGATGCTCTAATTGAGATGCAGCTGCCTAGTTTAGCTAGAGGTTATAAGAGGTTGTTAGGTTAGCCCTAAGTTTGGAAAAGGAGATATGTTGGGCTAGCTCTCAGATGTAATGAGATCTGGTGATCGAGTTAGTGGTTGCTTGATTAGCCAACCTAGGGCTTGTGGTGATAGAAAGATGGTTGTAGAACCTCAGATGCACTTCTATGGAAAAGTAGGTGATGAAACCCCAACTAGAGTGTTTTAGGGTTTCTAAGGAATCAACCTTGAGGAATCATGACATACAGGAGATCATGATTTTATGTTCACCATACACTATGGTACTACTAGGATAATAAGTGGTAGTAGCGCTTCGTATGCCTAAGAAGTGTACAAAGTTGCATGTGTCTTGTCTCCATGCATGTCAGGAGGTGAAGGACGAACACCAATAACCCATTGAGTTGATATGGAGGATAAAAGTCACTGAGAGGGAACGGGAGTTCATCACTATGGATGTCGTGGTAAGTCTTCGTGGACCAAGGAAGGTCAGGATGCAATATGGGTTATGGTAGATCGCCTTACCTAGATGACATAATCTAAGAAAAGAGAGAGTACTGTCGGGAGATAGATCCGGTTGAACTACATGTAAGAGAGATAGTTCAACTATACCATGATACGAGTTCAAAGGTTCTTGAGTATGACCTAAAGGTTTACTTCCATGAGGTGGAAGTAGATACATGAAGAACTCGATATTAGTACAGTTTATCACCCCTAACTAATGGTTAGTATGATTCAGACTAGAGGGTCTGATGAGGGCATTTGTGCTCATTCATGGTGATACATGGAGACAGTTCTTGTACTATGTAAGATGTGATGATAACCACCATAGCCAACATCGGGATGTAAAGAAGCTCTGTAAGGGAGGTTGTGTCGGTCACAACTTCATTGAGATGATGTTGGTGAAGGGATATCACGAAGGTCATAAAAAGACCACAATGTGTGCATATGAAGTAGCTTTGATCGTGCAATGGTTGAAAAAGAGCCAGGGATGACATGAATCATAAGTTGATGTAAAGCAGACTGACATGCAGTTCACTGTGGGAGAATATGTGATACGAAATCCGACCCCTCTAAGCTAAGAAATCTGAGTCTCGGCTCCATGGGTCCATTTGAGATGGATTGGTGGAGATGGTTATGTTTAGTCTTACCCCTCAGGATAACGTAATGTATGATGTGTTCCACAAGTCCGATCTAGTACACTATGTGAGGTACCTAAGCCATGAACCTATTTAGCTTTGAAAAAAACTAAAATGTCCTGAGTCACCTGTGAAGATTATGGATGCCAAGGTGAAAGACCTCAGAGAAAAGAATATGTGATGATAAAGGTTCTATGGAAGAGCCATGGATAGGGTAAATCCTCATAGGGGCCAATGATGGACATGGAAAAGTCTTATTCTGAATCGTTGTATGATTGACGAATTTTGAGGGAAAAATTCCTATAAGGAGGGGAGAATGTTATAACCTTATTTTTCTAAACCATGTAATGATATTGTTAAATCTATTTTTAATGATAAATGCAATCAATGGTTGACTTATTTGTTTGATTTGAATGGTTTTAGTTCATAATAGCCTTGTTTGTTTTCTTAGTGGGCTTTATTAGCTATTAATCCCAATTGAAATAAAAAGAAAAAGAAAGGAAAAAGGAATTTATTTGAATAAATAAGAAAATGGATAAGAGATAAGGAAAAGGCAAAGGAATATTTCTCAAGATGGAATTTTGTGCCTTTTGGGTTCTGTGACAAAGTGAGTTTTTATAATATTTTCTCTCTCATAAAAGTTTTTATTATCAATTTGTTGACAAAAATACCCTCATATACTTCCCTCACTCAATTGAACAAAGATGAGTCACAAATTGCTAAGAAAATGCAAACCCTAATATGCTATAATGATAAAATACATGTGTTAGTATATTTAGTAAATGAACATATCAAATATTGGAAATTTGGATCTCAAATTATATTATAGTTTCAGAACGACCTTATAAAACTGCCCCTAAAATTTCATTACAATTGGATGTACCAATTAGGAGTTATTCTCAATTGAAATTTATGTGTATTATGTCATCTATTAATCCCTAGGACCTACGTTTCCATTCTTATTTGATAAATATATGTCGCACACCCCTTTTTCTTGGTTGGGGGCAGATTTATGAACCAGAGATCAACCACGACCGTCCGATCGGCTCATCAAGGATCGCGAGCGATCCAACGGTCCCCGGATCATCCCTAACCTCCCGTAAGGCCCAGTCTCCACCCTCAACAACGCAACAATCTCTCCAAAATAGCTAGCACCCGAATCTCGTCACCTCAGTGCGAGATATTTGGAGGATAGACTCATCTCACCAAGACGAGTTCAACGACCCTCTACTCACCTCCTCTTGTCAATGCAACAGAGAGAACAAACTCCTGATCCCTCGCCCTTTCTCCTGGCGGTGGCGGTAGCTTTTAGGACTTTACTGCTCGCTTCCTCAAACACCTATATAAGGCCTCCTCTAGCTCCTCCTTCCCCCTTTAACCATCCCGCATCCTCAATTGCAAGCATCAACATCCCTAGCACTGCTTCCCCAATCCACCTTCACCTTGTCTGATCCTGACCCTTCTCCTTTCCACCAGAGACGCTACTCCTCAATCAACTGGGGCTACATGCTCCTGGGTTCCCGACGAGTCGAGTAGCACCCCCGGTTGGAGCCGCGAAGGTCTAGAACCTCGGTCGACTAGCCAATGCAGCTGAGCTCAAAAGTTCCATCACCGGTGAGGTCCAGGGCACGTCGAGTAGCAGGGAGTGGAAATAGAGTCTCACGAACCTCACGCGGTGCTTTGTGACCCCTCAATCCAGCCGAAGGGCAGGTAAAACCTTAAAACCCAATCTCGGTTCATAGAGCCTCCTGCCATCCTAATCGGAGCTATAGTTCACCTCCGACGAGCTTCTTGGGCTCGTTGAACTTATGGAGATCCTGCAAACGCAACCTGCTCATTCTCACACACTCGACACCCACCTAGCTACCCCACCCCTTCACCATTCCTCGCCTCAGCTAGTTGATGCCATGGCACGAACAAAAAATGAATCAAACCAGATGGAAACCCCACTCTGTCCAAGCGTGGTCACATGCAAAGACTTCAACCCCAAGGGCACTGACGTCCTTTACGCCCTCCTCTGATCCGCAAGGCCAGCCACCCTTTTCTTTTTCTTTTTCTTTTTCTTTTATTCCTTTAAGTTTTACCTGATTGGTTAGTATTGTAAAAACCTTTAAAAATAGCTTCAATGTCCAAAAAATACTCACAAAATATCCCTATTCTCAGAAAAATGAGAAGAACCTGTATAAATTATCATCTGTACCAAAATCCAATGCTAGACCGAGACATCTTCTATATGACCTTGTTTTATGTCTTTTCTTTTGACTTTAATAATGGAATATAAATATGAAAATAAAGGACAGTACTTGTAGTAATCTCTTTAGCATTAGATCTGACCCTGTTTCCCCCTAAATAGAAACCCTAGGATAATGATCAATAACGGGATCAATTTATGACATATGAATGACCCTTATTTTTCTCTCTTTATTTTGTGATTATGGAAATCTTCTAATTGATTAATTAAATATTATCTTTTAAATCAAACTTTGTATGATGGATCAGACCTGATATTGTCTCAAGTCCCAAATAAAAGATGAATAATACCTAATCTGAATTTGATAGCATAAAAGTAATGATAGCTAAGAACATATCTTAGCCTTGGTCACATGGACCAATTGTAATTCTATACCCTTGCTTTCTGTGTAGGGTTACTTATTTCTTATTGGTTCTAAATTCTTAGATATCTGATCTAAACAAGCAGGTACGTGGTCTTATAAGTATAAGACTAGATTTCTGGTTGCCTATGATATGTATACCTTGAATGCTCGTATTTGAATATGATTGCTTGGTTGTCTAGTATGAGTTATACTTCACCAATTTAATGTAACATAAATGGTTATGATGGGTTGTAGCTACTAGAGCACATGGCCTGGTGTGGATGTATGTTGCCTAACATGGATGTATGTTTCCTTGGCCCATGTTAGATGTATGATGATATTATATTGCCCACACTAGATGTAAGTCAAGTGCAATATGTGTAGTACAACGGCATCAAAATGATTTTAATAAAAAGGAGGTTTACCTGATTTTCGTCTTAAGAAATGGTTTTATCTCTCTTTTCTTCTTCAAATATTTTCCTTTATGCAACCTTATTAGTGTAACTTTTACCATGTACCAGCTCTACTGATGTTTTGTTTCTCGTATTTTCTAGGTGCAAGGAACAATTGACAACAAAGTGAAATGTATGTCCAAAGTACCTGAAGGCATAAAATAATAAACATGGAGGATATATTAGATAGATCTATTGCACTTATCTCATTTCTTACGAGATGTTAGTTTATTTCTTTCCTAGTTGATGTTGAGGATGATTGCGATCCTATGTAATAAAGTTAACTTTCTCTAGAACAATATTTTCTCTCCATATGTAATGACTTAATTTTATCTATATGAATGAATGTTCGTGTGGCATTATATGATGATGTGGACTAGATCTTGTCTACATATCTATTTTTAGTTGACTACCTTAATCTCTTATATTTTCCCTTTTGACATCTATAGATATGAGTGCACGCATATCTATGAATGTCACTATGGAAAGTATATAGAAATTGGGGGATGTCACAGTTGGTATCAGAGCCAATGTTCACACATCAAGCCACATGAACTTCATTCACCCTATTTTGAGTCTAGGGAAGTCCTTGAGTTAGGGATATGAAGGGTGGAGGTGTCTAGGATAGCATCTTCCATGGGTCTAACTAAAGTCTCCGAGCCACTTAGCTTGGCAATCACGAGGCTACCTTTATGGCAGTATAAGTCTACCTGGCCAATACCCTAAGTGTCCCCTATTCTTGGGCTTACCTTAATTTTGGAACTTTCTCATCTATAGATGTTCCCTCTCATCCCTTCTATAGGAAAATTTTCCCTCTCATCTATGTTTCAAAATAAATTTTCTCTCTTACCTCTGTTATAAGGTTAGGAAGGAGTCTCTCTATTTAGAAAGTCCTAAGAATCGACCGATAAGGAATTTAGGATATCCTCCATAAATCATAACATTTAGAACATTAATAATTGATAAAGGAGAATAATGAAATATTATGTGACAATAATAATGATAATGATGAGAATAATTGTTGAAGTAACAAAATCTAATATGTTCAAATTAATTTCAGGATGCCTCCTAAAACTCATAACTCAAAGGCCTCAGAGGAATCGTCCTCTAAGAAGAGAAAAGAGCCTGAAACCTCCAAAGTACCTGATCCCGAAACTATGGCCAAAGAAAGGTGGGAGGAAAAAAAGAAAATCCTACTAGACTTCATGGAGACCCTTGCCACAAAAGGAACCCCTGAACCTAGCTCCTCTAGGAAAAAGGAAGTGACGGTGATAGACTTCATTAAGCTCAACCCTGACAGCTTTTGGGGGGAATACCAACCCGAAGTCATGGACAAGGCTGAGGCCTAGATCATTTCCATAGAAAATGCCTTCCGTACCCTAGAAGTACCCGAAGAAAAGAAGGTTAAACTCGCCACCCATTTTCTTAAGGGAGGCGCGAAGATCTGGTGGGAGAATTATGGTGGGAATCAGGAAGAGGAAGTAGACAACTTGGGGTGGGAAGCCTTGAAGACCCTCTTCACAGACCATTTCATGCCCATAACTGAGAGGAAAAGGAAAGAGAAGATGTACATGGAGCTTAGGAAGGGCAATCTCTCAGTGGCCGATTATACCCAGAAGTTTAGGCTTCTGGAATGCTATGCCCCTATCCGGTCTGACGACCTCCTCACTGAGCATTATGTAGACTGTCTCTCCGCACACCTGAAAACCCTAGTTATAGCCTCTCGTCCCAGAAGTATAGATGAAGCCCTAGACATGGCCCTTAAGTAGGAAAGGGAGCAGGGATTGTAGAAGCCTTCTAGCAGGGGATATTTAGGGTTGACCACCACTGAGGAAGAGAAGTTCAAGAAGTTATACCCCGACCATAATAAAGGATCGGGAAAAGGAGGAGGTTTAGGAAAGAAAGGACAAAAGAATAGCAAGCTGATGGATTATCGCAGCAAATGCAAGACTTGTGGATGAGGACATGATGGGCCTTGTCGCTACACCAAGAAGGTCTGCTACAACTGCAAGAAAGAGGGACATTTCCTTGCCAAGTGCCCCAATGCATCTATCCTTGGCAAACCTCTAGCGGGTGCTCCACCCCTCAGGGACACCGCAATGCCAGGGTGTTTGTAGTAACAATAGAGGAGGCTAGGGCAAATCCGAACCAGCTTGTCAAAGGTAACCTTAAATGTTTTTCATATATCTAATATCTTGTTCAATGCCTTCAATTATTTGAAATGTAGATATCATGTGTAGGCATTGTTTTCTTGAATGGACATCCTGTTAAAGCATTGTTTGATTCTGGATCCACAAATACGTTTATCTCTCGAAATCTGGCCTCAATGTTGCACTTTCATATAAGGGACTTGGGATACATTCTGGATGTGTCAACTCCTAGTGGCAAAATATTCACTACATTGCAGAAAACTGATGTCCTCCCTCTAAAATTCGAAAATCATGATATGCCTTTTGAATTCATTCTATTAACCATGTAAGACTTTGATATTATTCTCGACATGGATTGACTATACACATATCATGCTCACATTGACTATAGAAACAAGATGGTAGTTCTCTCTCAACCTCATTCCTCTCCTGTAGTGATCCCTCGGGGAAGCAGATTCTTTAATAATATAATAATTTCCTCTCTTAAAGCTAAAAAGCTCATATCTAAAGGATGTAAAGTCTTCCTCACATTCGTCTCAGAGACCAGTCTTGACAACGGGCCTGTAGAAAGATTGGAGGTGGTACGTGATTTCCTTGACGTATTTCCAAAGGAGCTTCCTGGGCTGCCTCCAAATAGAGACATTGAGTTCTCCATAGATCTTTTTCCTGGAACCACTCCGATTTCTAGGGCACCATATAGGATGGCACCTGCTGAGCTTATGGAGCTGAAGAAACAATTACAAGAACTTCTTGATAAGGGTTTTATCCACTCTAGTGTTTCCCCTTGGGGTGCACCTGTCCTTTTTGTTAAAAAGAAAGATGGTTCAATGCAAATGTGTATTGACTATCGCATGTTGAACCAAGCTCCATTAAAAATAAGTATCCTCTCCCTCGTATTGATGACCTCTTTGATGAACTTCGTACTGCTAAAGTTTTCTCAAAGATTGATCTTCGTTCTGGCTACCATCAACTTAAGGTCAAGGATTCAGATATATCCAAGACTGCTTTTTGAACTCGTTACGGGCACTGCAAATTTCTGGTGATGTCGTTCGGGTTGACCAACGCACCTGGAATATTCATGAACTTGATGAACAAAGTCTTCCAACCTTATCTAGATGAGTTTGTGGTCGTCTTCATTAATGATATTCTGATCTATTCTGACTCTATGGAGAAACACCGAGAACATTTGAAGTCTGTCCTTGAAATTCTTCAAACCCAGAAATTCTATGGCAAGCTTTCTAAATGTGAATTCTGGATTGACAAAGTTATGTTTCTTGGACATGTCATTTCCGGGGGTAACATATATGTTGATCCTGCTAAAGTATATGTTGTACTTGATTGGCAACCTCCTCGCAATCCTTCTAAAATATGGAGTTTCTTAGGTCTGGCCGGATATTATCATCATTTTATTCTAAATTTCTCCAAAGTGGAACTTCCTCTCACTAAGCTTACTCGGAAGGATGAGCATTTCATCTGGTCAGCTGCTTGTGAGTCCAGCTTCCAAGAGCTTAAACAAAAGTTGACATCAACACCTGTCCTTATTTTACCCTCTGGCAATGAAGGATTTGTGATATTCACTGATGCTTCCCGACATGGTCTAGGGTGTGTCCTGCAGCAGAACGGAAAAGTAGTGGCCTTCGCTTCTAGACAGCTAAAACCCAATGAGTTGAATTACCCTATGCATGATTTGGAGTTAGATGCTATCATCCATGCTCTTAAAATATGGAGGCACTACTTGTATGGGGCAACATTTGATATCTTCACTAACCACAAAAGCCTCAAGTACATTCTGATGCAAAAGGATTTGAATCTGCGACAACGACGGTGGATTGAGTACTTGAAGGACTATGACTTCACCATTGGCTACCATCCAGGTAAGGCCAATGTGGTTGCAGATACTCTTAGTAGGAAAAGAGCTATTTATGCATCCTTATCTGTACCTGAATGGAGGAACATGGAGGACCTAGCAAGCTGGAGACCACAATTCCGGGTTGATCGTATGCATGTCAATAACATCTCTATCACATCCAACCTGCATTCTGAACTTCTGGAGGCACAAAAAGCTAGTCCCGAGCTTGCAGAGATCTCCTTTCTCCTGGCTAAACCTCATACACATATGTCTGTGGGTCTTGATGGTGGTCTTCGATACAATAACTGTATGTGGGTCCCTGAGCAGTCAGCAGTAAAGACAACAATTCTTAGTGAGGTACATGGGTCCAAGTACACAGTTCATCCCGCCACGATGAAGATGTACAAAGATCTACAACTTCAGTTCTGGTGGAGAGGCATGAAGCATGAAATTGTAGATTTCGTGTCTAGATGTCTGACATGCCAGAGAATCAAGGCTGAGCATCAAAGACCAGGTGGTCTACGGCAACCCCTTGAGATCCCGGAATGGAAATGGGAACATATCACTATGGACTTCGTAGTGGGATTACCCAGGACCAGGAAGGGGTACGACGCTGCATGGGTCATTGTGGATCGTCTCACTAAGTCAGCTCATTTTCTACCTGTGAAAACTACTGCAAAAGTTCCTGAGTTGGCCGACCTTTATATACGGGAGATTGTACGTCTGCATGGAGTTCCAGCGTCCATTGTCTCAGATTGGGACCCAAAGTTCACTTCAAAGCTATGGAAATAGGTTCAAGAAGAATTGGGCACCAAGTTGAACTTCAGTACAACTTATCATCTGCAGACGGATGGACAGTCAGAACAAACAATGCAGATTCTGGAGGATCTTCTACGAGCTTGTGTTCTTGACTGGGAAGGTTCGTGGGACCATTACCTACCTTTAGCTGAGTTCGCCTATAATAATAGTTATCAGGCAAGTATTGGGATGCCACCATACGAAGCTCTCTATGGCCGACCGTGCATATCTCCACTACATTGGGACGATGTCAGAGAACACACCTTGATGAAATCTGAGGAGATGCAGTTGTATGTAGATAAAGTTGCACTGATCAGGCAGAGAATGAAGCGAGCACAGGATAGGTAGAAATCATATGCAGATGCTCACCGGCAAGAATGTCAGTTCAAGGAAGGTGATCACGTCTTTATGAAGATCCGACCTATTCGAGCTTTGGCCAAGAATAAGGGAAAGCTCAGTCCTCGTTATGTTGAACCCTTCGAGATTCTTGAAAGGGTTGGAGAATGTGCCTATCGTCTTTCTTTTCCACCTCAATATACTTGTATGCATAATGCCTTTCATGTATCTAATCTGAAGCCTTATGTCAAAGACCCTAGTCACATTCTGAATCATGGGCCTCTTAAGCTGAAAGATGATATGTCTTATGCTAAGTCACCAGTCAAAATCCTCGATTTAAAGACAAAGGAGCTTCACAATAATTGGCATATAGATATGGTGAATGTTCTCTAGAGCCACCATGATCAAACCGATGCTACATGGGAGCTCAAGTCTGAAGTCGAGCGGAAATATCCACATCTCTTTCAGGCTGCTTGAATTTTGAGGGAAAAGTTCTTAAAAGGAGGGGAGAATGTGAAAAAGTGAGTTTTTATAATATTTTCTCTCTCATAAAAGTTTTTATTTTCAATTTGTTGACAAAAATAACCTCATATACTTCCCTCACTCAATTGAACAAAGATGAGTCACAAATTGCAAAGAAAATGCAAACCCTAATATGCTATAATGATAAAATACATGTGTTAGTATATTTAGTAAATGAACATATCAAATATTGGAAATTTAGATCTCAAAATTATATTATAGTTTCATAACGACCTTATAAAACTACCCCTAAAATTTCATTACAATTGGATGTACCAATTACGAGTTATTCCCAATTGAAATTTATGTGTATTATGTCATCTATTAATCCCTAGGACCTAAGTTTCCATTCCCATTTGATAAATATATGTCACACACCCTTTTTTCTTGGTTGGGGGTGGATTTATGAACCAGGGATCAGCCACGACCATCCGATCCGCTGATTAGGGATCGCGTGAGATCCAACGGTCCCTGGATCATCCCTAACCTCCCGCAAGACCCTGTCTCCACCCTCAACAGTGCATCAATCTCTCCAAAATAGCTAGCGCCCGAATTTCATCACCTCAGCGTGAGATATTTGGAGGATAGACTCATCTCACTAAGACAAGTTCAACGACCCTCTACTAACCTCCTCTCGTCCATACAACAGATAGAACAAACTCCCAATCCCTCGCCCTTTCTCCTGGCAGTGGCGGTAGATTTTAGGGCTTTACTGCTTGCTTCCTCAAATGCCTATATAAGGCCTCCTCTAGCTTTGCCTTTCCCCCTTTAACCATCTCGCATCCTCAATTGCAAGCATCGACATCCCGAGCACTGCTTCCCCAATCTACCTTCACCTTGCCTGATCCCGACCCTTCTCCTTTCCACCAGAGCCTCTACTCCTCAATCAACTGGGGCTACACGCTCCTGGGATCCCGAAGAGTCGAGCAGCACCCTCGGTTGGAGCCGAAAAGGTCTAGAACCTCGGGTCGACTAGCCGCCGCAGTTGAGATCAAAAGTGCCATCGTCGGCGAGGTCTAGGCCATGTCGAGTAGTAGGGAGTGGACATAGAGTCTCACAAAGCTCACGTGGAGCTTCGTGAGTCCTCAATCCAGCTAGAGGGTAGGTAAAACCTTAAAACCCAATCTTGGTTCATAAAGCCTCCTGCCATCGTAATCGGAGCTGTAGTTCACCTCCGGTGAGCTTCTTGGGCTCGTTGAACTCAGGGAGATCTCGTGAACACAACCTGCTCATGCTCAGACACTTGACACCAACCTAGATACCCCACCCCTTCCCCATTCCTCGCCTCAGCTAGTTGCTGCCATGGCGCGAGCAATAGACGAATCAAACCAGATGAAGACCCCACTTTGTCCAAGCATGGTCACGCGCAAAGACTTCAACCCCAAGGGCACTGACGTCCTTTACGCCCTCCTCTGATCCTCAAGGCCAGCCACCCTTTTCTTTTTCTTTATATTTTTCTTTTATTCCTTTAAGTTTTACCTAATTGGTTAGTATTGTAAAAACCTTTAAAAATAGCTCCAGTATCCGAAAAATATCCACAAAATAACCCTGTTCTCAGAAAAATGAGAAGAGCCTGTATAAATTATCATCTATACCAAAATCCAACCCTAGACCGAGACATCTTCTATATGATCTTGTTTTATGTCTTTTCTTTTGACTTTAATAATGGAATATAAATATGAAAATAAAGGACAATACTTGTAGTAAGCTCTTTAGCATTAGATCTGACCATGTTTCCCCCTAAACCGAAACCCTAGGATAATGATCAATAACGAGCTCACATTTATGACATATGAATGACCCTTATTTTTCTCTCTTTATTTTGTGATTATGTAAATCTTCTAATTGATTAATTAAATATTATCTTTTAAATCAAACTTTGTATGATGGATCGGATTTGATATTGTCTCAAGACCCAAATAAAATATGAATAATCCCTAATCCAAATTTGATAGCATAAAAGTAATGATAGCTAAGAACATATCTTAGCCTTGGTCACATGGACCAATTGTAATTATGTACCCTTGCTTTCTGTGCAGGGTGACTTATTTCTTGTTGATTCTAAATTCTTGGATATCTGATCTAAACAAGAAGGTACGTGGTCTTATAAGTATAAGACTAGATTTCTGGTTTCCTATGATATGTATACCTTGAATGCTCGTATTTGAATATGATTGCTTGGTCGTCTAGTATGTGTTATACTTCACCAAATCTAATGTAACATAAATGGTTATGATGGGTTGTAGCTACTAGAGCACATAGCCTGGTGTGGATGTATGTTGCCTAACATGGATGTATGTTTCCTTGGCCCATGTTAGATGTATGATGATATTATATTGCCCACACTAGATGTAAGTAAAGTGCAACATGTGTAGTACAACTTCATCAAAATGATTGTAATAAAAAGGAGGTTTACCTGATTTTCGTCTTAAGAAATGGTTTTATCTCTCTTTTCTTCTTCAAATATTTTCCATTATGCAACCTTATTAGTGTAACTTTTACCACATACTAGCTCTGCTGATGTTTTGTTTATCGTATTTTCTAGGTGCAAGGAACAATTGACAACAAAGTGAAATGCATGTCCAAAGAACCTAAAGGCATAAAATAATAAACATGGAGGATATATTAGATAGATCTATTCCACTTATCTCATTTCTTACTAGATTTTAGTTTATTTCTTTCCTAGTTGATGTTGAGGATGATTGAGATCCTATGTAATAAAGTTAACTTTCTCTAGAACAATATTTTCTCTCCATATGTAATGACTTAATTTTATCTATATGAATGAATGTTCGTGTGGCATTATATGATGATGTGGACTAGATCTTGGCTAAATCTCTATTTTTAGTTGACTACCTTAATCTTTTATATTTTCCCTTTTGACATCTATAGATATGAGTTCACGCATATCTATGAATGTCACTATGTAAAGTATATATAAATTGGGGGATGTCACAGGTTCCCTTGGGTTCCAAGGAGTCCAAGTTGCAAAGATAATGCAACAAGAAAGAGAAAGGAATAATTAAATATTGCTTTATTTAAAAGAAAATATGAGATAATAATGAAGAACAAGAAACATGTGGAAATATAGATAATGGATCCATATTGGATAATATTTCATGTCTACATGGTTTCTAATAATAAAAGGAATCAAAATAAAGAAAATAAAAGATTAGGAGAGAAAAAATATAAGTTTAAGGCATACATAAATGCCTTATAAGTCATTGACTTGCAAACAAATAAAAGGAGTTATTACTTTTATATTTTGGCACCAAACTTGGAACATAATCATATTAAGTCTGTATGGACTTTCCTTTAAAATTTGGTATTAATTGGATAATCGGTTTGAGAGTTATCATTTTTCCAAAGTAAAAGGGAATCCTTTATTTCTAAGAGAATTATCCTATTTTCCCTGTTTTCTATTTTTGTGTGTGGCATGACAGTCATTGATCTAAGATCCGACAACTTCTGCATTGTCACCCACCTCGGGCCATCTAAGGAAGGTAGCAGAGTTTTCCAAGGGGATTTTCTCACGATTGTATGCGTAGACAAACTCGAAAACCTTTCCAAAGAATTTGGGGGATCAATTCGAGTTGATCTACCCCTAGTTTCCTTGTGTTTCATTGCCTCTAGGCATTTTGCCCAATTTAGGGCTTCTCATCAGCCATAAGAGGACCTATATATAGGGGGGCCTACACACCATATGCATAGCCCCAGCGTACCTCTGTGAGTCCGCGTTGATGAAGCGAGTTGATGGGAGCAACCAATTGTAGGAAATTGCCCACTCTGCACCCCTGACCGACCGAGCTTCTTGTCGGAGAAAATCTTCTATGCCCCAATGACTTAGGAAAGCATCAAAGAAATCGAGACCATGTTCAAGTTCGGGGAGGTTCGGCGCTGCGTTATGCACCTTGGGTGCTTCTCCGGTGGCCTATAGCTTAGGGTCAACCTCTGGGTTGACCTCAGCCTGGTTGTTGTTCACAGTAGCATGGGCGAGAGGTGGAAGCTGAGCAAGGAGGAAAAGACCTCCTTGCCTCCGATGCTTGTGAATGAAGGAAAGGGAAAAAATGAGTTTTGTTGGGATCCGTGTGGACTCGAGATCAATAGGTAAGCACTGACATGGCATTGCTTGATTGGTCGATAATTGTTTTTCTTGCAAAAATCGTATTAATAGATTGGTAACTCTTATATCAAAGTTTTATATATGAAAATTGATCCTCACAATGAGAGGAACACAAAGAAATTATATTTGAAGCCTAATTCTTCTTGCAATTCAAAAAGTATGAAAAGATGCTATCTTTAATGGTTTAATTAATAAAAAACCCAAATATTTGATGATTAATGAATTGGGAAGGGTTATATAGATGTTTAAAGTTGATATTATCATGTTGTTAGTAAAGATGAAAAACTAGATCCAAAAGGGTGATCTTTATGCATAGTTGTTTTATTGTAAGGTTCCATGTACATGAATATGCTTTAATGGGCCTTGAAACCCTAATTTTGATAATTATGAATCTTAATGGCTTTAATTGATCAAATCCATGAATGAAGCTGAGATATGATGATTCTATTCAAGTATAAACGTTCCTAAATGTGGATAAATTCCCTTAATTTGGTAATTAGGGTTTTCTAGTGGATAAGTGTGGAATTAGTAATAAATAGAGTTCATATGTAATGAATTATGAGTTGTTAATCCGAAAGAAACCAAAGATGATAATTGGGCCTAATGATCTTGACATGACTTAAAAGGATAAAGATGGTAGTTTTAGTGTAAAAGAGGCATATTAGACTTAATTGACATCCAATTGTTCCTATGATGTTGAAATTAGGGTTTGTGAACTAAAAAGGCATTAAAAGTGATAAATGTGTTATGGAGACTAAAACCTTAATAAAACCCTAAAGTTGGTTTAGAAATCCTAAGGTGGAATCCAAGTCAATCTTGACAATGTTTTGGATAAAACAATGACACTTGGATGTTATGCAATAATTTTAGGATATTGTCGATTGTTTGATTGATTGTTCTTGAATATTCTTGCTTGGACATCAAGTTACTCTAGATCAAGTATGTGGTTACGCTTATGAATATCTCGAACTAGTTTTCTGAGGATTTCTGAAGTTTTTGTGGGTGGCTTGAATTAAACTGTTGGATGATATTAATTCATGCATACTATAATGTGGATATGACTATCACCTAAGATATATGCCTACTAGCTCAGATCCTAGTCCCCTATGTACCTTGATAGATTGACCTAGTACATGGCTACCTATAGGGTAGGTCCATCAGGTCATTGGATGACTTAGTACATGACTACCTATGGGGTAGGTCCATCAAGTCACCATGAGTCAGAGACTGGGCTACCTTTGGGTAGGGCCATGTGACTCCACAACCCTAAGTAATGGCTACCTGTAAGGTAGGACCATGGGGGTAAGGATCTACCATATGAGAGAGGTAGTATCCAAGTCCACTGTAGGGACATCACAGATATAAAGGGATATGTATGGATTGAGTAATACTTCTTAAAACGTAACCTTGATTGTTAAATGATATTTGGATGCTTACATTTTTACCATAGTTGCACGATTATTGTTTCCCCACATACCGGCATATTCATTTATGTTGACCGATGTTTTGTTTGTCGGTGTTTTAGGTACAAATTGAAAAGGACAAACAATAAAGTCGCAAAGTGTGAAATTAAGAAATAAAGTCCAAGGAGGATTAGTTATAATAGAGTCCATCGGTGGATAAAAGTTAGATATCCAAGTTTTTGAAAAAGGTATGCAAAGTTTTACTTTTATTCCAGCTTTTAGTATAGAATAATTTAGTAATTATTATTGATTATTTGTCAAACCATTGACCTAGTTAATTGGGATAACGGATCTGACCTTTTGGTCTCCCTTAATTGGGGGTTACTGGGAGGCGAGGTCGTTACACTAAAAAAGCCCCGTAGAGGTACCATTTACAAGGACCGAAAAGCTAGTAGTGCTCACACATTGCTTCATCTAGCCGATCCATGTTTCAAAGAATCCCATCTACTGCATAATCCACCAAAGCTTTTCCCATATCACACTGTCATACGCCTTAGACACATCAAGTTTCAGGCTTGCCTTCCTGCTACATCTCATAACATTATAGTCAACCATAAACTCTCTTTCCAGGAGAGCGCAATCACTAATACTTCTTCCTGCAATGAATGCTCCTTGGTTTTCAGAAATAAGAAAGGGAAGTACCACCTTTAATCTCTCTACCAATAATTTAGCTATGAACTTGTACTGGACTGAGCAACATGCAATGGGTCTAAAATAAGCAAGAGATGCAGTGATTTTCTTGTTAGGAATGAGGACTAGAAAAGCATGGTTAACTTGTCTCACCATATTCCCACCACAGAAGAACCACTTCACTTATTTTACAAGGTCATCTTTGATAACATCCCATGCATCTCTATAGAAGAAGGTGTTAAACCCATCAGATCCGGGTGATTTATTATAGCCAATGCTCCATAGTGCTTCTGTGATCTCCTACTCATTAACTTCTCTGATGAAGATGTTGTTGTGGGTACTTGTAAGCTGGAACCTCCACTGCATATTTTCCTCTTTCAGCTCTGTGTCAAATCTTTTATTGTATAGATTAGTATAGAATTGCATTACTTGTTCCTCTAAATCCTCCTACTTGTTGACCACTTTTCCTTCAGTATCAATCAGCTCGGAGATGATGTTGCTCGCTTCTCTTCTTTTAACTGCCAAGTGGATTTTTCTTCAACTTTCTTAAGATCCTCCAACATCATCTTCAGCTCACGGTACTTCTTGATAAGATCCTCATCAATAGGATTAGACGGTAGTAATTTCCGTACCGCCCTGCATTCCTCCTTAGTGTTCTGGAGAAAGTTTGGAATATTCACCTCCTCCTTCACCCACTACTTTAGAGTTGTCTTCGTGTTTGCCAGTTTTTTAGTGAATACAAACATTGAATTCCCATGTATTGTCATGTTCCAACTCTCTTTAACAACCTCTTTAAAGCCTCTCCATTCTACCCAATAGTTAAGAAACCTGAAAGGTTTTCTCTTTTGCTTCTTTTATGTGATGTGAACGAGTAAGGGAGCGTGATCACTCAGCTCAGAGCCACCAGCCTTTACCTACATGTTTTGAAACATCTTTAGCCAATCTTCATTAACCAGAACTCTATCAAGATTGCTTGCTATCCTGTCCTCCAGTCTTTGTTCATTATTCCATGTGAACAAGTCACCCCCAATCATCGGAAGTTCAGTCAGCCCAACCTTATCAATAGCTCTATTAAAAGCATCAATCATAGCTCACAATGCCAGTCTTCCACCTATCTTCTCTCCTTGGAGCCTGACATTATTAAAATCAGCTATAACCACCCAAGGAACTACAATTTGTCTGGAAAGAAGAGCAAGATCCATCCACAACTCCTATCTTCTTTTGGCATCATTATGTGAATACACTATTGTCTAGAACATGTGTAGGCTAGCTGTGTTCCTACAATCCACAGTAATATGCTGATCGGACATCTTGATCACTATCATCTGCCATGCATTGGGTTTCCACGCCAAGCACACTCTTGCCAACTCAAAAAATTCTAGGTTAGATACATGTTCCCAGCCTTGTGGAAACAAGTAGTTGATGCTCTGTTTATTCTTTTCCTTAATCTTGGTTTCGACTAGTGATACAATTGAGGGGCCACTTGCAGTGATGCAGACACTAATATCCTTCTTCTTATTCTTATCACACCCCCGCTTAATATTCCACATAGCAATGGATATATTAACGGACAGAGTGGGATCTGGTATGCCTCACAGGCTCCTTGTTTGTAGGCTTTCTAGTTTCCTTCTTCCTGAGGATTTGATCAGCCTCCTTGTTCGAGTCGCTAAGGGCATCAAAGCTATTTGATATTATTGCCCACTCCCTGGTACTTTGGTATTATTGCCCCTCTAAGGATCTTTCTTCTAGTTTCAACTAGGGTGAATTCCCCCTCCTCCCTGTTGCGTGTGTCAAGGGGTTGCCCCTATTCAGCATTCACCACCTGACTTGCAGTAGTGCCCTCCCTATTGTGTGTGTCAAGGGGTTGCCCCAATTCAGCATGCATCACCTAATCTGCAGCCGTGCTTGTTTCCACCCTTTCACCATCAGCTTTAGCCACCAAGGACCTATCTTCCTTGTTATTCTTTTCCATCTGGGTAGTCTCTTTCAGCCGCCACTATTGGTTCACCGCCTACGCCTTTGATTCTGCTGGTTTGCACTCAGCCTGACCAAAAGCCTGACAATGCTTGCATTTTGCTGACACATAGTCGACCTTGACCTTAACCGACATTGGATCCCTGCCCTTGACATTCAGCCATACAATATCAGGGATTGAGCTGCCCACATCAAGTTCAACGATTACTCTAGCATCATCAGCCTCATGTGATCTCACATCAATATGCATCACCTTCCCCACACCGGTGGCGATGGTGCCCACCACCCTCTTCGTCCAGGATCTGCCAAATGACTGGATGGTAATCCATGAAGGGATTGTAGAGAACATGTCCTTCCGTAGTTCATCCCCATACTTGTAATCTTTGGCGATTACCAGTTGACGATCAAACCACCTCGGTCTGAGGTTGATCATCATGTCCTTGTTCGCTGCTGTTGAGAAATGCACTAGGAACATACC